>LPNX010409343.1:44073-94637 GCA_001517045.1 Pseudotsuga menziesii | reverse complement strand
GCGATCTCAAGGCATATGGAAGGCCAGGAGTCATATGAGTCAGATCCAAGTCAAGGAACAGTCCAAAAGGATTTGGATTTATGCACACATCTCGATGTATGCGACTATCGAGGGAATACCCGCGTATGTACGCGGTTATCGGGGAAAAAGCTGCGTATATCAATATTATAATGTTTTTAGGGATGATCAAGGTAACATCAAAAGATATAAAGTGGTCCAAAGGGGCTAATGAGTCTGCAGCGGGACAAGGGAAGGCCATACAATGTGTGATTCACCTAGTGTGGTGAAATCCGCTATAACACACAGACATCTACATAGTGTCCTTTTGGTCTGATAGATTCTGCCAAGTCAAAATCAAATGGAGTAGCTATCACCATTGTCTTCTACCAAGAATCATAGCCTATTCCTCCTTCCTTTCCATAAAATTGTCTTATTTCTAAGACATACAAACACCAAGAAAATCAGCGCATAGTAGGTTTCCATCAGTGTCGTCATAATAGAATATCAACAAAGATAATTCAACCTGCAGCCTTACTAAGTGCATACCAGGAATCTGCCAAAGAGGAATGCCCATGCCTATAACAACTTGGGCTGCAGGTAAGTTCATTTCAGCGATCCACTCTGTAATAGGATGCTCAACCTACGAAGGCATGTCAAATTAATAAAGAAACCATTCTATTCACCTCAATACAACTAGAAATTCAAATCCAACATTATTAGTTCCATGCTCATAATGCTTACTGAAGCAAATTCTATATACCTGTAAACGAGGATTCAGTTCTAAAAAATAATACTCGCCAGAGTCCATGCTATAAATATACTCAACAGTTGCATCCCCAATATAGTTTACACACTTTGCAAGTCTCCGTGCACCCTGCTCTAATTGCTTCACAGTTTCAGGTGGGCTCCACCTGTAATTGGACCCTCTTCTATAATCTGTAAATAAAAAAGAACTGACATCCTTAACAAAAATTGCATACCCAGTGCTTAGTAGTAATGCTGAAATAATGTGCATTTAGTGATAATGGTAACAGGCTTCCTTATTCTATATGTATATATGTCAGTGCAATAGAGAGTCCACTGTGTCCTGAGAGTAACACAGTATTCAACACAGTGCTTAAGATGTCTAACTTGACAGGACATAAAAAATACATTAACATCATATTCCATCTAATCTATTTCACTGAAAAACAGAATTTATATAAGACAAATGGAGAGAAATCCCAGCCTTTTGGTGCCTTCTTTGAACACTGCAGTCACGACTATGCAAAGTTGCCACATTTCCATGCTGGTCACAAAGTAGCTGCACTTCTAGATGTCGACTCTGTAGAGGCAGAGTTATGTATTTTACTGATGTGTTATAGAAGCATTAACTGCTCATGAATAAATAGAAAAGTAGGCCGAGAGTAAACTTTTCCACCTCTTGTCTCGTATAGGATTAGACATAACAATAGAGAAAAACCTATGCTTCACTCAATAAAAAATCTCATAAATCAATAACCATTTCCACTTCAATAATGAATACCATTATAAGTGGTGTGTACGCAACAACTGAAATGTCATCCAAGTTCCATTATCAGCCATTCATTATTTCTTGAATTATTTTAGTACCTAAGATGCAACCTTCATGATAAATATCGGTGAAACTGGAACCTCTCCCTGTACTTGCTTAAATAGGGCTCTGACTTCTTCATCATTATGAACCTACATAGAGAACATTGATTTTCCAATACCTAATCATATGCATTATCCAATTAAATCTAGCTAACATATATAAGATATTTATAAAGTAAGATGCTCTGCAATTACACTTTCTAGATTTTTTCCATAAAGCTATTAGAAAAAGGCTAGGCCATAGCATGGCTGAACACATGAGGAAATCAAAGCTTCATATCCCAAATGATGCAATTTTTATAAGTTAATGCCCATTTTATATTCCAGTTGACATCATTGACATATCATCAAAGCCACATGAACATCACCACGTCAGTAGATGACTTTGTGCTTAAAATAAACTTTAGGAAATTAATTCAGTAGATCTAAAGCATCCATACAGTTTGCAAGAACTGCAATGAGTTAGAACAAGATTCTATACATGCAATGTTCAAACTAGTTAATGTACTGCAGATAAAATTATATAGCTCTATGATATGACTGCAATCTTAGCAAAATCCCAACACAACCTAAGATGCAAGGACCTAGAATAGATATAAGAGAGGGACCAATCTGAAACATTGATCCTTATAAAATACATATGAGACAACTTTTTACTGAAAAACAAAAAGTTCTTTGCTCACAAATATTAATGAAAAACGAAAAATAGAATCTTAAAACATAAAAAATACATCAATTTTTAAATACCATTTTAAATGATAACATTCCCTTTGAGGCATGTCCATTTTGGAAATTGGTATCTTAAAATAATATTTCCAACTCTCTTGATGAAAGAGTTTGACAATTATGCCAACTTTGTAGTCAACATGGTAGCTATCATCAAGACACCAAAGCATACTACTCCCTTTTGCTCAATGTATCAGCACTCGATTGATTATTGAACTTTTGTAACCACGGTTTGGGATAAAGTTTTGGTAGACTCTAGTCAAGATTCCATGTGCATACATATATTGGCATTCTCATTACAAAACAATATAAGAAATGATTGTGTTGGTATTTGGACAGATCATAGGCCAAATTGTTGTTTTTATTGTTAGGACATGATCAACAAAGATGGTGAAGGAAAAAAAACTAAATTTCAAAAAAAATATAATCAGGTACATTAACAGACCTATTGTGCCCCTTGAGTTTCCCTTTCATCCCGCTAAAAGCAGGCTAAACTTCCATTCGAGCATAGAATCACCTCGAAATATCATAAATAAACCCTCCAATACTTCAAATACAACTTGTCTCTAAAACAAACCAGGTTAACAAATGCAATGAATGACATTTTATTTTAAATTTATCCATATCCAGTTGCTAAATATTGACAGCTTTAGTTTAAAAAAACATTGTTCCCAACCTTCCCTGAGAAAGTGGTTGCACCCCTTCCCAGATTTACAAGGAACAAAACAGCTGCTAAAAGATCTTCCCAAAATTTGGTAACTACCAGTTTGAAAGCAATAGAATGAAGCCTTTTAGAACCATACAACATACATGATTCAAACACATGAAAATCTTAGAGACAAAAACCGACAATGATCTCTAACAAGGATAATGTGCCCTCAAATTATTGATGTTTAGTTAAGTAACTTTTTACAGTATTTTTGATTTGAGGAGATCACATACAACTTGTAATTTGCTGTCAACTTTCAAGTTGATCGGCTACTTTGAAGAAGAGGATCAGAAAGCTCCATCTCAGCTGAATTGTTATTTTCATCTCTGTCAGATCCCATGTAAGTTCCAAGCATACCAATTGAAATCCACTGCAAAGGCCAACATGCATATCGCGTTTTTCTAAGATTCTACTGCTCATCCCCACCATCTACCTCTTCTAACTGTCTAGTCATTTCCTTTATCCTTTCCCTTAGACGAGAAGATCTCGCATCTTCCAAATGCAATGATTTTTCTGCTGTATCACGGGAAACCATAGTAGCAGCTTCCATTTCTTCTTTAGACTTTAATTTGTTATTTGCTTCATCCAAAGATTGTTTCGTCTCTTCCAGCTCTCGCCTCAGTTTTGTAATATGTAAACATAAATAATTTATAACTAACATTTCAAAAAATTCATCAACACCTTCCTAGGTGTTAGTCAGTGGAAGACTCCTCTCACAGAACCATTTTCAATTATCCATACCCTATTTATATATAAACTCTGCTTTGGCCGATTAAACAATGCAGTGAAAACACAAGCATGCACAGTAGTGCCAGTCTTGAACTGCAGATCAGCTCTTGGTAAGAGATATATCTTGAATTTTACATGCTATATCAATAATAAATTTATCAAAATTCATAACTGTGATTCAAATATTATCCAATTCTGAAATCCACCAATAAATGATGCTAATAATGGATTAATTACAACTTGTATAATGTTCTCCAACATTCCCATTTTTTGCAATAACATCCTGTGTTTTAAGTGTGTCCATCAAAGGTTCCCCAAAATATATGCTGTAGCCAATCAAGCTATGCAGCTGACCACTGTTGTTTTGCCCCTAAAGGGTGCAATACCACATCATCAATTTCAAGCCTTGAAGACAAAGGGAACTACGTTGAAGTTCTGCAGGCTGCAATCTATCAAGAGAAATGGGTGGAATTCTAGGGTTTGGACTCTGAAATATATCAAGTTGGTGTAGCAGAAAATAGTGCAAGAGGGTGGTAAAGGGAATGCCATTTCCCTTTTTCTAAACCTTGAAAGGAAAAATGGTCAGATCAAATGAAAATTAAACATTAAATGTTATTAATGTCAACTACATTTACAATAATTTTAATTTTAATATGTATTTAACATAGTTAATGTAACACTTGTCCAATAATAACTCTGCTTGGATGTATCCCTGTCCCCTTTTCAAATATAACCGAGACAAAATAACAAAAGCTTGATTGACGACTTCAAGATGGCGTAAGCAAATTTTCTAAAATGCATATTATTGAAACATGATGAAGATAGAGCAACAAATATCATAATCAATGTCTTTTATAAAGCAACATCAAGTAGAACATATAGGCTATTAACATCGTAATTATTATAAAACCAGACTGGTCATTGAACCAAACCAAAACCAAAAATATTAAAATAAATTAATTAAAAAAACGGACCAAAAAACCATTCAACCAAAAAATGTATAAAATATTCAAAATTTGAAAAAAAACATATATATTCAGTGTTCACATGCATCCATATGAATTCAAACCATTATACACAAATATGCAAAGTTTCTCATATATATGGCAAGGGTGCATATAACTAGAATATGCACTGAGTGCAATCAATATCTAACCCAAAATACATAAGACAAAGAGGCTATAAATGGCCTCTAGAGTCCAAAAAACTTAATGCTACAACAAATAACTACATATAATCAAAATCATTGCCTATATCAATTACCAAAATCGAAATCAGCAATAATCAACGAGGAAAAAGAGTAAGTTTTGAAACGGATCAGAAAAAAAAATTGGCAAATACAAAAAATAAAATATACACATATTTTGAATTAAAAAAAAACATTTTTCATTGATATTCAAAGTAGCCATTTCCATATAGTGCAAGATATCAATAGATGTTCAAATTATATCAATTCTCATCCATATGATGCGTCCTGATAGACAAATCATTGCCTATACCGAGATCCTGTTCATCAATAGCACCCTATGCCCCCCTCCTCTAGGTTCTAGCCCTTGCCTTCTCCTTCAAATCTCGAAGTTGATCCTCCAAGGACATTAGTCAACACCCTACAATTTCAATGAAACTTGCTAATCCAAGCGTGAAAATAAGGTAGAATTAGAAAAAGTTTCCCATGCTTCATAAGTGATTCTGCTTGATTGAAGCATACATTTTTATTAAGGTCATGGAAAAGGAGTTCAACAATCAGCACCACCAACATCAAGGTAAATAGAGAGGTTGATGTGCTTGATTAAATGCCAATACCTTACCCTCATACATGATAGAATCCAATGGAAACGTTGCAATCCTGAAATCCTGAAAAAAGTTAAGTTTGTTGAATTCTGAATGGGATCTAAAATTCCACTTTTTGCATATGAACTTCGATGAGGTTCAAACCACTCTCAAGCATCCTGAACCAAATGGAAATTGTAAACACTTTTCCTGGGCATGCAATTCAAAAAATCGAAGCTTTAAATCGCAAGTCAAAGAAAAACGTGATTTTGACCTACAATTGACCAAGCTCAATCAACCCAAACCAAATTAGCTCATTTTGAGGGGGATCCAAGTCAAACTCATGATTCCTGTTACACTAGCCTATATAAGGATCCTATTCATCAGTAGCAACCCTTGCCCCCCTCATCCTACAACAAATAGCTACATATCATCAAAATCATTGCCTATATAGGGATCCTATTCATGAATAGCACCGTGTGCCCTCCTCTAGGCCTTGGTCCTTACCTCTACTAGGAATATCAAACTCAATCCTCCAAGGACATGTCAAGACCTTACAATTTTGATGGAACCTCCTAATCCAAGTGTTAAACTAAGGTAGAAAAAGCATCCCATTCTTAATAAGTGATCCTGCTTAATTCAAGGGTACATATTTTTAAGGTCATGACAAAGTTTAACAATCAGCACCACCAAAATCAAGGTACATAGAGAGGTTGATGTGCTTGATTAAATGCCAATCCCATATCTCATACATGATAGAATCTTGTGGTTCAATCCTAAAATCCTATAAATTGTTAAGTCTGTTGAGTTCTGAATGGGGTTTAACATTCTACTTTTGGCTTATGAGGTCCAATAAAGTTGGAACCACTCTCAATTATTCTGACACAATTTATGATGATGTTAAAATTTTAAGTGGTATTCTCCTTATCTTTCAATTTCTATCCTTTTGCATTCTCCTTATCTTTCATTTTCTATCCTTTTACTTTAAGAATTTAAGATTACCATTTAATGCCACTGATGATTACTAGGGTTTACCTTCTTTTATAGAAATTTCATGTCCAAAGCTATGGTGTACAGACTTGTACAAAACTGGCAGGTTCAGGCATTTATGTCTGTTCCTTATGGAAATGGCCATCTCTGACCCAAAACACTAACCCAGACCAGAAAATTCCCAAACCAGTTGGACCGTCCCATTTTGCCTGTTCCAGTCTAGTTCCAACAACACTAATTAACAAAGAGTTTCACTTAAGGCATTTTCCTTGTTTAGAAAACTTGGTCCAACTGAATGGACGCTACTTTCCCACTGAACAATACATAGGATGTATGTTTTAACTTTGCACCCAAGAACGAGAAATGCTATGTTTTAATGGAGATTTTGTTTTGTTAGAAAGGCAGCATAGGACAACAAGATTATGACAAAAGAAAAACAATAAAGAAGCAATGATTGTCTAAATAATTTCAACATTAGAATATTGATTCATTACTGGAAGAGAATGAAATGACTACAGGAAACAAGATTTGGTACTACTGAAATCAAAGAGACATAACTACAGGAACTCAAAGTTTTGCTAATCGCATAGTGTGGACAAGACTCACTCTAACTACCAAACTATGCTACTCTAGTAACTTGCCAATGTTAATATGCATGCTCCAACTACCAGAATTGCAGGGGTATGTTTGAACTATCAGAAGCATTGGATATGAGATATTGGCATTAACAAGTTTTGACTGTTCCACCTCAAGTAAAGATGACCCTTCTCATCATGTGAAAAGGTTCTAGTGGTATCACCATGGTTAGTCCACATGATATTCTTCTTCAATGATCAAAGCATTGGTTATTTGGACTATAAGAACAATGTATGAGTATGTATATCCATTTGATATAGGATGATAAAAGTTTGAACCAAAACAACATTGAAAGCCCATTGTCAAAATAAGAAGAAGATTGATGTAATGGAAGCCGACATAATGAGATTGGTTTTGAGCTTGCCAAGTAAAAGGACCAAGTCAATTGAGATTACAATTGATCTATAAATATGATCAATTGATTTGGATATTGGGCATGGATTTTGGGGACCAATTACTCATTTATCTACAAGAAGGTGAGGAAGAGGAATATAATTAGACTTTGAAATGGTGTGATGTGCTCGGGTTTACAGTGGGTTTACACTTTGTGACATATTGCAGGTGTATTCAATGAAAGAGGGTGTGTGAGATCTGTTGCAAGATTTTCTCATGAGATAAATGAAGGGTATGATCTAGAGTTTGGGCTTACCCTCAGACCTGGACAAAATATAGATTGATTCCATATTTTAGAACTATTAACAGGTCAAGATATTGTTAATGAATGATCATCTCTTGAGTTGGAATAAGAACAAGTGAAATGTGTAGAAATCTTGTAAAGATCGCAGTATAGATCTGGGGTAGATATAGCCGCATAGTAGACATGTGTTGAAGGCCCTATGAAGTTCATAGTACATGTCTTGTGAACATTAATGTAGACCTTTAACTAAACCCATTTATCGTACACTCGTGAGGGCTGCAACATTTTTACCTAAATCATTACACCTTGCAAATTGAAAGCTGTGAAGTATAAACTCTTACTGCCATAAAGCAAACGGTGGAATAGAAAACAATAGAATACCATAGCTGCCACTCACCACCCATGCGTAATTTTTGCTCTGTCGGGGACTGTAGAAAATGGTGTACAGTATGTATGGACACCACCCAGCTAAAGCAGGCGATGCCTTTTTGAAAATAAAGTTTCATCCCATTACATAGCTCTCCAAACAACCGCTATTGAAACTGTCAACAGTGATAAATATGGTATGAAATTTGACTAACCACGTTGGTAATGGGTATTTAAATATTATCACAGAATACCTATGCATTTCCTGTTTCAGCCCACTAATACTTATGACTAGCACATCAATAATTTATAGCAAAATAGATCCCAGTGAAATCAGCTGAAGAAAAACACTGGTAGCAGGCAGCATTGCAATAATTTACCCTTTCGAGTTCCATATGCTATAGAGATAAACCTTGATTTGAAAGGGTAAATTATTAGCAATATGGTTCGTTCATAGCATAATGATGTAATAATTTAACCTTGATTTGAGATGGGATAGTTAGCAATAGTTTCGTTTGACGAGATTGCTGAGTCTGTAACAGTTTTTGAAAAACTAGAAGTGCAATCATAGAGACCTATTGAAGTGAATCTGGACCAAAAATAGAAATTCCTTACCTATGATGGAGAAGAAAGGTGCTTTAGAAGTTGCCACTACAAAAACAAAAATAGAGATTCTAGTCACTAATAAATGCACAACATGAGACCAACAATTTTCTACCTTACAATCTGAAAATTTGGCCAATGAGGTTGCCCTTTCTACTCCCAGAGATCTTTTTGCATGATTTTGGATGCTCATGCAAAAAGGAAAAGCTTGGATGGATTCTTAGAGAAGGTGAAAGTTGCTATTCCAAAATCACAACATTGAAGCTGAACAAATTAACAAAATAAAAGAAAGGCTAACTTGTCTGAATGTTTTAAACAATGATGGATTGAACAATAGTTATCTAGAGGGAGTAATGTCATATTAGTTTTCACCAAGACATCTCTCTAAATAAAGTTATTTTGAAGATGAAATAGGTCCATTTACTTCTTCCAAATGGAACAAAATTTCCTCTCATAGTTAGAGATCAAATGCATCTATCATAAAATAATGGGACTTATTAAAGAGCATGCCATTCACTACTTCTGGTTCTCTACATTCTTAAAATCCCTAGGCTCTACAAGGTGTCCTCTAGTGATAGAATCCAGCATTGGATTCTATCATTCAAAGGCTTGTCAATGTTTACAGTAAATCTCCTTCTAGGAAAAAATCAAATAGTAGAGTTTGTGAAAGAAGTGGGATCTGCACTAGACTCGCTTGTAAATTATTTTCTCACTTCAATGTGTATTAACCATGAGGGCCATAATCAACATACAACTCAAATTGGATGATGAATCATGAATCAAAAGCTCCGACTACAAATGAAAATGAACCTTTAATTGGACTACACTTTCTATTTGGATATTTTGAGTCGAACTCTGTTTTTAATAATTATGGGGAGAGTTGAAAATTTCCTGATAAAAAAAAAACTCTTGCATGTGTTAGTTAAATGAAGAAATCAACAAACCAAAAAGGAAACCTAATATCATAAAATCTGAAAAGGAAGAGCTAGAAGGGTTGTTTCAAAAAGAAAACAACAATCTATAGGCTCTCAACGCTCATCAAACTGAAAAGGAAGAGTGAGAAGGGTTGTTTCAAATGGAAAACAACAATCTAATAGGCTCTCATGGATTAACTCCTACAATTAGAGAAAAAAAATCACACAGATTTACAAACAAAACTTGCCGCAACTAAAGAGTTGAATAAAATGGAGGAATGATCAAATAGAAATCAAGTGTCTCTAAATGAAGAGCTTGAATTCCAACTTAGGGTTGCTCAAGCTGAATTGAAATCAATTTAAAGAAAAAATACATCATTACAAGCAGAATTTGAAAAGAAAGGAAGTTGTTTCCAAGAATTGGAGACCACATGTCCCGACTTGCAAATATAGCTAGAGAGTAGACACAAAATTGACACTTTGAGAGATGGAAAGATGGCAACTTTAAATTTTACACCACTTCATTGATGAGGATGAAATGTAAGTAGGAAAAAAGAGATACTTCAGCTGCTGCCAAAAATATTAGTGAATGCCAACAAACAATTCTTGCTTTAGAGAAGAAAGTAAAGGTTCTTGCAAGCCCTAGTAACGATGACGCTAGAGATGTTTCATAATTTTGTTAAAGTAGTAATTAAAAGTTGTAATGTTTATTGGAGTCTATTTCTATCACACTAGATATGATAGGTTGGATAATATTATGCTGTGAAGCCTACATCTTAAATGAGATATCATGTCCAGGTTAATGTTAGTGCTCGAAAAATTAGCATAAAACATATAAATATTCTATTAGAGTACTTGTTGTCTATGGAAGAAGAAATGACATCCTTAAATAAACTCCAGAAATAATGATACTTAATTGATGCCTTAGTGATGTCACAAGGTCAGTATGTAGATGGGACAAAGTTGTGGAATACCAACAACTATAGATGTTTTTTTCTTATATTTCAAAATTATACCATCTCAGTGATGTAATCCCCTATAAGTAATAGCATGAAATCTTGAAACCCTAGATTCCAATAACAGGTCAGGTGATTGTAGTTGGGGGACCAGATCTTAGGTATGTATGTATAACCTAGATGCCAATAACAGGTTGGGTGGTTGTAGATGGAGGACCATATCTTAGGTATGTATGTATAGAATGGCATTAATATTACAGAAACAATACTGCACAGTCTAGTTAAAAAATATGATGTTGTTGCAAAAAGAAGGAACCACTCAAAGTTATGTGAGAATCATCTTGTCAATTGTTTGTTTTTGTGTGTTCCTTTTTACATACCTAGTGGAGTAAGCACTATCATGAAAACTTTAAATCCTATCAGATGCCAATTATAGGTAATTGGGTGAAAGTGGATGAAGGATTGTATGTATGCATAGAGCACGCATAGAGTGTCATTCATATAATTGCATAAAATATCTATACAAAAGATCATGTGTTTATCAAAAAATCAATGATAATAAGATTCAGAACATCTGGTCAAGCCATCAAGGCTTGACTTAGGAAACCAAGATACTTTTGCATGTCAGTAATGTTAATAAAAAATAAAATTCAACCAAAACCTGTACTTGAACATGTCTTTAAACAACTTCATTTGAATAAATTGCTTAAGATTCAAGAACATAAAATCAATTCCTTGAAAAATATCTACTAGGAATTGTTTCATTACAGACGAATGTATAAATATGCATATCATTTGTTTAAGCTTTGTACAAGATCTTGATGTCTACTGTAAATGAAGCTAATACCAATACAAGATGGTTGAAGGAGTGTACCTTTTATACCCTACAACTGGCAATCAGATTTATGCACCCTCTAGAAGGTGGGTGAATGTTTTGGTGCTTCTCATTTTCAGTTGCAAGATTGGCAAGGTTTCTAGAGCCAATTTAATAGGTCAAAGGGACTGCATCACGAGTGCAAGATTTCAAAAAAAAATTGGACAACATGTGATTGTGTATATCTTGTGAATAATGGAACCTATAATAAATTTTGAAAAAGCGTCAGCTCTAAGAGAAATTAAGTCAATGAAGAATAAATAGATAAAGATCATATGCACCCATATTCTACACATATTTTCAAAAGCTAGTACCTTATAGATGATTTACAAGCATTCATTTTTATTTGTGATTAAACCAGTTTTACTCTAATGACAGAAATTGACCACATTCCATAAGCTCACTACATCTTTATTTAATATTGTATCTGTATAGAAGATACCCAGATTAAATGGATGTCATATTTGTCACACTGGAAAAAATGTTAGTTTGACTTGAATGGAATGTTGTCTATTTAGCAAATTTCCATTAGTTTGAATGGGACATTATTTGTTTAGCACGCTTCTACACAGAATTCTAAATGTAAACTAAGTAATTTCTAGCAGCATGTTATATATTAACTTTAACAAACTAAGAAAAGAAGACCTAGCCTAGCTAGTGTGAATGACAAAAACTATGACACTCTTTTTGTATGCTTCCAAAGGTATTACTATTAAATTTGCACTTTGAAATTCTAGAAATTGAATTTCATGGTTGAAGATTAGTGTGTCTTGGAATAAAAAATTGAATAGTAAATTCCTCTAAATTCCATCCTATATTTCATGTCTATAAGTTTGAAATGAGGAATGATCGTGCCACAAGTTCCAATTTTAAAAGCAAATCTACCTGAAAGTCTAATGAGGGTACCTTGTAATAGACAAACTCGAGTGCAATTAAACAATGTAATACTGCTCTTTTCTTTAAATTTGGTTATAAATCTGAAGCTTTATTTTCTGACTGAATTTTTTGTTTCCGAATAACACAAAAACATGACCCTCTCCTTGTAAATGCTAAAACACCCCCTGAGAGAATAAAACTTAAATCAAAATACAGTATGCAGTTCCATAAAACATGGCAATAAACATGTTAGTAGATAACCTAGCAAACCCAACAAGTTAATGTCATCAGAATTGGCATTTGGCCAGAGATATTAGCAAGAGTAATTTTTTATTATGTCGTGAAGGCATAGATCACTCAAATGCATACTCACCCATGTTTAGCTTCAGATCTGCTTCAACTTCTAGGTGGTGCCTTTGACTCTACTCCAAGCGAGCGCACAGCAGGGAATGTGCATCATCTGCATCTGAATCACTCCCTGATGAGCTCCCAGAATTAGAATCTGGACATTTTAAACAAATTGGCCCATTTGTTATTATTTCATCTAACAAAGCAAATAACATCGTTGATAAAAAAAACCATATCAAAATGTTGCACAACAGCTGTTGAAAAAAACATTTTCACCCTAAAACAAAGTGTATAGGTAAATCCAATCCATACAATTGGAGTGTAGAATTAACAGTTTGACATACCGCTTGAAGAAGAACCCGAATCACTGCTCGAGCTACTAGAACTACTAGACTTGCTTGCATAACCCCCATCCTTGTCAATCTCCATGGGAGGGAAATTTGTAGATGGAATATCATCATCTATGTCAACGTCTTCTTCTCCTTGTTCCCCTATTTTGTGCGAAAATAAAAATAAAATCGTCCCCTGTTTAGACAATTCGAAAAGTAAATGTAGTTAACATTCAAGAACATACCCAACTCCTGCTGATGCTTTTGAGGATGGAGATGCTAACATCCGATTTGTTGTTGCTACACTTCTCAATGGAGGCCACCATAGCCACCATGTGATCCACACAATCGTCGATATGGCATCCATCCTGGGGTTTGAATACCGCAAAGGAAACCCTCATTCAACAAAGAAAAATAATTGAAGAAACAGCCTAAAATAGTGGGGTAAAGGGTTAAAACACAACCCAAAGGGCGGAAATAAAAAAGAACGGTATCAACAAACAACTCTCAATTGTACCTTTCTTGGCTTTCTTTGGGGTTTCTCCTCCGGAAGCAACAGGAGACTGGCAATAACGAAAAAACACACTATCGGTGAGAAGCAAAACTTAGTTAGAATAATAATAGTCAGCGTACAGAAACACTCCCTAAATTAGGGATAGCAAATTCATGGAGTCCAGTTGATCTACTATAACCACTATCTATATCAACCTCAATCTCATCCTCTTGCTGACATAGGGACAGATTCCTTTTCTTAATAATCTGGACTATGTTCTCCAACTTGTCAACGGGTAGACTTTGTAGGCTTGCACTCAACCTCTGTTTCTCCTCAAATGTCATCTCACGCTTATGAGGTTCTTTTGCCTTGGGTTTTTTGGGTGGTGCTGCAAAGGCACGTAAAACACAGATTGATTCCATATTTGAGAACTATTAACAGGTCAAGATATTGTTAATGGTGGAGCATACGCATGGTGCACGCTTGTGAAGGAGGGTAAGCAAAATGGGTGGGTCCTTATGGAGGAGGGCAGGAAAAATGGGTCCTTATTACCAGAATTGACACTCCCATCCTTAAACAAACTCGACTTGCCTCTGCATGAATGAGACCGAACCGTGCGCGAAAGAAAATAGAGTGAAGGAAGCTACGAGGACTGGATCAACTATTGGATAAGCTGCTGGATACACTACAAGTTCTGAACCTTGAGTTTACTTATTATGATTGGGGTGGAAAACAAATGACCCAGACCTCCTCATTGGTGGAGCACTGGTGGTGAAGGGCGCGGTGGAGCACTGGTGGTGAAGGGCGTGGGCAGAAATTTGGAATAAAATAACCCCACACATATTGGATATTGATATATTTAAAAAAAACCCTTTTTACCCCTAATATACCACCAATATATTGACTTTTAATTTTTAACTTTTAACCACCCCAATATGAACAGACATGATATCATATTGGTCCCTAGGTGACGCCCCCAATGACACAATATCCACTTGGAGGAGGAAACATTGATTATCAATGCCAACTTTTGTCTAAGTACTCATTCAAAGAGGGTTTAATGATATTGTTATGATTATCCATTCCTTTCACACATGATGAGAAGAGAGATACTCTCAAATGTAGATAAAATTAAAAACACAACAAAACAAAATTGCACACAATAAGGATATGGATCACACTTTATTCTTAGAACTGATATGGATATATGTGTGTGTGTGTGTGTGTGTGATCATCACATCCCTTTAAAATTAGATCAGAATGGACACCTATCTAGCTAATTGGGACACATATTGCCATCTCTCTAACTAATTCAAACTCTTACTGCCAGCTCTGTAACAACCTGTCAATGATACATTTATTCATTTATTTGTAACATTTTCCTTTAATGGAGAAAGGCATTCTCTATGATACCTAGAATTTCTACATTAACGTACTGTCAAATTAAAAACAACATAAATAACATTCTTCCTAAGATGAACTTTGTAAACAGTTTTTATAATAGTAAGACTCCTTCGTGATTCCTTCAAAGTCTCTATCTTTTGTCAAAGAATTTTGAGAGTTTTTTTGTCCTTTTGTTAGCTTTTTCTAAAAACTGAAGTGATAGTCTTTGATGGGAAGTCTCTCAGTTTTGTAAGGTTTTTTAGATGGTTTGAAGGTTGGTTGCTATTTTGCTAAAAGCAGAACGTTCAGACTGATTTTGTTGTGAACCTACTTGAAGTAGAAGCTTGGTTTATGCAACTTTGATTCAAAATGAATAACAAGTTGCATGTTTTTTTCTTCTGAAAATAAACACTACCTATAAAACTAAGGAGAGTTCCAATGCATTACCGAAGGATATGAGCTCACCCTTGTTTCAATCTACCTTCTTATCGAGTTCCTTTGTCCCGAAATATCTCTACATTCCAGTCTCAAAATTATTAAAGTTCAAAAGAATAGAAGGAGAAAAAAACTATTCGAAAAACCCAAAAACAAAAACAAAAAATTGCTGAAACTGAAAACCACTGGCAATTTCCAGAATTTTCCAATATGATTGAGGAATTACCCAAAATATTTCCAGAATATTTTTCTGCGAGATGAGGAGCATCTATATCCGTTGGGGGTTTACTATCTATTCGTCGAGGATATAAGGTTCAAGGATCAAAAGGGGTAGGGATCCAAGCATAGCTCAACAGAGGTATCACCTGAACAATAGGTTACCTGAAAGGATCGATCTGCAACGAAAATAGAAATTTTATTTGGTATTTATTCAAGAGGTAAAGTCTACATAACGGTGATGAAAAAATAAAATGAATAAAAGGTTCAATTTGGTAAATCCCAACCAGCCTGTTACCGTCTGATTCGAGCGAAGCATAAAAGGTCTTCATCAGAAGGTGTAATGAAGCGTAGTAGGCAGATGGGTGGGCTGAGCTGGTATGGGCTGGGCTGGCTGGATCGAATCCCAGTCTTGATTCTTACTGGGATTGATTGAGTGATTGATCGACGACCAACAGATTTGGGGCGTGCTCCACCGGACGTAGAGGGAATTTGTTTCACCCTATGTTGTTAAAATCGATCCATAAGAAATTAATTAACATGGGTTCAGGGAGTTTCGATCTAATTAAGATCACAAAATAGGAGTAATTACGGACCTGTAGTGTCTTGACCATATCCTATCGATATGTTAGCATCTCATAGATTGATACCATTGGAATTAGGGCTTATAGCATTGGAATAGAGGATTGAATGTGATATGTACTCAGTTGAGTAATCACTCAGCTATGTGAACAGAGCCCCCAATAAATAAAAGAATTAAAAGGCATTTTTAATCAGAGGATTAAACACAGTATACCTTACCTCCAAGAATGCTATGCAATGGCTCTCCAATGTGCCTCCTCCAACATTGCTATGCACCAGAGAATCCCACCACAAACCCATGACCAGAAAATGGTGAAAACATGCTATGCACCAGAGGACCAACATTGCTATGCACCACAAAAACACCCTCGTTATCCAGAAAACATGATGGAGAAAACCCAAGGACCAACACTACTACGCACTAGAAAAAATGCCCTCGTTATCCAGAAAACCCAAGGACCAATACTGCTATGCACCAGAAAAAATGCCCTCGTTATCCAGAAAACATGATGGAGGAAACCCAAGAAAAAACGATGGAGAAAAACCATAGGAAAACCCTATGCAGCATCACATAGGGTGCATGCAGGCTTATGGTGGAGGCATGGGTAGGATTGTGAAATAAAATATCCCCCATCATATTGCATATTTATATAGTAAAAAAAAAACCTTTTTACCCCTAATACCACCAATATATTGGTTTGTAATTTTTTTATTTTTAACCCCCTCAACATGAACGAATGTGATATCATATTGGTCCCTTGGTGACGCCCTCGTGGTTTAAATACATAGTTAATATTTGATTTTAATGTTATCCTAGTTTCATTTTACTTAGTTTTATGAAGTTATCTTAATAAACTTCTAACCTTGTTTTACTGTTTCTTTAGTTAACCTGTTCATTTAATTTCTGTTTTTATAATATCTTTCAATTACTATCATAATAATAGACTTATAGTAGCTATTCTATCTATTGTGTAAGTAAATACACATACTAAGTAAATTTATAGTTTCAAATCTTTTCGTAAGACAGATCTGTTTATGTTATTCATAGTACTATGTCTAATTAAAAACATCTAAATATAGAAAGAAACAACATACATATGAATAACTCTTATGAAACTTGTAGTAGGTGATAAATCACATTCATGCATGCTTCAATATATTCTTTATCTGAACTTAATCTAACCTACTGTACTAAAGTTCTACCTTTAAAAAAGGTGTGGAAAAATACAACTAGGTATTTTTTTATCTATCAGTAAAACTAGAAATTCTTCTAATCATTTACCCTGATTTATCTAATCCAACATTTAACTATCTTTTCACAATAAAAGTATTTCTTTTAACTAACCCTAGCAGCAACAGAACAAATGCATAACATAATTTTACTTAAACTCAGTCCTTCTAAATATAAATAACAATTAGAAAGCTAGATAAATCATGTAGAACCTGGAAATATAGAAGAGGTGACAACAGCTTAAAAGGAACCTGTTCCTCCCAACCAACTCTTAGAGAAAAGCTGGACTGCAATTCTCAGGACCCCCGAGCTTGTCTTCTGGTCCACCTGGTAGAAGTACAAGGTGAGAGATGTAGTTTAATAATCCTCTGCAACTCTACTGAGTGTTCAGCAGTCAATCATTTTCGTATGCAGCAGTATGAACTCAGCTTAGAATAACTGCACTAGTTTAGGTCTTCAGCACTATCCACTCAAAACATACTTCAGGTAGTCCCCTCCATCGAATTTCTTGTGCACTTCATTCACTCAGAATGTTCACAAGTAAGAATGAGGAGCCTCAGTTGTCTTCAATGGGAAGTTTTATTAGCATGCCTAGGTCTTTTGGGTCAGTTTTCACTTAATGAGCCACCTGCTCTTGTTCCACTTTCTTGGGGAACATGACCACAAAAATAGGGAAGTTGCCTCCTGCAACAACTAGAAGTAGTTTGAGGATGCTGCCAAGTGTCAATCTGCTCTCAACCCAGCCTTCTCCACCAAGTGACTAGTGAACACTCATTTCACAGCTTCCTTAAGTTGTTGTCTCATCTTTCATTTATTTATTAATAAAATATTCAACAATTACATTCAATTATGCATGACTCTACTTGGTCATTAATTACAAACTTTATAATAAAATATAACAAAATGTTTCTTAAAACATAAAATGTTTTGCAAATTGGGGCATGTGATAGTTATAGGATGTATTACAAAACATAATGCAGAAGAATGCACAATGCACAACTAAGAAAACATGTACTCACCTTTCAGAGGATATCAAATCTAGGGGAAGAAATATGAAACTCCGAATTTCAAAGCTTGCATTTCCATTGGTGAACAACTAACTCCAAAGTTCAAAGCTTGCATTTCCATTGGTGAACAACCATTTGCTACCCTCCACTTCAAGACGTTCTATTGGCCTATACGTTAAAAATGTTTAATATATCATAAAGCCCATTGCTTAATTTGTTGCACCATATCGCAAAATGCAACAAAACAAGACATCAAGAGGATGGGACCTTCCTGATCATACAAGCTTCACTTGTAATGGCACAATAAAAGCTCTTTATATTTGAGGTAATAAGAAGAGAGTGCTTTTTAATTAATCATGTATTCTAAGTATGTTAGCCAGCTTTGAAAGCATAACATATTTAGATACGATGTAAAAATCTTCAATAAAATAGAATCGCATCCAAGGTATTGTCCCTTACCTGGATCAATATCAAATCCTCACACAAGATATACTCCAAAGTTTAATATAGTTGTTTTCATGGATCAACATCTCCTTTAAGGATTTGATCTTTTGAAAATCCTTCAATAGATATCCTTTCCTCTTTATCACTTTCCATGGATGGGGTGACAGGCGAAGAGCGATGAATTCCATGTGGAGAACGACCAGGATGGGAAGGTGAGTGTATTTAATATGGTCCATCCCTAGTTTAATGAGCAACCTTATGAATATGCCAAAGCTCAGTCGCATCACCTAGTTTGAAGGTTTATTGTGGTGTCCTTCCCTATAGTTCTACACTGGTTCATAGCGGATGGCCTTAATTTCGCGTGGGGTGGAGGCAATTTCTTATCTTATCACCTGGTTTTTGGTACACTTTTTCCATGAATTTGGCGAGGCAATTATGGCGGGGAAGATTATTTCTATCCGGTGCCATGGTCGACATCTTGATAGTATAGTCACGTTATCTGGGGATTTGAAGAATGTTGGGTTTTCTGGAGCATGCCTGGATAGCTCTGAATTCACCACCCTTGTCTATCTCTTGTTTCGAGAGAACCGTCCTAGTCGTGGAAAGTGGATCTTTTGGTGGATGAAGGATCTTCTGAGACTGAATTTGGTAAGCCTTTATGCGCTCATTACTTGGTTCATGCTCTGTGTGATGTGCATTTTGAACATCATTTCCACATGGAATTAATGGACAAGAAAATCTACACTATTCTCTCTAGTCATGGCTCGAGCTCACCCATGATGGTTATTGTCAATCATGACACCATCGCTGTGTAGGATGGAGGTTCCATCCAGGAACCAAGATATCAAAATATTTAGTTTTATGTGTATTATGTCTCAATTTTTATGTTTGTTCAGTCTCAGCTTTTAGTTTTGCTACAGAGCCTTCCTCGACGGTTGAATATGTATAAGGCCATTAGGCTCAAAGGTCTTCTTTTCGTAAAATGTATAGATATCAGTTTCTTTTGACTGTTC
This sequence comes from Pseudotsuga menziesii, assembly GCA_001517045.1. NCBI lineage: Eukaryota > Viridiplantae > Streptophyta > Pinopsida > Pinales > Pinaceae > Pseudotsuga > Pseudotsuga menziesii. The sequence continues at coordinate 74,756 of LPNX010409343.1, read as the reverse complement.
AACATATCGGTAAGAGCTATCCATTGAGATGCAAAGTATTTAGCATTTAATGCGGCTTCAGTAGGCTTGATGATCTGGATCTCAAGCAGCTCAAGTTCCATCAAGTTTCAACGATCATCAAGCTGACAAGCCTCCACACTCTGACAACCCTGATCAGCCTGGACCTGCACTCCTAAACTAACCTAGGTGCATGCATTCAACACTCCAGACAGGTATCTCAATACAGGTTTGTGTTTCTTAATTGAATCTTGAAAAATCTTTATTCTCACGGCAGGTTTGGTTTGGGTTGAATGGTGAAAGAATCTCACAGGACGTTTGTGTTTCTTGCTTGAATTTTGAATAATATTTATTCTCATGACAGGTTTGGTTTGGGTTGAATGGATGATTTTTTTTGAATGCCACTAGGCTTCTCATGGGGTTGCCATTTATTCCTACCTATCTTGGATTGGGAAGAGTATACCAAAAACATGTCTTCTGCATCTGCAAAAGTCCCTGATGCAACAGATCGAGTAATTCGAGCAAGCTTCAGATACGTTTCAAAAGCAAGCCTATATACATTCCAGACAATGGCCTTATTTCTGGGTGAAAATGCGGCAAAGATTCAATATCAGAGTCGAGTCTTTGATATACGTTTCCATTGGTAGCAACTACTACATTCATTTCTATTTACGAAATGTCTTTGGAAATCATTGTTCATCTTGTCGTCCCTCTTGTGTATAAAATGATGCCATGTGTTTCCACCAGATGCCTGGACGTCGGGTTTGCAATGTTACCCTCGTGTGGGAATATATCTAACGAAGGGGTTTTCAATGAGGAATTTGTAACTAGTTATAAGCTAAGAAACCAGATTCATCCTGGAGGCCCCTGGTGTCCCATGGGGATCGAATCGGACACGATTTGATCTGAATTCGTGTTCGATTCGAATTTCAGTCAAATCCAATTTTGGGACACGAAAAAAAATCGAATCGAACATGAAATCAGAGCGTGTCCCGAAAACAGAACACGAATCCCGAAAACAGGAGATGTAAACTGTGGAAAAAGGCATCTGGGTTTGCTTTAAAACATTTTTTTTCCTTTCTTTTTGTCATTTGCAAGGAAGCAATTGGTTGAGAGTGAGTTGTATGTGCAGGTGAAGGAGTTTTGAAGGAGATTTGAAGGCTCCACATTGTTTCCAAGTGATTCTAAGTGCATTTCGGTGGATTTGTGGAGAGGATTGCAAGCTCAACCATCACACAAGAAAATGAATGTCTCAATCAGCTAGGGCAAGAGGTAGGGGGCAAAGGAAAGGGAGAAATGTACCATCTAGGGCCTCCCCTCCTATTCCACCAAGCACAACCGGTTCTCCTCCTTCGTCAAGTGCTCCATTGGCTACAAGTGGAGCTCATTTTATGGTTCCATTTAGCCCTATTTTAGCAAGACAACAAGCCCAAGAAAAAAAATACGCTTTGTGGAAGTATTTGACAAGGAAAGATGGGCCCAGGGCAAAGCTTGGTGAGGGAGGCAATGTGTCTTGGAGATACAATTTTTGCAAGCATGAGTTCATGAGCACATATTTCTGGGTTAAGGGCCATTTGTTGGCCCTTCCTTCTTGTGAGATTTCTTCATGCAAAGTGGTGAGTGTTAACCAAAGGAGGGATATGGAAAGAGAGGATCATGTTGGCTTAGGGAAGGTGGCAGCAACAAGCAAGAAAAAAGAGGATGATCCTCTTCCATTTTTGAGGAATTCCTCTAGCACCAAGACTCCATTTCCACCTAGCATTCATGGGCATGGGGATACTTATCAAACAAGAAAGAGGCAATCTACAAGTGGTCCAATGGATAGGATTTTCCAACAAGAGGCGCGAAAAGAGGTAGACCTTACCATTGCATTTTTCTTCTACCTCAACTTCATCTCATTCAATGTTGCATGGTCACCATTGTATTTTGAGACGGTTTGAACTATCTTGGAACGAGCTCCAAGTGGTTATGTGCCTCCTGGTTCAGAGAAGCTTAGAACCACATTGTCGGTTAAAGCAAAGAAGGAGGTAGATAAAATCCTTAAGCCAATTAGAACAACATGGCCCTCATTTGGTGTGAGTATTGTTTTTGATGGATGGACGGATCCCACATGCCATCCACTCATAAATTTCATGGTATCTTCCCAAAATGGACCGTTGTTCTTGAAAGCGGTGGATGCTCTTGGGAAAAACAAGGATGCACAATTTATGGGTGATTTATTCATCAAAACCATTGAAGAAGTAGGTGTTGATTCATGTGTACAAATCATCACGGACAATGCACCTGTTTGCAAGGCTGTTGGCATGATTGTGGAAGCTAAATATCCATAGGTATGTTCATTTTGGACACCTTTCATTTCTAATTTGCTCATTGTTTGAATTTGTTCATTGCAATGTTAGTGTTGTAGAGTCATTGATTCATGTTTTTATTGCTCCTACAGGTTTTTTGGACACCTTGCATTGTCCATTCCTTGAATTTAGCACTGAAAGCCATTGCTTTAGATGTGACATGGATTGGAAACCTTATTGAGGATGCACACCATATTCGTAACTTTGTACAAAACCACACAAATGCCCTCACCATCTACAAACAATACACACAACTTTCATTGCTGAAGATTGAAGATACTCGGTTTGCTTCCTCATTCATCATGCTAAAGAGGTTGAGGGAGATCAAAACCACTCTTGGGTCCATGGTGATTTCAGATTTTTGAGCTTTTTGGAGAAAGATGGATCAGGTTGCTTCACAAAAAGTGAAGGACACGGTGTTAGATGATGGTTGGTGGGACACGGTAGATCTTAGCATTAAGATCATGGAGCCAATCATTTCTTTGTTGTGGTTTGTAGACACGGACCAGCCCATCCTAATAGAGGTTTATGAGGGGTGGGATTCCATGATTGAGTGCATGAGGTCCATTGTCATGGAGAATGAGTGTCCCGAGTATGGGACATCGACAGAGAACTTATGGACCATTATTCAAGATATTCTTATCTCCAGGTGGGATAAGAATTGCACACCTTTGCATTGCTTGGCCCACTCCTTGAACCCCAAGTTCTACACTAAGGAGTGGCTCACTGGTGGATCAGCGGCCTCACACAAAGTCCCTCCTCACATGGATGCAAAGATTGCACATGGGAGGAAGATAGCACTTAGATGGCTATTTCAGGATAGCGACATGCTTGAGGAGGTGGAGGAGGGCTTTGTAGATTTTTCCACTAGCACTAGGAGATTCGGAGGCTATGATGTGCTTAGAGATAGGGGGGGTAAGAAACCCTAGGCTTGGTGGGAAACTCATAGGGAAACATCCCCTATTCTATAGAAGTTAGCCTTGAGGATCATCTCTCAAGTTACATCATCCTCTTGTTGTAAGAGGAATTGGAGCACATATGGGAACCTGTACAGTGTGAAGAAATGCAGGCTTGAGCAGTCCAGGGCAGAGTCAATGGTGTATGTGCACTCCAACCTTCGTCTCATTTACAGGAAGAGGGAGGAATGGGTGAAGGGAAAGACAAAGATGTGGGATGTCTTTCCTGATGATATGGGTTCGGACAACAGTACTGAGTTGGCATTAGCCAACATGGATCTTAATGATCCAGTGCTAGAGCCGGTCACTTTTGATGATAGTGATCGTATAGAGGGGTCATCCTCCATAGTAGCAAGATGCAGATCGTCAGATGGGCAGAGAGGAGGAGGAGGGGGAGGAGGATGAGGATCGAGGTAGGGGCAGTGATGAGTATGTTGATGTTGATTCAGGCATGGAGGAGGACTACTGACATATGAGATTCTCCCATATTAATCCACCCCTTTTTGTACTTGCTATTAGACTTTAGTCTATTTGACATTTGCCAGTGCCTAGTGGCATTCCGACATATATGTATACATTTTTATTTTGATGACTTAATGAGAAATATGGTTTCGACATGCATCTATATGTCTCATTGTGATTTGTGAATGACAAATGTGTAATCATTAATGTGTTTTTATTCTAATTTCTATTGAATATTTGTAAATGTTCTAGTTTCTAAAGATTTTTGGATCTATATGTCTATATTTTTAAATTTTAATATATATATATATATATATATATATATATATATAACATATCCTACGTGTCTTGATTCCGGGGGTCACCATGTCCGTGTCGGACTCTTGTATTTCCGTGCCCTTCGTGTCTCGTGTCCTCGTGTTAGGTGACTTAGGTTATGAGAGATACAAGTTTTACGGGGATGCTGTCATTTTGCTTGCATTCACGTGTGGAAGAGGTTAGCCTAACCCCCAACTGTCCCATCGAAGGCCAGAGAAGGTAGTGTTTGTCATTTGGTAAAATTTCATGTGCATTTCCTATTTCGCTATTTCAATAAATAATGTAGGGTTATAATTTGGTGCAGCAAAAAGGCACCGTAATCTATCGTTGACCCTGGGATTGAGCAGAGCTGGTTTCTTGATTGTGATGTTGTTGTTGGTATTGATTCTACTTCTATTTCACAGAAGTAAAGGAAAAGTTATTACGCTGCTCAACAAGAAACCACCACTTGAGGATGTTTTGAGTTTTTTCCATGGCTATCATTAACATTTAATTAATTTTAACTATGAAGAAAATATATTATCTTATATATAATATATATGTTTTATATATATTTTTAAAGTAATTTATAGTAGTAATAAATTAACTTTTAATCATATTAAATGGTCTGATGATGATTAACATTTACAACCTTAAGAAAGAAAGCTTGTCAATAAGTTTTTCAAGGTCAATATAGTTTTGGCAAGTTAGGAGGTTATAAAGGTTTGCCATTGTAACAAATACCGAAACTCACATATAATGTGTAAGCAAGGCACTCTAAGAGAATTCATTTTTATTATTAACACTCATAAAATCACACAAATGGAAAACCCTTTTGGCCCATGGGGTTTTAGAATAAACCAATGTCTTGATTCACTGGAGTTCATGAGAGTTTGTTTTAATCTTGGCTATATTAATTTTCTTATGTGAGCTAATTACTACTCAGAGATACTTTTGATTTTTTAAGTTAGGATTATCGGACCTCCTTATAGTATCTTAATTTTTTCTTAACTGCTGAAAATAAAAAAGTACTTTGTACTTTTTCAATTAATAAATATTATTTTAAAAATATATTGATTTTTAGGAAAAAAAACTAAAGTTTATACTTTAAATATTATTTTAAAAATATGTTGATTTTTAGAAAGAAAAAAAATATAAGTATAAAGTGAACTTTAACCAATAAGGTTTTCAGAGTAAACAATTTAAAAAAAATTAAAGGTAAAAAATTATTAGATATTTTGTTTATATAAAATCATATTTTTTAAATGTCTCTTTCTCTTTTTCATTTATTATTCTATTTTAATAAATCTATATTGATATAAATTTATATCTAAAGCTATATTAATTTAATGTTTATTAATGTAATTTTTTATAATGTTTGTTAATATAATTTTTTATGTATTGGAAAAATTATTTGATATTTTATCTATTAATATAATTTTATTTTAAATTTACCTGAGCTTGGTAAACCAGATTTATCTGGGCTCGGGGCTTGCTTGACTGCAGTCTCGAGAACCTTTCACCGTCCTGCCTGCGCAGGACCTTATAGATAGATGTAATTATGCTAACCTCACCCTAAAACTTACACGCCAAATCCAGACATGTGGGTTAAATCAGGTAGTTTAGTACCGATCTTATAAGGTGAGATAATGTTGCTAATGAATATAATGTTGTTTTAGTGGAGCAGGCTTCTTCTAAAACTAAGACCTTGCTACAGCTCGGGGATACCTCGTCGTCACCCAAATTCACCAGGTCCCTATCATCACAACAACACAACCATGCATTGTATGATAACAGTTCAGAACCAATTAAGTTGAACTCACCGATCCACTCATCTCTATAGACCATGCATTCCACAACTCACCAACACAACAATTCTTAACCTCATTACTTCGGAATCACACCACCACCCAACTATAATCACTCGTAGTCTTTCATGTGTCCTGCTTCAAAAAGGTTATGGGATCAAATTGTAAAGTGTAGACCTAGCTACAAAAACTTGATGAAGAAGGATGGTAAGACCAACGAAAGAGAAGAGGGAGGAAGGTTCTATTTGGCTCCATCCCAAAGCAGTATTGGATACCATAGAATGTAAATTGCACAGGAAAACTATTATAACCTAAATCTTCCACACATGTTACATTTCGACACTTGTTACAACATATCATTAAATCCAAAGAAATGCTCACTATTTGGGAAGAAAGATTGTTGGCTATTCTTTATATATGTCATTACGCGAGGTGATTTGATGTGATCCAGATAGCATAAAATGCTCGTTGATCCACTAGTATCGGTACCACCACCAGTACAAGTAAAACTATCAGTGAAAGAAGCGGGGGTGGTCTAGTTAGAGTTTATGTTCCATTCGTTGCAACGTCCATTCAATCCACATATCCATTCCGTCCCCTTACAACTTTAAACCACTTCTTGGCCTAGGACTAACATGAGACATGAGCGCCCTATCCTTCCATGTTCCTGTTCGTCTCCTTCCCCTCACTTTTCATCTCATTGGTACTATCCTTACCCAGAGCTGCAACTATGGGTTATGCAAGCATTCTCCATACTCCATAGTACCACAAGTAACACAAATAATCTAACATACATCTACAACTAACATCGTGGGTGGAAAACTATTGCTGGCCAAGTACAAAAAGTTAATTGGGAAATCACCACTTACCTACGAACTGAATGCGTTAATGCGAGATAGAGGGAAGGTAAAGGGCAATGCGTATAGAAAAGGGAAGGGATTGGGCAGGGTAACTAGGGGAGTGTATCTATATGCCCGTCCCCAGTTGAAATCACACATTTTCACATCGTCCTCCACATTTCATCATACCACCATTAGCGATTATAATTTGAAAATTATATATTGCACGAACATAAGAATGGAGTGCTTCAACCACCAGATTGTTTGATCTCATAGCATACAAAGAATTTAAGTGAGGAAGGGTTTTAAGAATTTATAAGGCTTTAACGCTTTCCCGCACAACAACTTCTTAGCCATACACCAATCGAAAAGGAGTCTACTTATGTGACTGCATCTTATACTAATTATAACATTGAGGTTTAGTTTTAAACTAAAAAAACCCTTTCCAATTTTCGTGAGTTCCTTTATGTTTCTGCAGAGAGGTGGAAGGACAATATGAGTCCAACTGTTGCTAGTGGTTGTGCAGGGATGGCTGGTCTGGAGCCTAGACGAGAAACCAAGGAATGACGCTCCGCTACATTTGCTCGTAATATTGTCACAACCAATACCTACCAAACCTCCTACCAAAAAGATAGATTCATTCATTCGTATACCAGTAGTGATACCTCGCGCCCTTCACCCTTGCATGAAACGTTGCGGTTCCAATTAAATAAGGTGCTATCATGCATGCTTACCTACTTCTGCATTTATATGAACTACGCAGGCATTAAGGAAGGCCCCCCATACAACTACATCATGTTTAAATGGCATCTTCTTAATCAAGAAACAAGGTTAAAACCTCTAGATTTCAATCTGCTGAACTGTCTTTGACTCATCCACACAGAAGCATACCTGATAGTTGGAGGACCTGCACTATTTAACTTATCAGGGGGAGGGACATGATTAACCTGGCCAGCCAGAGACTATTTAGGAATTAAGACAGACAGTATTCTAGAATATGCCTACTTTCATTTCAGTGCCTGCTACTAACCCTTTACCAAACTCCCTGCCTTATTCTCTTTTTGTGCTTGAGTCGGTGCGACCATTCATTGGAATTAACTTTTGTCAGTGGATGGATTACTGTAAATTGACCTACAGCCAACTACCCACCCAGTCTTGGATTGTTTTCACTGCTTGGATCCGATGTTCGCTATCAGCGATCCCTATCTATGGCAATGATGCCTTGAGGCAATGAAAAAAAAGGCAATTACAACCAGCTTATCAGCAATGCCCTTCAGGCTATGCCTAGCAATTACCTTTTGTTAATGACCACCTTCTCTCTATAAAAAAAAATAATTTGATATTTTATCTATTAATATAATTTTATTTTAAATTTAAATTTATCAATTAGAATTTTATATTTATTTTTTATTTTAATTTAATAAATTTATATTTTATATTGATTTGTATTAATTTAATTTTTATTAATGTAACTTTTTATATATTGATGTGTAAATATCTAACTATTTTATATAAAAAACAAAAAACAAAAACATGCTCTTATTCTTAAACTAACACTCTTTTTCCCATATTTAAATTTATTTCATTTTGTATTTTACGTCTATGATTAAAGATGATGGTTCCTTATAGGCGAATCAACTTTTTTTTAGAATAAGTACTTCTTAATCTATTTTGAATTTATCTCATTGTGTATTTTATGTTTATGATTAATGATGATTGTATAATTTTTTTTTAAAATATAAGTATTTGTAATTTATAAAAAAAAATTAATTGGGAGAATAGTAACTGGGGTTCTGGGAGTTGTTTTAATTTAATGGTTTTTAATTAATTTAATTGCTTCATAGTTTATTTTTAGAAATGAACATGAGTTCACCATCATATTTATAATAACAACTTTTTAATTATTGGTTTCCCTATGCAAGCTAAGCTTCATTATCCATCGACTTATCTTTTTTCTAACATTATCTTCAATTTTCTTTATATGTTGAGTGGTTGTGGTTATTCATTTATTAAGATTTTCAATGATACAATATTCTTTATATTTTTATTAAGTCAATGATACAACATTCATTGTATTTTAAGTAGGTGTGATGCTTATTCATTTATTAAGATTTTCAATGATACAATACTATTTATATTTTTATCAAGTTAATGATACAATACTCATTGTATTTTGAGTAGGTGTTATGCTTATTATATTTTGATTATAGATATGAACAAAGGGCACATATACAATTTAAGATTTTTTTTCCAAAGAAAAATATGACACCTTTATATTAGATAAAACCATATTGTTCAATAGAAATCTAGGTCATACATATCTCGATAAAAACCAGTACTTAGTGCTTGCCATAATAGTTAATGATCAACAAACTATTGAAGAAAATGTACAAAAAGTAATAATCAAAACTTCTACAAAACATATCCAACATGTAGAGGTAACTAAAAGCGGCAACGACCCAAAAAAACATAGAACCTTCAGACAACTCCCATTTATCTATAAAACCATCCGACAAGAGGAGGCCTTTCTTGGAAAGAGAGTCAGCTGCAAAATTGCTTTCTTTGAATATATGCTGAACAATCGACCGATGAAAGTGGTGGTTGACCTTGTCAATGTCCTCGTAAAGTGGAAGAAGAAATATGTAACATGGGGGGTTGCTCAATTTAAGGCAGTCCACAGCCAATTTAGAGTCACTGACAATCTGCAATCAATCCACGCCTAAAGAAAGAGAGAGCTGCAAAACGATTTTGATAGCAACAAATTTTGCAAAGTTGTTCGAAACACCACCCAAGACACCCGCGAAATGAATAGAGGTGGAACTAGAAAGATGAAGAATGCCACCCATGCCACCAGCCTGAGGCCTGCCTTGGGAAGCTCCATTCACGAAATCCCACGGGATGGAACCATCCACAATGGGAGAATCAATGACTCGGAGAAAATCAATGACTCGAATAGGTTTAAAAGAAATCGGTAGAGGGAAATATTTGAAACTGTCGAAGCTACGACCAACAAAAACTTGAGTAGGGATAAGGACGTCTTTAAGTAGCTTCTTGTTCCTAGTTAGCCAGATACCCCACACAACGAAAACAGGGACAGCTGCAAATGTAGAAAAAGAAGTACTGCGAGTCCAGGAAAGCCAAGATAGATGAAAATCAGATACAATCCAAATGAGAGGTAAGCCTGCTAAAAGAGATAGATGTCTCCTCACTTCATGGGAATATGAACAATGAATAAATAAGTGATTAATGGATTCTGCATCCAGTTCACATAATGGGCATCTGCTAGGCCCTGATAAAAATCTGTGAGTCAGCATATACCAAATCGGTATTTTACCATCAAGCACAAGCATGAAGAAGATCTTGACTTGAGTGGGCATGAAATCTTCCAAATACTACGACACCACCGTGACACCACCAAGCCGGCTGTGGATCAACTTCCATTTCTATGAGCGCCAGGTAACCCAGCTTGGGAGAATAGGACTCACGTTTGGCATTTTTAGTCCATAAAAGAGCGTCCGACATGTTAGACAAGTGTACCAAACTGTTCTACAAACTGAGGATATAATGATCCCAAATGGCAGTCTCTCCTGCAGATAAATCAAGAATAGGGAAGCCAACAAAGTATTTTCAACCAACCCACAGACATTGTCCAACTCTAACAGATCTGTCGTTACCAGTCTTCCAAGATGACCATCCATTAATAAAGTCAAAATATTTAATGATCACCTTCCATGTGATGGAAGCATTCAGGGAGGACTTATCGGTGGCTCGAATCTAATCAGCAATAGAAATAGGAGCAATGTATTTGAGATGTATAATCTAATTCCACAAACCAGAGCCACGAACAATATTCCAGGAGCATCTAGAAACGCGCACTTTGGAAAAACAAGATAGATCCTTTATACTCGAACCTACCAATGCTTTGGGATGAGAGATTAGATGCCAAGCAATCCATTAGAATAAGTGAACCTTATCCTTACTGCCCCATAAGAATTTTTTGCAGAGAATCCGGAGCCTCTAGAAGATTCTAGCAGGGAAAATTGACAGAGTAAACCAATATACTGGAATGGATTCAATAATAGAGTTGATCATAATCAAATGACCCCTGCATGAAATCCATTTGTTGCACCAGAGCTTCAGCCTATTCTCAATTGGCACCAGCAGCCAAACACGGTCCTTAGAAGAGTAATCATTAGGATTTATAAGATACCCTAGATATTTAAGGCATGAAGCCACATTCGTTATTAAATAATCAAAGTTAACAGAATGCCATATCTCCTCCCTAGGATCCAAATTCATACAGGACATCGAATATTTCATATTGTTACAGATCATACCTATGGCTGAGCATAATATTCTTAAAGAATATTTTAAGATGAACACATCCCTACGGGAGCCATTAGTAAAGAACAACAAATCATCAACAAAAAATAGATGGGGAATGAAAGTGTTGCCATCAAACCCGAACCCTTTGAAAAGACCCGAAGAAGCTGCTTTAGTCACCAGATGGCCGAGCCCATCCATCATAATTATGAATAATAAAGGAGCAAGAGGAAATCCCTGTTGGAGGCCATGGCCAGGTCTAAAGAAGTTAGAGTTCGATCCATTTATAAGCGCCGAGAAAGAGACTGATTGTACAGAGGCAAGGATCCAATTCACCAATTTAAGTGAGAACCCGATCTGGAGAAGAATTAATCTAATCATCATCCATTTTACGCGATCATATTCTTTAGAGAGGTCTACCAATTACTAAGACTACACAAATAATAAAATGTTACTAAGTTTTAACATATATCAAAGAAATCATGTTTAAAAATAAATGTGAATAGATACATGAAAATATTTTAGCAACAAGACCTATAAATTGTATCTTGGAACTATTGGAAGTGTACAAACTAGGATTGGTAGCATCCCACAAAAAAACTATGTTTCCATGCATTTGTCTAGTCACAAGTGTTAACCCAACTCAATATCAAAATAACAAAACCAATTTCATCTTTAAGAAAAAAAACACAATAGTTTCATTAAAATTTTTGCTTAGATTATTATCACATTTAAAAAATTAAAATTAAAATAACATCTTACCTAAATTTGTAGCTCCAAGTCCGTGGAAACTAGAGGAGAAATTTCAAATTGTCTAGAGAAATTTGAGGCCCATAACCAAAAATCAAGCATGTCTGAAATTCCATCTTCCCTAAATTGTTGACCGGTCTTCCCAATGTTCCCTTTTGGTCCTTCCCTCTTGCATGGTTCCCTCTCAATGTCGACTGGTCTTCGCACGTCAGTATGGAATCCACCACGATACTCCACACCTCCTCCTCGAATCTGTCTACCCTTTGGAAAGGTAAGGCTATGGTATAGTAAGGAAGATCCTCTTTTACACACATTGTTCAAAACTCTAAGATCCAATGGAGAGAAACTACGATCCATGTGCCTCATCCTCATTCAATTTTGAGAGAGGAATCGTGTATACATCAGCATTCAAATGGGTGTTTCCATTCCATATCTACGAGGTTGTATTGAAAAGTATTCAAGATAAAGGTTTCGTGTTTGAATCTCATATTTTTCCAAGGTCAAGTTACATGTACGAATATCAAGTGGCGGGTCGTGGACAGTCCGTTGAAGGAAAGAACTCTGTCTCTGGAAATTCCACCAAGGTCGAGAGTCAGTCCCCAGTGGGTCATATATCCAAGGTTCTTAAGGTAAAAAAGGTTGAGAGCTTTGGCATATGCGCTTCAATTTAAATTCAGTGGCTGATAAATTGTTGCTTCTTGGTAAATTCAGTAGTTGATAATTGTCGTTACTTGGTGGGTGGATGGGTTGATTCCTTCATTAACATAGTTTAAAAGTGACTTCTTCTTCTAAAATGGTACCCACCTCTCTCTCAGAGTTTCACTTTGAAAATTTAAAACTGGCTTATCCTCTAAAAGAAGGGTGTAAAGGATAGGGAAATGCACTGAAAGAAAGGGCACGAACCCATATTGGGACAACGCTAGACCAATATAAGAAAGAAAGAATAATGGAATGAAAGCAAAGCCATCATCATTGAAGGAAAACTCATCCACCTACTATTCAATCAAATGAGAAAGTTTCAATCAAGTGGTAAAGTTTCAATCTCCATTACTACATATACAATAACATGCCACCTATTGTAGGACACTTATATAAGCATACACATATCTTAACAATCTTACGAATAAAAATTAATGACGATTTGGAAAAATAATTTAACTATATAAAATGCATCCTTGGAAATGGTTTGCCCATTCTTTGAGAAGGTTTGTTAAGAAAAATTAAAGTATTATGATGGGTAAAATGCCTCACAACGGGCTTATGGTCGTCAAATTCTAACCCTGCTTCCGAATCACTCAGACTGCTCACATCATGATATCATATATAATAAATCTTGTGTCATCCACGAATATATGAATATTTACCTACAAGTTGAATTCTTCACGTGAAAATAAACTAAGTAATAGACTAAATTGTAAGCTACAACAATAAGATGCAACAATTCAACAGATTAGACAAAAGAACGTAAACCTCAATTTTTGGAGGTATTCGCCATCAATAGAAGAAAAGAGAAGTGAGAATGTTTATACACATGTATTTGTATTTTCATTTCTATATTTTCTTACTTGATATCTTGGCCCAATGTTATTCATTCATAAAAATAATACCCTTGTTCTAAAGCATTGGTGGTTCAATTGTCTAAAATGATAAAGAGTTGAAGGAGCGATATTGGAAATTGGAACTCGAATTAGTTGAGGATATTGGCATGGCGATGGAAGTTAAAATGGAATTGTGATGTTACAAAATAGAATTTGTTGTAGGATATTGGCATGGGATGGAGGCTAAGCCAATTGTGATCTTATGAAACTAGGATTTTTCTTCATGAAAGAAGTTGACGCTGTTACAAAACTAGAACTGTTCATTAAAGAAGTTGGCATAGAAGAGGAAAGAAAACATATGACCACTGCACAATTGTAGCATGTTCTTTTACCAATCTTAAACTAAATTATCTTTCAATATAAAAATACATCTATAAAATTTTCCATAAATCTATATAGCAGAGTTGGTTCATTACATGACTAATCAGAATTACACGTCCAAAATGTAGAGTGTTAAACTGATATAAAAATTTTCATAAATCTATAAAGTAGAGTTGGTACACTACATGATCAATTAAAATTACACATCCAAAATATAAAGTGTTGAATGGATTTGTTGATCTAGAAACTACTCATTAGAACTAGGAAGCACTTTAAGTTACAATGTCCATCTATAACTGTTTGGCATTAGGTGTTAAGAGTGATGTTAAATTTTGAATCCTAAGACATTTACAAAGGCATGTTAACATTATGTTGAACGCTCAACAACTTTGTTAGTATTGTGTTGAACTCTCAACAAATTCTCTAAAATCAAAATCCAAATTTTGGCAATTTTTTTTAATGATAACCCATTTGTCTTTCTTTACTTTAATTTTTGAAGAAGTCATTAAGCTAAATATCTATTCTTTCAAAATCTTTAGAATTCATATCATAGTAATATTTATATCTCATTTAGACTTAATCCTTTTAAAGTAATTTCAAGATTTTCTTAAAACTCGTTTTTAAGCCTTTTCTAATGTTAAACTTTAAAATTCCTCAAAAGGCCTTAGGGATTTTCAAAGGTTTAAACATTGAAAGGATTAATTTTGAAACTTTCTCAAGCTTTGAAATTTCTCTCTCTTACCATATTGCAGGAGGCCTTGGTAAATTCTACCTAAAAACACAAACACTAAGTTAAGCTTCCCACAAGCTCTAAGACCTTCATAAAGTTAGAATTTTTAATGAGCTACGAAATACCTTGGGATACTTGCAAATTGTAATGTTTAAACTTTTGATTTCCTCCAATAGCTTTCATGATATTTTGAATTTCACCATGATTGGCATTTTAATACAAGATCATTACATCACTATGGCATATGTTATGTCATTTGAATTTCCATCTATGGAATACATTGCTTTTCCTCACCCCATAGGACGTGAGATATTTCATACTCTTGAAAGGGTTGGAATTTTACAGGCAAGTTGTCAATCATGAGGCCATTTTCTCATCAAATATGGTTACAAATCAAGATAAATCGTAATCACAAAATTAGCTTAGAGTGTATACAACAATTGGTAAAATGGTTTTAACCATCAAATTTGATGGATGAGTTGAATTTGAAATTCCAACCCATAGTCACTTAACCATCCTAGCAACATTACATGAAGGTTTGGGGAATTAGGTAAGTGTTCATATTTATTTACATTTAAGATATATTATATGCAAATGATAATTTATATTATTTCTTTTAATTTTAACTTATTTACAATAGCATTTTTTATAAAAACTTTGCCAAATTTAATTCAAGGATTAAATTTTCTTTAAAAAAAGATTTAATTTTGATTCTTTTTCAAAGATGATTAACCTAGATTCCACATGATAAAAATGTTTTCCTATAAACATCAAATTATATAAAAATTAAAAAATGTATATTTTTTAAAAACATGGCCACACATTTTATGGCTCGAAATTAAAGAATTAGTAAAATTCATCGAGGTTTTCACACCTTAGGAAATGTATGGATCATTATCCATTGCTTTTAGTTATTCTCATTTGTAATTTTTTTTAATGTACAGTTGATTTGAGTGTGATTAAACATAGTATCATTCTAATTTCTTGCATTGTGTAAATGATAAATATAGCATTATGAACATGGAAAACATTCAATAATGATAGAAAATGTTTAAGAGTAACATAGCCTTCACTTTTTATAGTGTTCTCTAGAAAAGGTGAAAATTTATTTAGATGTTAAGTTGTGCAAAGTTTATGGTGTTTCATATACTAACATGTATTGTATTCATTTATATTTTTTGTTAAACTAATTTATAAGATTTTACATTAGTTAACAAAAATTATGATGTTTTATAATTAATAGTAAGAACAATAATAATAATAATAATATTTATTTTCATAACTTAATTGTTTGATGATTTACTTTACTTTAATTATAAGGTGACTTTAATGTCTATTGAAAGTTAAACATGATCAAGGGATTGTTATAAATATAATATACACAAATAAATGGGAGGAGAAAACACATCTTAAGGAAAATACTTTTATAAGAGAGAAAACCATCAAAATGTCACTCTACATGTACATGCTAAAGGATAATGTTGTAGCTCATGCCAAGGATCCCATTTTCAATAGTGGTACTAATGATAGGTTTGACGATTGATCATGTTTAAGATTTACTTTCCTGCTAGAAACACTTATAATGTGGGGGCTTATTATTGCATTTTCTTACTAAACTTTGGATATAGACCAAAAAGGTACCTTCCACTTAGCAAGTATTGATAAAATTTTATTATGTCTCCATACCTTGGATTTGCGTGTTGTCACATAGGTTATCTATTATCATAGAAGGGCTTCTTATAGTTGGCTCTTCATTTTCCTTTCGCTACAAAACTTGTGGTTGATTTCCTCAACATACAAGGTACAAAGCCACATCTACACCAATTCAATTTTAGCTCCTCATTTAAGTATTTTTTACCATCAAACAACAACCTATCGACGTATTATTGCACCTTCTTGGAGCAATTGCTAGTTAATAAATTCTGGTGAGTAAAATTGGATAGGAAGGTCTGTGTGCAACCTCTTTTTCGTTGGATTTGACTTCTCCATGACTTCCTAACATTTTTATTGACTTACATCTACTTTGTTTTAATATTGAAAACAAATTGTCCATGTAACTATTTATATCCTGTAATTTCTTAAATTTATGAATTGGTTAATAAATCTGGAGTTAAAATGAATGTTTTTTTCATTCAATTGCTATAGTTTTTTTTACAATTCAAATATGCTTATAATAATCCAGCACAGCCTCTCAAGAAATTAGTGTTACAGTTGATATTAATCGATACTCACGAGAGCAATCAAATCTTGGAAAGGAAAGGAAAGGAAAATAGATTAACTCTAGATTATCATTGTACTTCGGTTGCATAAAATTCTTTCTTGGCCAACTTAAAAAAAACTCTAGCATAGTACTTTGCCAACAACCTCTTGAATATTCAGTTTAGTTCAATTTTGGTCCACTTACATATATCGGCTTATAGATTTTAGCAAAACAATGGAATATGCAACATTTTATTTTATGGCCTATACTATACATGTGGATATTTATTATTGAATGCAAATCGCCTTTAAGTGTAATAAAATATAAGTGTAATTTATTAAGATGGAATGCATTGTGCAAATGGCCATCATTATAGGGTGATGTATTAAGCTAAAATGCATTGTTCAAATGACCATCATTATAGGATGATGTTTCAAGCTAAAAAGCATTATGCCATCATTGTAAAGTCTATATTGATCACATGATTACCTACCTAAATGATCATCATTGTAAAGTCTAATTGATCACATGATTACCTACCTAAATGATCATCATTGTAAAGTCTAATTGATCACATGATTACCTACCTAAAGGAAATGAAAGATAATTTATTTATATATGTTATTTGACCATGACCCTTGTAAAGTCTAGATTGATCACATGATTAGCCACAAGGGTTAGCTCAATTGGTAGGACGTGTGTACACTCTCTCAGTTCAGGGGGAGGTCATGAGTTCGAGCCTTGAGTCCTCTGGGGTTAGGCCTTCTGCTAGCATGGCCGGTGGTTTACCACCTCTACCATCCACAAATGTGGGGAAGTATTGTTGGGTTTCCTGTGAATCTTTCCATCTAAAAAAAGATTGATCACGTGATTACCTACCTACAAGAAACAAGAGACAATTTATTTATATATGTTATTTGGCCATGACCAACCTAAAAGACAATTTATTTATATATGTTATTTGACCATAACCCACCTAGGCTCCTACCTAAGATTTTATATAACATTACAAACAATGCTTTTATATGGTAATTCTAATTACGTCAGGAAAAGAATTATAAAACAATTCTACTTTATTATACCTTTGTGGTAAATGATTTATATATGTTATTTGACCATGACCCACCTAGGCTCCTACCTAGGATTTTATATAGCATTACAAACAATGCTTTTATATGGTAATTCTAATTACATAGGATTTTATATAGCATTACAAACAATGCTATTATATGGTAATTCTAATTACATCAGGGAAGGAATTATAAAACAATTCTACTTTATCATACCTTCGTGGTAAATGGTTTATAAGCGCAAAGGTTAAACGTCTTGTGGCTGTAGCTATACAATACGATAAATGATATATGTCATACTACACTATCAACCTATCACCATACACCGATTCATGATCAATACACAAATCATTTTATGTACGATATGCTTTTTCCTTTTGGAGTTGTTTCGAGATCGGATGATTTTGAGTTTTTCAACTTTTGTTGATAGAATTTAATATTTTAATAGTTAATTAAATTTAAATTATTTTATTATTTAAATAGATCCAATACATTTGAATACATTTAGATTTTTATATTCATAATTTATATAATAAAAATTCCCACCTGGTAATGTTCCCCACATTTTCACTTGAGATAACTATTAAGCAAACAAGCTATATGTCTGTTTTTTTTGAAGTGCATAAAACATTTGTAATTCAAAATAGCAACAAAACAAAAAGCATGAACAGAGCAGTGTCTTCACTTTCATAGTTTCATTTTGTTATGTTTGTAGCAAAGAATAAAACAATTTGGCAAATATTTGGTTTAAAAGAAACAAATATGTTGTTGCACGTGTGAATTCAATGGTTGTACTTGCTGTATAAACGAGCAATGCAAAAGGCTGTGCTAGTTTTTTTTTTTTTTAATTGAAATTATGTATGTTGTGCATAATTGCAACCCATGTATAATTTAGACAATACATCACACAAAGCATTTTTCATTTTTTTTAAAGGATATGCATTATTTTTTTAAAGGATATGAATTACTATGTTTAATAAAAAAAGAGAAAACTATTTTTATTCTTAAAAAATAGTGACAATGACAGGTGTAAAAATAATTCATAACACTTCTAAACGGAACATATATATATATATATATATATATATCAATTCCAAGACATCTTTTTATACAGCTGGAAGCAAGACACAAATATCAATTTCAGGAGAGTAATACAAAACTTATTGATTGAAAGGAAAGACTTGGACGTAAGTCTTGATTTCAGCGTAGCAAAACATATTTTGACAATTGAAAAGAAAGATCCATGTAATCAACAAGAAAATTGTTTGTAGCATATAAATTATATTCATAATATAGATTCATTGCAAAGACAACTACATGGATCGACTGCAGAGTGTAAGCTCCCGCATCCGCATCCATTCAGCGGTTCGACGGTTCATCATCTGCATCCTTTCAGCTGCTGACGGTTCATTTAGTTTGGCAACCGTTTTCTTGCTGGGAGCTTTTGGAGTGGTCCACCACCTAGATTTGTGGAACATTTGACACATAGCCAACAGAAGCTTGATGGAAGCTTGGCTATTTAAAACCCTTGTTGGTCCCCAAGCTCACTATCTCAATCCCCTTCAGTTTTACACCATCAAGAAAGAGAAAGCAGAGCTTGGAAGAACCGTACAGGAAGCTAAAGTTTTGTGGAACAGGGAAATCTTCTACAGCAAGTCAAGTAGCATCAATGGCTGGAGGTATGATCTATTGGTATTGCTATTTCGATTATGTTTCAGAGTTTTATTCTGCATTTGTAAAGAATCGGAAATTTTTGCCAACAGTTGGTATCAGAGCCCGTTATCTCTGCCTTGGTGTTCTATTTGTAGTCGCCACTGTAGGGTTTCGCTGCTGTTGTTTATGAGCTGCTGTGATCTTTCTCTTACATATTAGGGATGTCGTGATCCTTTTGGGCCGTGATTATTTACAGTTGCACGACGCTATAACCGAGCTAATAACCTATGTGGATCTCACAATCTGCAACCTTTGTTTTTTATCCTAATTAATAATGCTCATCGCCCAGACTGTCAAATTATCGCATTTGAATGGAGGATAGTGGTTTGTTTATGCCGAGTATGCTACCTGCTTTTAAGGAAAACAGGATCAGAAGCCTGCAAGACTTCAAGACTTCAACGGCTCAAAGCTTAGGTTTTGAAATAGGCATGCGGCTTTGGGTATATATGATTTTAGGCCAAACCCTATATTTGATTTGAAGAAGTTTAGAAACGCAAGCATTTCAATTTGTTGGAGTTTATGGAATTTTAAAATTTGCATGGTACAAATATAATCCTTAATTCATAAATAGATTGGAAATATCCATATTTTAAGAATTTAAATATTGTAATTTGAATTTTTAAAATTCCATCAAAATCGCATTTGAAAACCATAAAAACCATATGGAACTCCACGACATGGCCTTAACAGCTATGTGGAAGAAATGGATATTTCAAGAGCCTGTTTGTATGTATTTTTTTGTTTACTGTATCTGCTGGTTGAAATCTAAGGAGGCTGGGCGGCTTCAATCAATGGAGTCGATCCCATGCCAAACATTCCAGTTTTTTATTTTAGGCAAACCCGAGTGGCCTATTTTGGTGATTGACATGACAGTTTCACTTACACTTTTTTTTTTGCCAGGCTTACTTAGACCAAACAGGTCTATAATACCCTGCTATATTCCTCATCAGTGTTTTTGAAAAGCTTGCCATTAATCTGGGATTTTTGTGATTGTGGTCAAGTGTTGCAAATAACTGCTCAAATATCCCATATTTTGTACTAAGTTCCTGGTGTTTTTCAGTAAATTATGCATCGAAGACTTATTGAGAAAAGGGCTTCATTGAGTCGCTGGTTGATTCAAGTAATTTTCAACGGGTCTTTGTATATTATTCAATTTCCATTGATCTACTATGCTTATATACAAGATCAGTCCCAATATCATGGTTCCGAGCACGCAGAACCATGTGTATTGCGGCATTGCCTGAGAACCTCTCCATCTTATGTTTTCTATTGTTTGCATAAAGGAAATATGGTATTTTGATTATCTATTTATATGAAAGTAATGGATTTTATATTCCAGAATTTCTTATCTTTACATGGAGAATTTCTTATTTTGTCTATCTATTATTAAAGCTACATTGTACATTGTTGAAGCTGCCAGTCTCATTCAGATCTGTTCATTTGAAGCTTGTTTTGTTACAGTGAACAACAATGATGTCTAGTGATCTATATGATATTTAATTAGAGAATAGCCACAGCATCTCTAATTAATTAATATTATAAAGAAAGTTTAGACATTAATTGTAATTAATTATACTAAATATAATAAATTTTATCCCACAGGAATTTTTATTATATTTATGTAATTAATTAGGATAAATATTGAATTATTCATAACTTACCCACAGGAATTATGATATAATAGTTTTATCATGAATAATATTTGAATCTGCTTGAATTAAAAATTTAGCCCACAGGCAATTTTTATGTCATTAGATTCAATCTTAGAGCACGAAATTACATTGGTAAAACATGAAATTTTATTTGGTCTCAATTTTAACGTAAGCATGTGATGTTTATTTTTATACAGTTGTACAACTTGCAAATTTCTCTGAAATTCATTGTGATTTCCCTGAACTTAAGGGAGATAACTATAAGGTCTGGAAGGAGAGAATTCTCCTTCATTTGGGATGGATGGACATAGATTATGCTATTAGGAAAGATGAACCACCAGCACTCACCAATACCAGCACTGCAACGGACATCACGCTTTATGAGCGATGGGAGCGATCTAATCATTTGAGCATGATGTTCATAAAGACTAAAATTTCAGCTGGTATTCATGGTTCAGTTGATCAGTATGAAAGGGTTCGAGATTTGCTAAAATCCATTGATGATCAATTCGTCACTTCAGACAAGGCACTAGCAAGCACCCTAATCATGAAGTTTTCATCCCTAAGGCTCACCAGTGTGAAAGGTGTGCGCGAGCACATTATGCAAATGAGGGACACTGTGGCTCAATTGAAGAAACTCGAGGTTGAAATATCAGAGTCTTTCCTAGTGCACTACATCCTGAACACCCTTCCGCACCAATATGGACCTTTCAAAATCTCATACAACAAACATAAGGATAAATGGTCCATAAATGAACTCATGACCATGTGTGTTCAAGAGGAAGAAAGACTGGTGATGGAACTGGCAGAAAGTGCAATGCTGGCAACGCATAGGAAGGGAAAATCTCAATCCAATAAGAAAGGGAAAGGTAAAGTACCTCCCCAAACTAATATTAAGAAGGTTTCCAAGTGTTTCTTCTGTAAAAAGAAGGGACACATGAAGAAGGAATGCGAAAAATTTCAGAAATGGCTTGCAGACAAAGGTAATGCAATCTTGTTTGTTTGTTATGAATCTAATATGGTCAATGTCAATATTAACACTTGGTGGATTGATTCTGGATCAACAATTCACATTTCGAATTCCTTGCAGGGTTTGCAAAACCTAAGGAAGCCAGTGGGAAGTGAACAAAGCATCTTATCAGGAAACAAGATGGGCTCGCATGTGGAAGCTATAGGAACATGTTATTTAACTTTAAGCAGTGGCTTTGTTTTAGAATTAGAAAAGATCTTGTATCTTCCAAGTTTTTCTAGAAACTTGATTTCAGTTTCAAGACTTGTACATTTTGGATATTCCTTTAACTTTTCGGAAACATCCGTCAGTTTATTTTATAAATCTGATTATGTTGGGAATGGTATTTTGTCTGATGATTTTTACCGCATTAATTTACAAAACAATGTCACTTATGATTCAATGCATGTTCACACTGGCACTAAAAGATGTGTTACTAATGAAGATTCCTCTATATTATGGCACCGGAGGTTAGGTCATATCTCCATAGAAATAATTAAAAGATTGGTAAATGAAGTACTTAATACTCTGGATTTCACTGATTTCAACATAACATTGTTGAAAAATACTTCAACATAACATACTTCCGCTGAATCAGAAAGCTTTGTGGCATAGATAACCTAAATCAACTTTTCTAGCCCTTCTTTTAGATCTCAGATTGTAAACAACAAATGTAGACTTTCCTAATTTGTTTAATATTTGGAGTACATTCATTCAATCCAGAACAATTTGCAGAGGATACAATTGGGAAGACAGGTGACTCATCTGCTTTTTTTTAATTTTACAGACCATTCCACGATATTTGTTCCTAAAGACGGTTGGAGGTACAGGGGTGAATCGAGTCTTGACAGAGGAGACTCAACTTCATACAGATATTGGTAGATCATCTAATATATTAAAGGTGGATATTTCAGTAGGCATCATGAATCGAAGAAATTGGAAAAGTTCGATTAGCTGTTAAAATTTCTGATATGCAATTTTAATTGCATTTTTCTTGTTTTGAAGGATTCGGCCTTCATATAGTATGCTTTCTAAAATATCTAATTGTTCCAAAACCAGGATTATCACTAGACATACAAGCTGTGGTCGAAGCCTAATAGTAAAGAGTTTGTCCAATGCATTGATCGTCCATGGCATCACAAGAGTATGCTTTTGTTTTTCTCAACAAAGATTCCCCCTTTTACAGTTCCTACTTTTTAGTGAAGCAGTTCACTACAATTTCTTTAATAAAGTTTTTAGTTTGCAGAACGAGTTGAGCAACATAATGGTTATATTATTTTCAAGGCCAATGGAGGATTGAATCAAATGCAAACAGGAGTAAGTGCCCAAAGGCCTATAGGATATACATGTAACCCGCTTTATAAATGTTGGTTCCAACATGTTGTCGTGTTTATTTATAAAAAATTCCTATCCTACAGATTTGTGATATGGTTGCCATCGCAAAGATTATGAATGCAGTACTTGTTATACCAATTTTGGACAATACTTCATTTTGGGTTGATCCAAGGTGAATGCAATTTCTCTGCCAAGTGACCTCAATTGGGTAATTTAGTTTCTTGTAACATAAAATCTCCCTATATTTATAATGCTTAGTAATATATGATGCTTTTTCAACAGTACAAAAAATGTCAGATCTCACATCTATTTTAAATTTATGTGATGATCCAATGAATTCAAAGACATTTTTTTATCTCCGTCACTTTATTAATATTCTAATGGAAAATGTGCACATTGTTGAGTCTTTACCACCATCTCATAAAAATGTTAAACCATTGGAGAAGGCTCCAGTGTCTTGGTCAAAGGTGTCTTAGACACTAGACTTGTTCTGGTTCAGAGTTTTTGATCAATTTTGGAAGAGAGCTTTTTTAGCACCTCGCGAAATTTTAAATTTTATTAAGAAAAACCAGTGTGATTTTTCAATGTTTTGTATACTTTCCAAAGAAATTAATCCCGTCATTAAGTCACCAAAAAAACCCTCATTTTCTTTCACTTGCTGAAGAGAGTTCATTTCCGGTGCAAAGGAGAGTTCATTTCATAGCTTTTGTTATTTGGTGCATATTGAGCTGGGTTTCAAAGGTTTTGTAAGGAGATCACACTTATGGTAGAACATTGGAGTATATCTTGATGATTCTTCATCTCTATTGCAATAAGAGAGGCTGTATTTTCTCTACAATTATCCCTTCTGAAGAGGGCCCATTCAAATTGATCCCGTTGTTGGGTTGTGAAGGTCACAGGCTGTTGGAGAATCTTTGTTCAAATTGCTCTTGTATTTTGGCTAAACAGACCATTGTACACTATTTGATGTACATGTATCTTTCTACAAGCATGAGATGCTTCCTTTCCTTAAAAAACACAATGTGCTTTACTTCACTCATGCTGATTCTGGTCTTGCAAATAATGACCTTCCTAATTCAATTCAGAAGATCCGTTGTCGTGCCAATTATCAAGCTCTAAACTTTGTTGACCCCATTGAGAAACTTGCACGAACTCTTGTCACCAGAATTTAGAGAAGGGAACCCTTCATTGCCCTCCATCTTAGGTATGAGGTATCTCATGTTTAAAATTGGAGGTGTCAAAGAATGTGAATATCAGGTACTTTGGTTATTGCTCTAGAACCAGGGATTGATGAATGTTATCCATGCTTTTCTTGCTATGTTTAGATATGAGCAAGATATTCTTGCATTTACAAGATGCACAAGAGTCTACTCTGATTATTTGTCTTCTGCTGGCAAGCAACTACAATGCTCCAGTGGAGAAGTAGATCCATCTCAGCTATTTGCATTAGCTAAGTCGCAGGTATAATAATTGTAAATCCCATGATGGGCTAAAAACCTCCTTATCATGAACATACATTAATGAGTCCAACATCTAAAAAGCCTTAATTCCTATTCAGTCCTTTGGCTAAAACCACGTTCTTGTAGGTTGACTACAATGATAACTTTGCAGATCCAAGAGACAACTATCAGCAAACAGAACCTGCAACCTACAACAATGGCCCAATAGTTGGAATTTTAGCTAGACTTCATGGTGGAAATGCTACAGACAACCAGCTTCTCCAAGGTTTTATTGTTTTATAGGATGAAATTAATTTAGTTCCAGTTTGTTTTAGTGATATTGATGGTGATGCTTTTAATGGTTGTTCTTCTGGCAGTGACAGTGATCAGATTCAGGATCTTCTACTCCAACTACAATTCCAAAGCCAAAGCCAAAGCCCTCTCCTACACCTAAACAGATTTCTCTTCCTACTTCCCCACAGAGTAAGTCCTCTGAATCTTAAATTTTGGCCACCACAATTCAACTTCAGCAGGAATGAGCCAGGGGTAAAAATAATGTAGTGCCACATATCCTGGACAAACAGGGAAAAATCAAGAGGAATACCACCACACAATGCCATGACTTTCCCTGCCATTCTCAGATGAAAATACAAGGAAGAAACTTAATCAAGCCTTTCAGGTCGATGGCATTCCGTGCTTGGTATTTTTAGACAAGGAGGGAAAAGCTATAACCACTGAAGGTGTGGAGATCATTGAAGAATATGGTGCTGAGGGATATCCATTCACTGCAAAGAGAATTGATGAGCTGAGGGCCAGAGAGGAGGCCCTAAGGGCTGCACAGACTGTAGAGTCTCTTATGCTGTCCAATGAACAAGATTTTGTCCTTGGCAATGGAGGAAGAAAGGTGAGTTCTTGCCATTTATGCTTGTGTTTTACTTTGCCTCGAAATCTGGATATCGTTTCTTTTTATGAGAATGTAAGAAAGAAAGCATGTATTGAATTGGGCGATTTAGTTTCCTACAATTATTGGATTTTGTAAGGGTTTAGCAATAATAGGTGCAGAAATTTTATTCTATGATGGTCTCATTGCCAATTTGTGTTTTTCCAATAGGTTCCAGTAGCTGAGCTTGTGGGGAAGACAGTGGGTCTATATTTCTCAGCCCACTGGTGTGGTCCCTGTAGAAATTTCACTCCACAGCTTGTGGAGATTTACAATGAGCTTCTAAAAAAAGGGAAGGCCTTTGAGATTGTGTTTCTCTTAGGTGACAAAGAGGAGAAAGCCTTTGAAAAGTATTACGCCAGCATGCCATGGCTGGCTTTACCATATGCAGATCACACTGAAAAGAAGTTGTCTCGCTACTTCAAAGTTGAGGGTATCCCAACTTTGATTATTTTAGGTCCAGACGAGAAAACATTACAAACTGATGCAGTGGGCCTGGAGTCATTCTTGGTTTCTGATGAGCGCAACTTTATGCTCAAGCATGGAGGTGCCCAGGTGAGTTACTGAGATCTGCTTACTATCTTCAATGTTCTTATGCCATGATTCATTAATCACACCATAAAACCATAAAATAAGTTCTACTCCTACATAACATTTGAGGGTTTATATATACAAATGGTCAGTCAGAGTGCTTTTTGCTATGATTACCCATTTTGAAATCTCATTGGGCTCCCAATGTTACTTTAGGTTTGTGAGTCGTGATAGCTTTGACAAGTAGACAAGGCAAGGGGCAAGTCATGGGTGAATTTTGGCAGTCTAATCTCAGCATTTAAGCCAATTGGTCTTTTGTGTTTTGATAGTGTGCGATCCAAATTCATATGGTTAGTGTTTCTCTGTTTAAAAAAGAAGAGTTTACTTAATAATATTCGTTCTGGTCTAATCAATCTGAATACAGAAACATGACTCTAATGCACATAGTATCTGCAATATGACTGATTGATTATCATATCTCAAGTCAATGTGGCTACTATTTCCTTATTTTCCAAAAAAAAAATGGGTTACTTATAATATGATTGGTGGATTATCATATTCAAAATTAAATAAAACAAATCTTTATATACAAAATTTGGGTTGTACAGTTTTCAAATTAACTGTTTGAATCTAGTTGAAAGTATGTTATGATTTTAGGGAACTAGACTGTACACATACATAAGTTAGTAGTGAACTAAGGAGCAGTGTGAAACAGTTAGTCTGCCAATACTTTGAATTTGAGTTTTTTTGTTTCTGAGTTCTGCCTTTCAACCACTAAACCACAGCCAGACATGAAATAATTATTTATATGTTTTGATTCTTGTAATAGGTCCAGGTATCTGAACTTGTGGTCAAGACACTTGCTTTGTATTTATCTGCTCATTGGTGCCCCCCTTGCCGAGGTTTCACTCCAAACCTTGTAAAGGTATACAACGAAATCAAAGAAAGGGGAGAAGCGTTTGAGATTGTTTTCATATCTAGTGACCGAGATCAAGAGGCTTTTGAAGAATACTACAACAGCATGCCATGGTTGGCTCTTCCATTTGGAGATAAAACTAAGAAGGATCTCTCACAACTTTTCCGTGTAAGAGGCATCCCATCCTTGATTGTGGTTGGTCCAAATGGAAAAACTGTGACAAATAATGCCAGAAGTGTAGTGTCCACCCATGGAGCCAAGGCTTATCCCTTCACTGATGCTCATCTTGAAAGGCTGGAGAAGGAAATTGAAGAGATGGTTGAGAAATCACCCAAGGAGATGAGGTACAATCAACATGAACACCCGCTTGTATTGACATAGAGGCGTGTATATGCCTGTGATGGATGCAACAAAGATGGAACTGCATGGTACTATTATTGCAAAGATTGTGACTACGATCTTCATGTGACTTGTGCTTTGAAGGATCGACAGGATAAGGGATAGGACACAGATACTGCGTTGGATGAGAACGGCAAGCCTGCAGGAGTAATCTGTGATGGAGATGTTTGTTACAAGGCTGAAACCTAATGGTGGGCAAGGTGCTCATTAAACATGATATGCTGAAGGGTCTTCAATTTGGTGTTGTAGAATGCCTGGTTATCGTTGGATAGACAGTTATGTAACTGAACTTTGTTAAGTGGTGTTTACTTAGTAGTGTCAATAAATAGATTGAGTACTTCATAGTCTATGCTTTGGCTCTACTGTGGGAATTCAAGATGACTTTCAGGAATGTATAGTGGTGGAGTTTGCTTCCACCTGTAGATTCTTTTAAATAGTTTGCTTCTGCTAAATTGTCATGTTATTTTGTAATCAGATGTGAATTTTTAAAAGCTACATAGTCATGGAGTTTGCTTTGCATGAGTAGATTTTGTTATTTTGTAATCAGATGTGAATTTTTAAAACCTGCATAGTGATGGAGTTTGCTTTGCATGTGTAGTTTTTATTAAATAATTTGCTTGTGCACTTTAAAAAAATTGTTTTAAGTGAAAATCAATTTATAATTGGTTTGATGTTATTATTTCAAACAAAGTTTGCTTTGCTTGTGTAGATTTTATTAAATAGTTTGCATGTGCACTTAAAAAAATTGTTTTAAGAGAAAATCAATTTATAATTGGTTTGATGTTATTATTTTTTCATTTTATGGACAATCTCAAACAAATTTAGAGGACAATAAGATATGATAAATAATTTCGTATACTTCTATATCTTTTTAAAAATATAAAGGTTTATAAAGATTACATTTTTTACAAGAATTGTAAAAAAAATTATAGAGGAAAAGTTTGCACTTCAATCAATTTGTCATTTTTTAACCTAAAAAAAATTGTTATAATTATATTCATTATTGAAAAAAATATAAAAAATTATTTACACTCTATTAAACATATCATCCAAACCTTAAAAATAAAAATCTGGATATTTTTAGACTTCCAATCTATATGCTTTTCATAAAAATATCTCAAAAATCTCTCTCCATGATCTAAAGAAACCCATATTGTCATAACTATAACCTTAGAGACCTTATCAACTATATTAAATGACTCACCAAAATATATAAAAAGAAAATTATTACAAGTTCCAAATACCATCCTTAGCTTCAAAAAGGACGGTAAGTCAAGTTTGCACTTCAATGAATTTGTCATTTTTGAACCTAAAAAAAATTGTTATAATTATATTCATTATTGAAAAAAATATTAAAAGTTATTTACACTCCATTAAACATATCATCCAAACCCTAAATCTCAAAATATGGATATTTTTAGACTTCCAATCTATATGCTTTTCATAAAAATATCTCAAAAATCTCTCTCCATGATCTAAAGAAACCCATATTGTCATAACTATAACCTTAGAGGCCTTGTCAGCTATATTAAATGACTCACCAAAATATATAAAAAGAAAATTATTACAAGTTCCAAATACCATCCTTAGCTTCAAAAAGGACGGTAAGTCTCAAACTTTTCATCATAATTCTAAATACAACAATTTAAAATATTGGAATATATCCTTAAGAAATCTCCCTTGATTCAACTAGTTCCACAAATAAAATAAAACCTTCCATTCCAACCTTGAGAATTCTTGCTTCGAAAGGAAATCTACTTCCTCATTGAATTCACCATACACATGTTGAAATTGCATTGAATTCACCATACACATGTTGAAATTGCAAGCGTGCAAATGCTAAATGAAGATTTCTCATCTTGATTTTCCATCCATCCAACAAACCCACCTATAACTCATCCTTTTGCATAGACTAGTCAATAACAATTTTAGAGTCCCAACAATTTACAAAAAAAGATTTACTTAGTACAAGCAAAGAACAAAATCGCCCATAGAGCAAGCAATTCACCTTGAGTGTTAGTACCCCTTCACAATTCATCTTTAATTTAAACACATGGGTGTCCTTTAGTTTCAACATAAATCCTACTCCACACTTTTTTCCCCTCTCTTGAGAGACACCATCAATATAACCAAGAAGAGGCTGATTATCATTAAAAGAAGGCGCATTGGGAATTCTATATTTCTTACATTATCATTCTTTAAAATTTTCCTTAAAAGCCCCAATGACCTTCAAACCAACCCTCATAGTATCCAATCATTATATAATAATCATATTCTTAGCGCTTGCACTTTTAGACCTCCCTTGGCTTGTGCTGGGCTTTGCAATTAAATCTATATTAAAAACAACATATTAGTTCATCGAGTTCTTGTGTTTTATTGTTTTACCTTGATTTTTTTTGCACTTAGTGGCATTTTACAGAAATAAAATGTTTTTATTCTGCTATGAAAATACTGATTTTCATCCAATAATGTGGGATAAATCTATGCAACTCCTACTATAATAATGACTTGGTCATTATTCATTACAAAAACAGTACTGATGCTGCTTTATTGTTAACAATATGCAGAAAATGTTAGGCTGGCTATCTCGTAGAAGCTCACGAAATCTTGGACTCAGTCATGAACTACTTATTACATATATGTTGCATCTATCACAAATAGATCTCCACACCAGACACTGATAGCTATTGGCTTCTCTATCCAAATATTGTATGGTCCTTTATGGGGTCTGTCCAAACCAGATGCCAACAATACGTATTCATTTCCTAACTAGTTAAAGTCACTCCCTCCTAGTCAAAGTATGGATTTTGTGTACATTCATGCTGCTCCTGTAGCGACCATTTCCCTGGTTAATTATCATATGATTTTATCAATTTCCATTCAATCCAATAATAACATTTAAATTCTAAGTTTATTCATGTAACTTGTAATTTTTTATCCTTGGATTCCAAAACCCTAAATCTTTAGAGGTTTGGATTGTAGATCTTCTATATCTGCCAATTTCCTAGGTTTGAAGATGTAAACTCCACTAAAAGTTAAGTGTAGCAAAT
>LPNX010409343.1:3073-43747 GCA_001517045.1 Pseudotsuga menziesii | reverse complement strand
ATAATAACCTTTTCCTTTCATTTTGAAAGACACAATGAAAGGTATAAGTTTTGTTTAGATTTCAAATGTTTGTATACTAGTGCATCATTTATTGAAGAATTGGTGTATATGATGGTTTACCTTATGATTGCACTGAAAGTGACATGGGACTAGTTGTCTCTTCCTCTAGCCAATTTTCATTAAGTAAATGTGATAACATACATCTAGTTTTGCACTGTAGTAATAGATATAATAATTGTAGATTTGATTTCTCAAGTACGGTAGTCACTTCTTGTGAATATATGTGTAGAGGGATAGAACTACAATAGAAAAGATTTCCTTTTGAAGTAGCATAGTTATTCCCACTGGAAGGAAAAACATATAGATGGGGAACAAAGACGTAGGCAACCAGGTTATCCACTGACTCCTCATCAGACAGGCCTTTTTCTAAAGTATCAAACAGTTTCAAAATAGATTGTCGGCTTTGCAAAGTGATGTATTCATATACACCTATGATGGCAACATGGCCAAAGTTGTCCTTGGTGTTCTGCTTCAGCCCTAAGCTTTGCACCTCAAAATTATAATCAAAAATAGGTTTGCTAGACTCTTTGAAAAGTCAATATCTAAATGTGCAAAAATAGAACTTGGAATGCTTCACATTTGAAATTGCTGCAACTTCCTCAATTTTATCTTGTAACTTGGTCAATCGGTGGAATTCTTATATGTTTGCCAATGATGTTGTTTTTCTTATTAATAGGTTATGCTGGTTAGGCAATGATAAATATTGGACTACCTGTTCTCACATACTCGCTAACAATTACCTTAACCACGTATTATTGCACCTTCCTTGGGCAATTGCTAGTTAATTACTCTTTATCTCATAATAATTGACATCTTATATTTAAGTATACGTGTACACACGAAAGGATTAATGCATCGGCATTTGGTGGATTAGTCTTATTCCTCATCTTCCTAAAAAGACATCTCATAAATAGTTTAAATAATCGCCCACTTCTTTTCTTGTTTGTCCCTTTATGGTTCATATTTACGTAGACGTTATTCTATGAAGTTCGTTGAAAAAACACTATTCACATGGTCGTACCTCTGGCGAATGAAAAGCTGCCGCGTGTAAAGTTTCATATAAAGTTTACAATTAGGGTTAAGGGTTTTAAAGCTTGTGTGTCGAGGACGTTTATCTCGAGCGTGCCACTAATTACATGGAAGGTGTTCTTTCTCCGACGTCGACTTTGGAGACACAGTTCTCAACTTCGTCGTCCCTCTCTCTAATAAGAATTTAACACGTGTTTTAAAAATTTTGAATTAAAGCAGAGATATACTTCTGGCGTGTTAGTTGAGGGAAATAATGGGTGAAATGGTACTTCCCACTCGATGGACTGGATAGACGTAAGGTGAACGCAACAAGCTTGATGTACGGTTGAATCCAACCCTGAAGCTCGCTTGATTGCGAGTTGTTGAGCTTGTTGACTTGGAACCAGAATCAGAAGTATCAGTCCCGTATCCAGTTGCAGTTTCTTCAATTGATCTAAAACCAACTAGAGTATAGATAGAGGCAGGAAAAGCAGTGGTTGAATACCCGGTTAATTTACAGCGAACAACAACCTCGCACCAATTGTTTAAAAAACAGGGGCAGAGCAAGCTTTGAATAAATTGGAGGTTGTGTTGTTGAGATAAAATTGATTAAAAACACCACCATCTCTACAACATTCGTTTCAACAACAAAGGCGCAGTCTTTCTTGATTATTAATCAATACAGAGGCAATTTAATTAATTTTATAGCGCAATTATAAATTTATTAGCTGAAGCGAGGAAGGCAGAAGCTTCACCAATTTAAGTCGACCAGAAAAGGCCGTAGCAAAGAGAGGAGTTTTAGCAGCATCCAATGGATCAGAATAACAAAATTTGCAAATATACTTATTATCTATCATTGACCAAATTTGTTAAGAAAATTTAAATAATAACATTTAATCAAAAGAGATCATACATCTAGAGTTTAGAACTCAAAATAAAATGTATATGTTCTAGTGGTCAAATGACCTTGGATATCACAACTGCTAAGTATATATATATATTATATCAAACTACCTTTGGGAAAAGGAAAAAATACATAATCATAGTTATATATATATATATATATGATTTATAGCCCCAAGGGTTAGCTAAATTGGTAAGACGTGCCCACACTCTCTCGGTTTGGGAGGAGGTCACGGGTTCGAGCCTTGAGTCCTTTGGGGTTGGGTCTTCTACTAGGATGGCCATATATGATTTATATTTTTTTATTAATTTATTATGTTTTGCATTTTATATAATTGATTATATTAAATAATAATAATAATAATTTAATTTTGGTGTTTTGTATCACAAAATATTAATTCATTTAGTATTAGGTCTGGTGGTTTGCACCATACACCATGAAATGCCATATATTCATTTAACATCACAATCAATTTTTTTGACAAACACCACTTTTGCACTAGAAATTTTAGCACCACTTGCATATCCCTACATTATCACCAGTTTTGCACCACTATTTGAAAATTGATGATTTCCCAAATCTTTTACAAATAGTGGTGCTAATGTGATGCTCAAATGTCTTTTTTCTGGTAGTGACACTTGTCTCATCCGATGAAAAAACATAGGCCATAGTCCACCCCAAATCTCAAATAACAATCTCTACACTATACTTGTCTCATCCGATCAAAAAACATAGGTCCTAGTCCACCCCAAATCTCAAATAAAAATCCCTATGAGGATAACAATTATAAAATAAATTTTAGTATATAAAAAATAACTAAAAGTTGAATCATGAATAAGTGGTAAGTGATGCATAGATAATTCTTAGCTGATATAGAGATAACCGGCTGATATAGAGATAACCGGTAGATAGTTAATGATCAAACATAGAAAACAAATAACAAACAACTTATTTGTAACACTTAACTTATAACCCATTAATATTCATCCACCACAAGGAACTTGCTAATTAATTATATATATCTATATATATCGCTAAAGGCTCCATATGCATTTTATTATTAATCAAATTTCAAAGTCTTTTCCAATGGGTGGCCAACGATAGAACAGAAGCCTTTTATTTGGCCACGAGTCCGGCCAGGACATACCAAAAAAAAAAGGGTAAGGACAAATGGATGAAGTCACACATGTGACATGCTTTACTCTGCTGTTCATTATTTGCCCAGCAGTGTTTTGAGATTGGAAGGGGAGATGAACGATGCATTTCCACGCCATATTTGGCGAGAAATCATGCGATTGACTTTCTCAGTGGGATGAGTTCCATCCCAAAACACATATTTCCTTGGACTTTTGCAAAGAAAAGCAGCTCTGTATTCTGCACGCTTATCTTTTGGAATCTCCAAGCCACAAGACACAGCGGTGTTAAACGGCCCCGCTCCACAGCAAGCAGACGACGTGTTTTCAAAACCTGCAATCACAGCCACGTCCAATTTTGCATTATAATCACACCACAAGCCACCCTGCATGCAGTGTTTTTAAGATAGTACTGTTTTTTGAATTATCTCTGATTTTTACCATAGGATTTGCCGTGTTGAATTAAATTTAAAACGAAATCATAAGTGTTAGTGAGCAGGATCGCTGCTCCGCGTAAATTTTTATTCAGGTTGTTGATGAGCTGCCTGAGACCATCATTATATGCCACTGCCACCTCATTTATGGTTTCCACGCATCCACCGTTATATGACTTCACTGCAGCGAGCCTCGAATTTGGAGTACATTCGAGAAGAGGACAGTCTAGCACAATAAACTTTCTAGCTCCGTTCTTGTATAGCCTCTGCAACAGCAACATCCACCACCGTTAAGAAGATACCACTCATTTAACATAATGGAAAGATGGGAAAACAAATCATGAAAACTTCATTTGAATTTTGTACCAGCAAGTGCTCGTTATATTTATTAAGCAGGAGTTTAACGAAATCCTGAGCACTTGTTGTCCTTTGGAAGGTGGCATTCGCCAAATAGTTGAGGGCCATATCATTGCCAGCAGCGCTAATGGTAAACAAGGACTGCGATAGATATTCTTTTGCATAACTAATTCCTCCAAGTTGATGTCCTAGGCTCGAAGAATAGTTCTCGAATTGGCGTATTTGGAGACTTAAAGGAATGATATTCTGCAGCGAAAACATCAACAACGTTTAATTAATTGCTTATTTTGAAAATGAAAACTCATCTCTATCAATCAGCATCTCTCTAATTTGGCACTCACAACAAATTGCCCGTGGAATCAAGCAATCCGCTTCCTCCAGAAGCGAAATTAATACCATGAGAAAAGCTGGATCGTGGATTCAAATATGGAGGTGGGAACGGCAACCTTAACTTAGTAGCTGTAGGTACAAATATAATCACAACTATTATATAATTCCCATTGAAAAAATCAAGCATAGAATTCTGAGTAGATGAGATGAGGTAAATAAAAAATACCGATGAAATCGAATGCAGTTCTGCCATTACAGAAACGACCGGTGGGGCGATGTAAGAAAGTCTCCCCGTATGGCGGAAAGTTTGCTTTAGCGGTTGTGTTGGCAATGAAATTGTTGTTGCCAGCGTCTGAAAGAGAATCCCCGAAGACGAACATCGCAGGGACATGGATTATATGATTATCATGGTTTATGGCCGTGCTCCTTGGAAAAGATAGAACCAACGTAAGTGTGCTCCAATAGGCTGCAACGAACATTGTGAATAGCTTCATTTATATTTGACCCTATCAACTTTGCCTACGACACATGCATGGATGCAGATAGCTTCAAATGAAACGCAACACTACTTAACTTGGATGATGATAGTGATGAGTCACATATTTATCTAGCAATATACATGTTATTGTTTATGTGGATGAGCTATCCAGTTATTGTAGCAGCTCTCTTTATCTTGAAGGGTATGATGCGGATGTAGTCCTCTCTTGAAGGCACTTAACATGAGATGTAAATAGCAGTATGGATGAGCCCCTTGTATGAGCCTTATTGTAGCAGATAATGCAGCCACTTTTGTTGATATATCCCTTGAACATAGCTGATGAAATGCTTTCTTTGATTTCAATGAAATAGCAAGGAATTAATATTTTCCCGAAAAAAAAACTTAACCCATTTTTGTTATTAGTATTTGTAGAAAATGTTTTAAGATTTAGATTTTTCAATTATTATTATATAATAGATTATAAGAGCTATAAGGTTGTACACAAAATTGTTAAAATTGTTATAATTAAACTTAAGTATTTATAGAAAATGTTATAAGATTTAGATTTTTTACTTATTATTATATAATAAATTGTTAAAATTGTTATGATTAAATTTAAGTATTTATAGAAAATGTTATAAGATTTAGATTTTTTACTTATTATTATATAATAAATTATAAGGTTGTACACATAAAATTGTTATTGTCAAATTTCAGTATTGTAGTATTGAAGTTAAGCATGGTTGCATTTTTATTTTTATTTTTTTTAAATATATACATTGAAAAGTTAGAAGGTTGTTTAGAAGAAATAGTTGTGTTTCCGTTAGTTGAAATAGTTGTCATCCTTTTTCTTTATGTTAATGATATTCTTCTTATGGCAAGGTGTCTATTTCATGTTTAGAAGCAATTAACAATTCTCAAGCCTGATTTCTTCTCTAATATGGGCATGACTCTTAACACCAATTAAACAAACTTGGAGGAAGTGACTTCTTAAAAATATTTAGGAATTCATATTCATCACAAGCTCAAGAAAATTATCAAAGGAGGGTGTGATGTGGGATAAGAAGAAGTTCCTTTTTGAAACTCTCCTCACACCTATTACCTTGTACAGTTGTGATGTTTGGAGTTGCAACATCTTTAAAAAATCACAGAGAAAGTTTGAACAAATCGATAAGTGTTTTATAACTTACAACCTCAAAATTAAAAGAAATATGCCCCATCATATTCTCCTAATAGAAGCGGGCCTCTCCCCAATCCAGAGCATTCCTATGACTAGGTACCTAATGTACAAATACATGATAAATAACATGGGAGACCAGAGACTTCTTAAAATTGCTTTAAAATCAATTCAAGAACAACTACCGCTGCATGATGCCATGACTTGGTTATACCATTGGCAGATTGAGGAAAATGTCTCTCTGCAAAATATCAATAACAAATTAAAAATATTATTATATCTATGTTTAAAGAGAAATTGTGGGATGAGAAAGAATTAGAGTCTAAAAGAAAATTAAGATACTATAAATATATCATTAACCCTAAGGTAGAATATCAAACATATCTCTTTATCTACTAGTTCAAAGAATAAAATTAAGATAGTCAAGATAAGAATGAAATTGCATGAGTTTCATAGTGAAACAGTATGCTAGACAACTCCTAAAACACCCTATGTGGAAAGAATCTACCTTCTCTATGAGACTATAAGCATTGGGGGTGAAAGACACTTTCTATTATAGCACCATGCTTAAGTCTACATTAAATAGCATTTTCATCATCTTTGTTACAATACATACATTCTTAGCTTTCTAACATGTCAAAACTATGATAATCTAGAAACCTTTTTTTTAAGCTTTTTGAATATAGAAATAAAACTTTACAATAAATCAAATAATTCATCCATTCCTCTTAAATTCATAAAAGGAAGTTGGATAGATCTAAGTTAGTCTGAATGAACATTAACCATTACCATTATCAATTTAGTTATATAATCTTTTATTAAATTTCTATTTTTCATTATTTAAAATACATTTTTAATATAAAAATATAGAGATGAATTTATATATTAAAATGAAGTATGATTAATATTAAATTTATTGAAAATGTTAGTAAATTTCAATTTTATTATTATTATTATAAAATTTATATTTTTATCAACTTTTATATTTATAACATATAAATAGATTTTAAGTTTTGCGCACAAAAT
Organism: Pseudotsuga menziesii; assembly: GCA_001517045.1. Lineage (NCBI taxonomy): Eukaryota > Viridiplantae > Streptophyta > Pinopsida > Pinales > Pinaceae > Pseudotsuga > Pseudotsuga menziesii. The sequence goes on along the minus strand of LPNX010409343.1, from coordinate 36,840 downwards.
TATTATTAAATTGGTATAAGGTGTTTTGATGTGATTTTTATGATACTTCTCAAAATACTCGAGGACTCTATGCTCTTTTATTCCTATTAATAGCAGGAATCATGCTTTTTTTTTCACACCTTAAATTATAATAAAACAAATCCAAAACAAAATATATAAAAATATAAATCTATAAGATCCCGATCAAATTATAATAAAACAAATCCAAAACAAAATATATAAAAATATAAATCTATAAGATCCCAATCATTAGACTACTTGCATACATAAAATAATAAACACGAATTTCAAAAAATATAATAAAAAAAATCGGAATCTGAATACGTCGGCCTCTTAGTCGTTACAAACACGTGAGGTCATACATTCATTGTCGTTACAAACACGTGACGTCAAGGAGTATGCGAAAATGATTTTGATGACAGATTCTTACAGAACAAGTGGCAGCATAATGTGTCATCAAGTTTGGTCAAAATGATTTTTCAATGTGATTGACTCTTTTGAGAGATATTTTACGGTTAAGTTTTAAGTTTTAGTTATTTGTATTTTAAATATTGTTATTATATTTATGTTGATAGAAGTTTTTATTTGAGATTTGGGGTGGGTTATGGCTTATGCTTTTCATGATGAGGATGAGATAAGTGTATTGTGGAGATTGATTTTATGGCAATGATTCAAAATTAGAAATAAACAACTATAAAAAAAATATAAAATATAATCGATATCTGAAGAATGGATAACTTGTAACCATGCATGGATATGAATGTGAGATAAAATGAATAATATAAAAAAATTGATAATTAATAAATGGATAATAGGTAGAATGTCCACATGTGTCTAGGCATGGATAACTCAAAGTTGAACTAGTTAAATGGGAATTAAAAAAAATCAAATTGTCATCCATTACATTGCTATCTCTCAATCATTTGATCCCCATGATCCCTATCGACGTGATCCAGCCACAAAATATGTGGGTGTGCTAGTATATAGTTCTTTAATTTACTAAAAAGATATGTTGCTGCACTTATTTTATCAATGCATTTTGCAATTATTCTTTTCAATATAGGTGCATATGAACATTGCATGTATTAAAGATTTATTTGCAAAATTTTGATGGTTTCTTTGCTCAATGTATTTTGGCATTATTATGTTTATTAATTAATTAAAAAAATAGGTTGTGGTACTTATAATAATGCATAGTTTTTTGGTCAATGCATTTTGGCATCATTTTTTTCCATATAGTTGCATATAGAGATGAACATTGCATGTATTAAAGATTCATTTACAACATTTTGATGGTTTAAAGATTATGGTTTTATAATTAATGAAAAAGACAGGTTGTCACACCTACAATAACACCTGGTTTTTTTGTTCAATGCATTTTGGCATCATTCTTTCCATTATAACTGCATATAGAAATGAACATTGCAAGTGTTAAAGATTCATTTGCAAAATTTAGATGGCTTCTTTGGTCAATTCATTTTGGCATTATTATGGTTCTTTAATTAACTAAAAGGACAGGTTGTCACACCTATAATAACACATGGTTTCTTTGGTCAATGCATTTTGGCATCATTCTTTCCATTATAGTTGCATATAGAGATGAACATTGCATGTATTAAAGATTCTTTTGAAAATTTTTGATGGTTTCCTTGGTCAATGCATTTTGGCATTATTATGGTTCTTTAATTAACTAAAAGGACAGGTTGTCGCACCTACAATAACACATGGTTTCTTTGGTCAATGCATTTTGGCATTATTATGGTTCTTTAATTAACTAAAAGGACAGGTTGTCGCAACTACAATAACACATGGTTTATTTGGTCAATGCATTTTGGCATCATTCTTTCCATTATCGCTGCATATAAAGATGAACATTTCATGTATTAAAGATTCATTTGCAAAATTTTGATGGTTTCTTTGGTCAATGTATTTTGGCATTATTATTTCATTATAACTGCATTTAGAGATGAACATTGCATGTATTAAAGATTCGTTTGTAAAATTTTGACCTTGAAAATGACTAGTTAAGGCCTCAAATGGGATGACAAAGACACAAATTTGAATGATCAATTGTGCAATCCTAAAAGCTCTCCCATCAACCCAACCTACCAAAGTTCATGTTTCCTCTATTTAATTGTTTTGGATTTATTTTTGCAAAATCATATTTTTTACTAACTCTTGCTAAGATTCTAGTGCTATGTCATCTATGGTAGATAAGATTAACTCATTAGTTTCCTAATCCAACTTAAAGCTCATGCATTTTCAGATTTTCCACATTCACTATGAAATATGCATATATGGGGTTAGACTATGTCTTTAGGCATTATCACCCACATTTTCCGTCACTTCAAAAAGACCACAGTATAAAGACTTGATCTTCTTACCATAACCTTGTATCCTTTCTTTTATTATATATAGAAAAAATTCTCCTACGGCGAATGTTTTCTAAATGTATGTTGATCAGGACATTCCTTGTACTTTTTCCATGACTTTTTCGATGTCTCATGTACTTGCAAATAATCTACCCATCTTATCAACACTTGCATTGATTTTCCTATGGTGTATTCCTCATTCCACCTAGTTGTCCATAAATATATAAGGGCAACAATGGTGGAAAATTGTAAGAGGTGACTTGCACTTAAAAGTATTTAATGGCTTGATGAAGGAGTGCTTATGTTGAGATAAGCTGTGCTTTTCATGTTATTGAGTCATATTTTTAATTTATGTTATTGTCATGTTGTTATGATAAAGGTGTATTTTATCATAATCACATAAAAATTCACAATGGGTGCTTTATAGAGGGGTTTACTTTAATTAGAAAATCTAGTATCTTAAATTTATAGCTAAATACTAAATTTAAAAAAGTTAAACTATTAAAATGTCTTTAACAAATTAAAACTTTATGTGTTTTTTTGTTTGTTTGTTTGATTTCCCAGGGGCATATAAGCCATCACTTTGACCCACACATCATACTCGGTCTGGTCCACACTTGTAACATACCCAGAACTGAAAATAAATATTTATTATTTATTTCAGAAAAAAATTATGTTAAATTTTGTTGTAAATTTTTATGACCAAGTTGGTCAAAGATGACTGTAAATGAAGAATTATCTATTTTATTAATTAAAAAGAAGAGACACATATCCAAGGGAGACTGTTAAATGAGTGTTCACTGACCGACTAGGAGGAATGAGCAGTTGTAGAAGGCTAGTTGATAAGTGGCAACACTAGCATTTCATTTTCTAGTTGTTGCAGGAAGCATAATCCCTAAAATTGTGGTCATGTTCCCTGAGAGGGGGGAATTGAGCTAGTGGCTCATTTAACTCCAAAACTAACCCAAAGACCTAGAGAATCTTAGAAATACCATTAAATTGAGCAGGAGGCTCACGACTCATTCTGATTTCTAAGTGAATGAACCTTGTGATTGTTGCAAACTGAAATGTCAGGCACACAAGGAATTTGACGAGGGGATAGCTAAAGTGGAATTGATGAGTTAAGTCTCCTACTGAGTGCTAAGTTGCAACAAGTTTGTTGTGTGGGCTATATCCATAGATCTTCATCCTAGTGGTTCAATGAATAGGCTTCTTCAAGATAAGGTTTGGTGGAATAGTCTCCTTTGGGTCTTTGTCCCCTTCTGCATATTATCGAGGTTCTACCTGTTATTTAATTCTAAGACTGTACTTTTATTTGAAAGGATGCTCAATAGCTGAAATGAGGAAAATTGGATATGTTATAAATTTTATTTTTGAAAGATGTTTGAAAAACTATTCGATTTATTTGAAAGTTAAGAGTTAAATATATTATTCTAATTATGTTGTTAATAACATCATGTAATGGATGTTTTCCTTCTTCCTTGTATTTTGGGCATAATACTTCTATTATATTTATCTCAATTTATCTTACTGCTATTATCCATAATAATGTTGTTAATCTAGGTCTTAAAAGAAAACAACACCATTATTCGGAGAATGCTAAGAAACCATGACAACATTATTAAGGATGTAGTATTTATTGAATAACCTTAATAGGGCTAAGTACCTAGAGAGTTTCATAATCTATTTACATATCTCTCTTTTTTTAATAACCAATACTTTCATATTTAAAAATACAGATTGACATTATAGACGCTATGTACAAACCATAATCCTTATAAAAAATAACATAGAAACATCGAAACTATAATATAATTAAGAACATGAGGTTTAGGCTTAAGAGTCGTGCATAGTATAGTTATGATTTTTTTCCCATGTTATAACAAAGTTTATGCCTCCTGGTCTAAATCCTAGCCACCATCAGATTAAATAAGGTTATTGAGATAGAATATAAAAATAAAAACCTATAGTCACTATTAAATTGAACTTTGAAATCAAACCCTAGGATAAACAAAATTAAAATTTAAGTAATGGTCGAGTTAGATAGATTTCTGGTAAGGGTTCTTTTCCAGAATAAAGGAGACATGGCCAGGCTATTATAAACATTAAAGCTAAATACCAAATCAAGATAATTGATAGGTCGTAGCTCTAGTTACAGGCTGCGGGCTGAATTGGTATTGTCATCTGTAGTATAATTACTTACAGAAGAAAATACAAGAAACCTTAGGGATTTTTCTCTTTGCTTTAAATGCCAGTATTATCCACTATGAAACCAGTAAATTCAGTTGACATGATGAAGGCCTCACGGACATAATAACTTATAATTTTAGAAAGAACTCATGGTCGCTTAGGGCCTTATAAGAAGAAGAACAACAAAAATTGTAAGAACTAATTCTACCACTGAGTTATACATCGCAAGTAGTCCTGCAAGCTTAAACTGAGTCTTAACCCTAATCAACACAGAGTATTTAAAATAGTTTTTGCAACATTGTTTTAGAATATAATTAGTTGTAGGCTACGACTTCAAAATAAAGCTACTTTTGTAACCAAATTATAACTACGGTAATGTAAAACCCTTTTGGGTATGATTTACAAATAGTAATATGTGTGGACGGAGGCTCGACGACCTTCTTGTTTAATATAAACCTTTTACATAACCAGAAAACAAACAAAGGCCTCACAACCACTTTACAATGTTTTTTCTAAAACCTGTAGAATCAAGCTAGGTGTAAAACCCTCGCGGTTTTCCTTCCAAAACATAAACCCGGTGCTAGATTCAAATAACAATAGACATCATTGACAACGGCCTTACGACCCCTTGTCCCATTTCAATCACAACAGTAAGGGCCTCACGACCTCTTCTTTTACAACATTCACAAAACTGTAAACAAGACTGATAATCATTTAGAATGCATCTATTGCCAAAATATACACAGGTTCTTACAGAGTTAAGTAAAAGACCATTATAGTATAAAGTTCATTACCAAAGGAAATTATCACTTTCACACCGACAATAGGTGTAGAGATGAAGCACCAAAACTATGGAGATCAACACACAAACAAGGCACCAATTTTTGTCCACATAGCCATGAAAGGTAAGGCCGTAAGTCTTACCGACTGCAAAATCTTCTTGGCCAATGTCCAACCAAAACCCTCGTTGTAGAGAGTCATTTTAGTTGCCTCCTGCACATACAAAACAATAATTCAAAATTTGGATTTGAACTATACTGCAAACAAAGAGAAAGCATCATTGAAATCACAAAGAGAGTTTTACTTATCGTTGTGCATAAAATAGTAGCTAGAGAAAAAAATAAGTCGTCGCAACGAATCTCACCAGCATACCGTTATTTCTTAGTCAGGTTAACGAGGTGTTGGGGGGTGAGAGTCATGGTTCCTCCACCTTTGTACAGATGAGCTACAATGCCAAACCACCAGAAACCGACAGTGTCAAATGAAAGACATAAAACCCCAAACAAAACCTCAACGAAAGACCTTACACATTTATCGAGACGCATTAAAACCTTGGGTTTTGCATCCTACTCAATGGATGCCAAGTGGAATTTCCAACATGGCAACATGGTCTGCATGTGGAAAATTTTATTTCATGTCCTTTACCTATCGTTGTCACCGTCATTGCTTCACAACTTCAGTCAACCATCGTATCTTAATAAAGGCTAAGCACTTTTCATAGTTCTCCACGATTGTATATGCAGATCATTTCATAAATCATAGTATAGTGGGGTGACCTGTTTATTGGAGGCCTATTTGCTAGAACTTGGTTATAGTATAGTGTCCCAAACCTTTTGAATCCCATCCTTTTTCCTAGGATGAGGATATCTTGTAGTTTAGGATGGGTTGGCCTTTAGCAAGAAGCGTTAAGTTTAAACTTGTTGCACCTGCACAAGGAGAAGATGAAGTTTCATGCATTAGCCTTAAAGGCTAAGTAAGACTAAGACATTTCCTTAAAAAGCTCATACGTTGAACAAAACAGGAAGAACGAAAATAGTTTAACTACATGCAACCAACAGAGTTATAACCACAAGATAGTATCGACCAGGATGCATGATGTTATATCGACATAAGGTCATAAAAAAATAAGTAAACTTTTGGAAAAATGCTAAACATAGGCACATGAGGCTTGCAGATTATAATAAAGCCATTATCATCACGACTGAGGGAGTAAATGAATTATAATGTTTCTTGGAGTTTATTTCCTAGTAATATTTAAAGTTACATATGGTAAATAATTTTTTTTTTATTTATGAATTTTTAGGGATGTTGCATGTGGTATCAGAGCGAGATTCCAAACACTAGGCCTGATTGGCCCACTTGCATGCAAATAAGAAAAAAATATATTGATCATACTTTACATTTATTTCTGTACAGAAATATAAAACTTTGTTTTGTAGGAAAATGGAAGGTGTTAAAACATCTATTGAAAATGGGTCTTAGCACAACAATCCAGATAACATTTATGTAGAACTGAATAATCCACCTTCAGAGTTACTACAAATAGTTAAGGAGTTAACATATGTACTGCAAACTATAAAAATGGATACTGAAAGAATTCTGGAAATGAATCAGGCGTTATTAGACAAAATGCATAACAGAGGAAAAGATAAAATAAATGTTTATGAAACTGATTCTGAAACAATGTCCTACAAACATAAAGGAAAGAAAGAAAAATATTCTGATAGTGAATCTTCTTCAGAAGTTAATGCAAGGTCACGTAAGGGAAGGTATAAATACACAAGTGATAGTAGTGAAGGTGACCGTAAACCTAGGAGGAGGAAGTACAAACCCTATGAAGAAATTTCTAGGGAATTTAAAAAAATAAAGCCTCCCATGTTTAACGGAGAAGTAAAAAAAGGTGAAGAAGCTGAGGACTGGCTATCAGGAATGAATAAATATTTCCAGATCTATAACTATTCTGATAGACCAAAATCCTGGATGGCTATTTACAACTTAACCGAAAAAGCTGACATCTGGTGGAAAGACATAAAACGAGTCAAAAATCTTAAGGATAAGTACTTAACCTGGAGAGTTTTTAAAAAAGTATTTTAAAATCAAGTTTTTATCTAAACAGTACTACGAGGAAAGAGCTAAAGAATTCTACAAACTAAAATTGAGTTCAATGACAATGAATAAGTGAAGTAGCAAATTTCTAAGTCTGTTAAGATATGTACCTTACATAATTGATGAAAAGCCTAAAATACAAATATTTTTAAGCTGTCTGCCCACTAGCTTCAAGGATAGGATTGAGTTTGATAACCCGGAGAATCTTGAGTTTTAGGATTGAAACATATATGTAAATGGTAGTTGTAATAGTGACAGACCACCCTGCCATAGAAACGTATTAGCAATTTCACTTTCTTAGTTTCACCCCCTTTCCCAGACCCTTATGTTTAAAATAGTTCCTCTGCAACATCATGGTGCCACCAGTGTTAACAAGAATAAGTTATCTCATAACCTGGCATTCTCTCATGCTTTACTGATAGTTTTGAAACAAAGCCTAACATACACAAGATGTTCACTAGAAACTCTCTGCTATCTCAAGAATTCACTATAGAGCCTTCACTCATGGTGATCTCTGGAAGCTCTGTTTAGGATTCTATTTTCTTATTAAAAAAATCATCTCTTTTGTCTTACCTAGGACATTGATTTGCTTGAATACTAGCCACTTGTCTCCATAGAGAACGTTGTCGGTTTGATAATTGTTTTTAAACCTAAGTTTTTGTCAATTTATTGTTCAACTGTTACAACTTCCAATTCCCAAAATTATATAAAATTTAATTTACTTATTTATTTAAAAGTAAATAACAATAATCATATCAAAAGTAATTAGAGGGTGTTACAATCCTCCCCTTCTAAAAACTTTGCACCATCCTCGGTGCTTAATTAGTATCATTAATCAATATCATTAAAGTTTTGAAACAAAGCAGGAAAGTCTTGTCTCATAGTTTCCTCTTTTTCCCAAGTATCATCCTCCTCAGAGTAATGTTTCCATTGTACTTTCACTTGTACAATGATATGCTTCTCCAACTGAGTTTTTCTTCTATTAAGAATGCACATTGATTTCGTTTGGAAATATCCCTCAGGTTCCACCTGTACATTATCCCAATTAATTATATGAGATTGATCGGCAACATATTTTTTTAACAAAGAAATATGGAAAAAATCATGAATTCGTAAATAAGAAGGTAAAGCCAATTGATAATCTACATTCCCTATTCTAGCCATAATTTTAAAAGGTCCCACATATCTAGGTGCCAACTTGGCATAGAGTCTCGATCTTAACTTTTTCTTCTTTGGTTTGACTCTCAGGAATCAATGTTCTCCTACTTTATACTCTTTAGCTGTTCATTTCTTTTCTGCATAACTTTTCTGTCTATAGGCTATTTTAATGTTTTGTTTGACTTGACGCACCATTTCCTCCATTTGTGCTAACATATCTAGCCCTAAATACAATATGTCCTCCAAGTTACCCCAACTTAAAGGTACTTTACACCTCCTACCATACAACACCTCAAAGGGACTCATTTTAAGAGAAGCTTGGTAGTTATTATTATATGCAAATTCTACCAGGTGAATATAATCCTCCCATTTACCTGGTTGATTCGTTACATACATTCTCAACATGTCTTCCAAAACCTGATTCACTCTCTTGTTCTGTCCATTTGTTTGAGGGTGATAAGTTATGCTAAAGTTCAGTTTTGTATCCATACCTTTAAATAATAACATCAAAAATCTGGAAGTAAATTTAGCATCACGGTCTGTGATCACTACCTTAGGTATACCATGCAATCTGAAAATATCCTTCATAAATATATCATCTATATTAACAGCTTTATAAGTTGACTTTACCGATATGAAATGGGTTTCTTTACTTAATTTATCCACTAAAACCATAATGGAGTCATTATGTTTCTTTGTCCTTGGTAATCATGTAATAAAGTCCATAGTTATAGTTTCCCACTTCCACTCAGGTATAGGTATAGGCTGCAATAAGCCAACTGGATGTTGCTAAATGGCCTTTACCTATTGACAAGTAAAGCATCGAGGCACATATTCAACTGCTTCTCTTTTCATATTTGGCCAATAAAAGTCTTTCTTTAATGTTGTTATAAATTTATGATACCCAAGGTGTCCTGCATATGGATTATTATGCAATTTCTTAAAGATAACCTGCTTTACACTATACTAATTAGGAACATAAATTATGTTTTTGAAATGTAAAAACCCTTATGCATCAATACGATATAGATTCTCATATGTTCCTAATTTTTTCTGATTACATTTTTCCATCCAATTCCCATACTGTTCATCATTAACTGATGCTTCTTTTAACAGAGTTTTAAATTCAGATTCATAATTGCTAATCAACACTAAATGTAATTGATGTTGTTGTCGGCTTAATGCATCTGGTACAATGTTCTCCTTTTCTCTTATGTGTTTAATTTCAAAATCATATTCACTGAAAAATGCAATCCACCTGGCTTGACAAGCATTTAATGTTTTTTTATCAAATAAGTATTTTAACCCAATATTATCTGTTAATAACAGAAATTTCTTTCCTATTAAGTAGCGTCGCCATATTTTAAGGGCATGAATAATAGCTGCCAACTCCAAATCATGTATTACATAATTTTTCTCATGTTCCTTTAGTTTTCGTGATTCATAACAAATTGCATGACCCTCTTGAGTTAAAACCTCTCCTAACCCTTCTTTAGTTGCATCCGTACATACCACAAAGTCCTTACTTGGATCAACAACTTTTAGTACAGGCGTTGTAGTCAATAAATGTTTTAGTTTGTCAAAACTATCCTGACACTATTGATTCCAAATAAATCTAATACTTTTATTTTGCAAAGTGGTTATAGGATAAGCTATTTTGCAAATGGTTTTTATGAATCTGTGGTGGTATCTTGTTAATCCCATAAAAGATCCGATGTAATGTACATCTTTTGGTGCTAGACACTCCAATATAGCCTTGATTTTTGTCAGATCAACCGATATTCCCTTTTCTGAGATGGCATGTCCCAAGTACTGTACCTCTTTTTTAGAAAAGTCACACTTACTTAATTTGGCATATAACTAGTGTTCCCTTAAGGTTTCCAAAACCTTCATTAAGTTTCCTTCATGCTCCACCTCATTCTTAGAATATACCATAATATCATCAATGAATACCAACACAAATTTATCCAAAAATTTACTTAGCACGGTATTCATCATATTCATAAATGTTGCCGGAGCATTTTTTAAACTAAATGGCATTACCACAAATTCATAATGTTCATATCTAGTTTGGAATGTAGTCTTATGGAATTCCTCATCTTTAACCCGAACCTGGTGATATCCTGATTGAAGATCAATTTTTGAAAATATTTTTTTCTCTGCCTATTTGATCAAACAGATCATCTATTCTAGGTAATGGGTATTTATTTTTAACTGTCATTTTATTCAATTGTCGATAATCTATGCACATTCTAAAAGTTCCATTCCTATTTTCAACAAACAACAAATGTGCTCCCCATGGTGAAACACTAGGTGAAATATATCCTTTGGCCAACAATTCTTGTATCTGCATTCTGAACTCTGTTAATTCTGGAGTAGTCATACGATAGGGAGCTCCTGACACTGGTGTTGAACCTGGCATTAAATCTATGGTAAAATCTAAATCTTGTTTAGGTGGTAACCCAGGTATTTCCTCTGGAAATATATCCTGGAATTCCTTCAAAATAGGAAACTATTCCATTGTTGTTTTAGGTTTTTCCATTTTGATTTCATTAAATTTGATAACATACAACTAACAACCTTTCCTAAAACATTTTTTTAATTATAATGCAGAAATTTGACGTGTTGATATAGGTATGTAAATTCCTTTTACTGTGTTCCTTTTACCTTCCTCAGCCATGGAATCAAAAAATTTATGTAAACAATCAATAATGACTCTATGAGTTTCTAACCAGTCCATACCTATCAAAATATTATATGATCCTAATAGAAGTATGTTGAAGTTTACTATAGTATTCAAGCCACTGAAACTTATTTTGCAATCTTGAACTATTTTAGTAACCTTCCTTCTCATTCATGTCGCTAATTGTACCCACCATGCATTCTTTTGATTTTCTTTACTAAGTTTACATTTTTCAAGTACTCTTGGTGCAATGTAACTTAAACTAGCTCCTGAATCAATAAGTATAGAAACATACATATTTGAGATTTTACCTTCTACTTCCAACATGCTAGATTGATGATTCGCCTATCCGTTTTCTAAAGAAGCATTAATTCTGGGTATGTTTCTAGCTATATCATTGACTGTCGGAACATTCCTGCAGCATATTTATAGGAGCCATTTTTCTATTGGGATTGTGAGGACAATTTCTATATAGATGAGGTCCATTACAACCCCAACATTTAACCTCTTTAGCAGTGTTGCTCCAACCACCATTGGACGTACCAGTACCCTTTACTCCACTGCTGACATTTGCACCCTGTTTACTATAATTATTATCAGTGTGACTTTTTGTTCCTTTTTTGAAAGGTGATGGTTTAAACCCCTTTTTACGCTGATCCATTTTCTCATTCTTATTATTTTTCCAACTTTGAGTTAATTCTGATCTTTGTTTGAACAAATGATAACACAATTTGGCTTTTATGATTGCCTCATCCATGGTATTAGGCATCTCAAACTCAATCCTTTCCTTATAAGCTAGGGGTAAGCAGTTGATAAACCTATAAACCCTAGCTTTTTCATCTTTTAAATACGGTACATAATGTTGCAAATTCACAAATTTAGTTACAAATTCATCCATGGTTAATGCTTAATGTTTGTATTCACAGATCATTGAATTCTTTGGCTTTTTCGTCATAATACCATTCTGAAATATATTTCTTTTTAAACAATTAAAAAAGAAGATTGACCTCAACTCTTTACTGCGTATTGTATTTACACTTTTGTCCTCCTGCCACCATAGTGCATCTTTTTTTCTCACCTGAAATATTGCTAAACGTGCTCTCAAATTATCATCATACATATACACCTGAAAATATATTTTAATTTTGAGTAACCAAGATTTAGCTGCCTCTTCTGATTCTCTCTCAAATGTCAGGGGTTTTAACTTTTTGAATTCTTTTTGCAGTTCTATAGGATGCTCTTTCTGTTTTCCAACTTTTATTTCCTTATCTTTCCTTAAGTCTTGTATATTCTCGAGAATTTTTTATGTAGTTTCTTCAGTACTATCATCATGTACTACACCTTTCCTTTTCTTCCCAGTGCTACAAGAGTTTTGACCACTATGCTTCTGCGGTTCTGTTAAACTTTTGAGAATGAGTTCATTTATCTCCTCTTGATCTAATTTATCATTCATAAGTTTAAGGTTATCTTTCTTAATACTTTCCATATCTACTTTCATACTTCTCCTTATTTCCAACATCTCTGGCTACATGTCTACATTACACTTGGTTCCAAATTCCACAAAGAGACTTGCATTTTCTAGAGCTAGCATGTCTTCTGGTACGTCTTCCTTGCCCACATTCATCTCAGGATCTATCATCGTTTATCTGTGTGTAAAAATAGGTATTCTTTTGTTATTTATAAATATTTGTATTTAATGTTCTTAATGTTTAAGCACGCAGTGTCCCAATAGGTCACAGTTTTATAATACCATTTTGTAACATTACCAAAGTAAAACCATATTTTAAATTTATTATTATTATTATATATATAGATATAGATACATGTTTCACATATATTTTATTATTCTTTTCAATCATGTAAACCCTGGAAGATAAATTACTATGATGCATCAGTTTATTGGTTGATATATTCAATCCTCAAAGCAGAAAACGTTTTCAATGGTTATAAAAGTTCTTCGTCAAAATCTAGACTACTAAAGCGTTAGAAGAGAGATGGAACTTTTAGTTCAAATCATAAACTTGCTTAGCATATATGCTAACCCTTTTTTTTCCTTCAGGTACCCTACCTAGTTGATTCCTTTACAAAAGAGGGTTTATAAGTTACTTAGCATTTTATTTGTGAAACAAAACATGGTGGAAGATGTTGTATTAGCATTTAGCTATCCAGCTATAGTAGAAAGGTGTGGGTTAAGAAATTTAAATGGAAAAAAAATACTTTTCAGATCCGCTATTTCTTTACAGCTGGAAAGTAGGGTTGACTTTACCCTTTGTTTAGATGCTTCGACCACAATGTTGACATTTCACTTTGTTTAGTAGTGGTGTTGTACAGTAGCTTAAGCTCACTCTGACGTTTACATAGGGAAATATAGTGAAATACCAAGCTCATACCAATTTTTTGGCTAACTAGGACTCGTTCCCAGCCATCAAAACTGTTCATAGTTTTGGTTCATCTTCCGTCGGCACAATTGGGGTTTATTAATTTTTAAGTTTGCTCTCAACTGGTCTCACCAACGAATTTCAGGTAATTATTCCAACCTTTCAACCATTAGTTCTGTAATCATTTTAATTGGTTCATGTATTCCATATTAATGAGTATATGGTTTTTGTTTTACAGGAATCGCTGCTCAGGAGCGAGCTTCATGTTCCCAAAGGTATGTTAATGGTTTAAAATGGTGGTTGTCTCTCTGTTATGTTAGTTAAAGGAGTCAATGTTGGTTTGGTTAGTCGTGCAAGTGTTGGTCAGTTTATAGGTTGGTCGTAATGTATCAAAGGGTTTTCTGTTGGATTTACTATCTAAATCCATTCGACTTTTGCATTAATGGTAACCTCGTTAGCAATTATTAGAATTCACCTTTTTTTGGAATAAATATATGTTTGATGGTTTACTGCTGGTTGTATATCCAACGTTTGTTAAAAAAATATTATTTTGAATTCTATACCTGTGATAATAAGATACTTGCTTTTATTGCAACATCTGGTTATTTACGGTTTATTGTAAGTGAATACATAGGTTTGTATTTAGTACCTGAGTTTGGTTTTGATATCGGGGGTTCATTGAAAAGTATTTAAGTTATCGGTTTGTTTTCTAAACTATGGTATGTAATATATATATATATATATATATATATATATATATATATATATGACCACAGATTTGAGGAGAACGTTACGGTACTGTTTATCTTGGTAACCCAAATGCGTGCTAGTGTAGTTGCAAGCTAGAGTTTTATGTTATTATTTTAATGGGTTGTAATATGTTTTCTATATAAGGGTTTTCGACATATTTTATGAGAAAATATTGTACTTTGCTTGGGATCCTGTTACCCTAGTTGCTTGGATATTTCGTCTTAACAGACGATCGCCCATTTTTTACTTGTTTAACATAGTTAGGGTTTTAACTTGTAAAAGAGTAGGGTTAAATCTAATTCGACCCTTGTACCTTTGAAATAAAATATAATATATATATAATGAAGAAACCCTACATAGGTTTCGATGCTAAACAGTAAAATAAAATAATAAACCAGTCTCAGGTTTTATGCTAAAGAACTAGCATGTGAGTAAATAAAAGAGATTGTATATTGACTAGTCTTAAAGAATTATGCATAAATGAAGGAACTCTAAACGAGTAATTTTAGTAGTAAAATAAAGAAAACACTAATCTTATCCTTTCCCAGTTTAAATATAAATAACATGAACAATAACTCAATCATATAACAAAACTATAATGAGGAACACACTACAACAAATTTGACTTTTAGCGGCGGTTTTGGCTCTAAAGGCAGTCTTTACAAAATCACCCCTCGTAGCACCAATGCTAAATTTTTTGACTTTTAGGGCAATTCTGGAAGAGATCAAAGTGACTTTTAGGGGGTGGTTCAAACCCCCCCCCAAAAGTGATGTTTGGGGGTGGTTCAACACCCCCCCAAAAGTCACTTTTGGGGGTGGTTTTTGTTTTGGAGGCATTCTTTACAAAACCGCCCCTAATAGCACCGACATTAAAAGCTTTGACTTTTAGGGACAATTTTGGAAGAGATCAAAACCGCCCCTAAAAGTCACTTTTGGGAGCGATTCAACCTCCCCCCCCCCCCCCCAAAAGTCACTTTTTGGGGCGGTTCAACCCCCCACCATCCCCCAAAAAAAATTTCACTTTTGGGGGCGGTTTAGAAACCACCCCCCCCCAAAAGTCCCTTTTGGGGGGGGTTCCACCCCCCCCCCCCCCCCTCGAAAAAAATATTCCTTATTACAAACATTTGGGGCCAGTTACAAACCCCCCTCGTAGGTACCTACGGAGGTGGTTCAAAATCCCCCATAAAAGTTTTACAAACCTTTGGGGGAAGTTATGAACCCCCCTCATATAAACTTACAGGAGAGTTTTGAACCCCTCTCGTTGTAACATGCAAGGGTATTTTTGAACCCCGCTCGTAGCCATAATAAATCATATAAAATATATTTTATTTAAAACATCAGTATTGCAATATCATTAGGGCACGAAGGAATCGAACCTTCAACCTCCTGCTTGTAAAGAAGGCGCTCTACCATTGAGCTAGAACCATTTAAGAATTGGGGAAATGGGAAATATTAACACCAAGATTGCATCATTTGTAATTCTAAGAAAAGACTAATAATCCCAACATTGTTTCTAACTCAAGAGACCTAAGAAAATAGTCTGAATGGCTCTGACCTTATTTAGATATATGCTAACCACTTCAAATCATATGCTATCCACTTCAAATATTATGGCTCTGATCATAGAAAACTCAAAACCCTTTTCATTGAACCAAAACCTAACATGGTCTACCCTCCCCCACAAAAATACAAATAAATGAAAAACTTAATTAGCAACTTTGTCTGCATGAGCAGATAGAACATGCATCATTATGTGACTTACTAATAACAATTCTCTCTATCTTCTTTTCACAGGGAATTGATGCCTGTAATCACAAAACTAGTACTATGTTGTTTGGATTTGTGAATCAAAACACAAAGTGACCAGAGATTCAAAAAACCATTCTCTCCATGAACCGGATTTGGCTCAGGATTACCCATTCAATATATCCCAGGGTTCCCTGTATTTGGAAGCTATCACTTGGTAAGTTTCTATACCAAGGCTCAATTCGATCAAGCCCGTAGCGTCTACCAATTCCGCCATATCCCCTTCTCAAAGAACGAGATCATACCTTCCTTGATCTAATCCTATTATGTAATCCCATCAGCGTTATTCATTGGATATTTGCTCAATATTGGGTGAGATAAATATCCTCCCTTACTCCTCTTCTCTCGCCATCTCTATCTCTACCCCAATCGAATATGACTGGGAATCATTATATTATTTATGCATTTTCAATGCAATATTATTATCCGCCCCTAGTCAATTTGGAATAGTGAGTAAAACGATCGATATCAATTGACCCTTACTTCCCTTTTTTTCCCTTGAAGGAATCTACATTCAAACAATGTTCTGTTGTAATTGTAATATGGATTGCGTCATTGAATCTGATTCGCGCTAGTCTACCCTCCCCCACAAAAATACAAATAAATGAAAAACTTAATTGGCGACTTTGTCTGCATGAGCAGATAGAACATGCATCATTCTGTGACTTACTAATAACAATTCTCTCTATCTTCTTTTCACAGGGAATTGATGCCTGTAATCACAAAACTAGTACTATGTTGTTTGGAATTGTGAATCAAAACACAAAGTGACCAGAGATTCAAAAAATTTCAATCTTTGATGAGCCATCAACTTGAATCTCAAAGAAAACTTATTTTTCTCTAGCTTAAATAATGTAGTTGTACAAAGATAACTTCCATCAGTATGGAACTTATTATTGATAAGCGTTGAAATCAATCCACGATATGGATTTTTCTCTTTTGTGATTAGGAATATGGAACCTGGGCTCTCTAGGGATGGTTGGGAGCTTTGAAGATCTGTTCAAGTCATTATCACAAGAAACTCTTAGATATCTTGTGTACAACAATATACATTTCCTGCTTGGTACTATAACAATCCATACCTTGTAGGAATGAAAGGGCAGTCAAAGAAGGGCATGGGTTGAGCACGCGAAACCAACTCTTTAATCAACCTCTTGATCTCCTATTATTCAACTAACTATTGAAATCAATTGTCAAGTGCATGAATCACTACACTAATTTATAGGTGTCAGAATAAGATACACAACAACAAAACAACACAAGCATACATACCTTCTACAGTCTCTCTTGTTCTAGTATTTCTTGTTCTATGGCTTTGAGTCTTTCTGCAATCTATTTGATTCACCGCAGAAGAAAATGATTAAAGGCTATGTAAATTTAAAGGGCATTAAAACTCATACAAAGAAAAAATGATGTCTTACAATGTGATCGAATTCAGTACGATCAACCTCCCTTATTTCTGTGAGAAGCTTCAAATCCAATGGCTTAGTGCTTTCATTCATAGGGGGCTTTATCAAACACTGTCATTTTAACCCATATAAAATATTCAGATTCCGAACTAATGCCGAAAGATCATTTATCAATACTAATATACAAAATTTGGATGCCAGTAAACATATATCTTTAATTCAGTAGTAACCCCTAGTTCATCTGTTGTCCATGGAAACCCTTGTGCGATTGGAATTCAAAGTCTTTCCTCCTCAGTGAGCATCTCCCAGAGCTTCTTCATGAACTCTCTCTCTTTCATGAGGCCTCTTTGATGCAAGTTGTTAGAGCTCATTACATCATGTAAATTTATTGCCTTTTGGTAAAATTTAGAGATGGAAAGGTAAATGCATTTTTTTTCCTCCCAAAGAGAAATCAATAACAAGTTTATCAGCAAGGTTGTTGAGCATGCATTACAGGTTATGAGTAAAAGTATGGAACACGCAAAATACTAAATACCATTAAATTCAAACATTTCTAGATTGTGATCTGGTTAGTGGCATAGGTGTTTAAGAGATTCTTCCTCATCCCTATTAAATTAGGACACACACATGCAACAATCAACCAATTCCTTGGGATTTTTCAATGTAACTAGGTGACTCAAAGCTTACTATAGTTCCCTTCACATTAACTTACATAATGTAATGCATGTTGTGAGTAAAGCATATATTTAGATTAAGGTCGGGATCAATTATAAAGATTGTGTCAAATAAGTAACAAAAGGAATAAACAACTATTAGTCAAAGACAAGAATTAGAATATGTCCAACTATTTACAATAACAGATCAAATGTATAAATATATTTCTAAGGATCCTTACAAGGAAATCATACAAACAATTACAGGGCAAGTCAAGCAAGTTCTAAACTACAGATGGGGTTAGAATGAAAGGGGAGAAAAGTAATGATCTCCTGTGATACAGTACATGCCTACAATTAAAAATAAATATGAATGTTTATAAAAAGGGAGTGATAAAGTAACAAAACACAAAGCTACATGCTTTATGTTTGCATATCTTTCTATTTGAATTTTACCTCCGTTTGGAGCTTGAAAGGCTGTGCAACGATGACCTTAAGTTGCTTCTTCCACTGCTGCATATTGTTTCTACCTAGAGATCCATGTCCGCTGGAGTCCAAGCTCTGTAAATAAGAACTATGTTACGATTGTCAGAGGACACATCATGTTCACATCTTCAGATGAACCAAGACACAAACAATAAGAGTATGAGTCATGGGAGGAGATTGTGCCAAGATAACATTGCATAATTCCAAGGCTTGGTTAAATTATAGGACAAATCACTCAAAGCCACTGGGTTTTCATACTTTTATATTAAAATAACTTCACTGCAAATTAACATGGTCTACCCTCAGCCCGAAAACCCTTTTCATTGACCCATAATAGCCAGTGTGCCAATATTTATAAAGGGAACTAGTTCAAGATGATTCCATAATAGATAAATATGCAATTGATCCCTGTGCAGCACCTTTCCATATATGAAAATCACAAAACAACAAAAGAACACATGGCTAATATATTTGAACCATGCATACTCAATACTAAGAGAAATAATTATGAAAACATAAATGATTTGTTGTCCATGATTTCGATAGAGCAAAAATCATTCACTTGTAACATGCAGATTGCAAAAATGAGCAGAATCTGACAATCTTATTCATGGCCAAGTTGTTTCTTTGAAAATCAATCAAAACAGTAAAAATGATCAGTGAAGGATCATTTTATAATTTTTCATCTATGTTGGTTAAAGTTTATAAGTAGAAGGTATGCCCCCCGCAAGTTAATCTATCATATTGACCACCATGGCACTCAGTGGATGCCACACATCTCGAACTAGTCATGTGTGGAATTTCAAGAAAATTCTAGAGGATCCAAATCCTAACAACAATTGGGCATTGAGGCATGCAAAAGTACTTATCCTAACCTTAGATAACTATAATACTATGTTAAACACTAGGCTATTAGGAAAGGATAGGGTTCTGTTAACTCCCATTTTGTATGGGTGTCCCACATGTGATTTTGATCACACTATTGAGAAGGGTGACATACAAATAATGCATGGTACAGTCCTAATGTGAGGATATTCTAAGGTTGAGCTTGCCCTTTCTCGTGGGATGTTTCTTTCCACAACAAATGATATAACCATTGTCACATTGTTATTTTTAGGCATCTTTTCCTATGTTGAGGTTTTGATCACTTTTTGAAGACAATACTCTAATTCTTCCATACTTACATAATTCAAACAAGAAGGTTAATGGCACATGTCTCAGCAGGAGTATTAAGTGTGGTTGATGTGATGCAGGAGCATCATGCTCTCCTTTCAACATTCCAAGTCCAGTATTTGACTAGGCCTAGAAGAGGTCTTAAGTTCTAAATTGATGGTCTTTGAACCATCACCTTGTCATTAAAACTATGTAAAATATGTGATTCTAGATGGTGATGAGTCAGTGAGTGAGTCACTAGGTGATTAATGGATCATTTGCTGAATCATGTAACGAAGTCCTCAATTAGTGGGAACAAGCGATAGGATAGGTTTGAGAGTTGAGTTAATTAAGAATGTTGTTGAGGATATTGAGGATCTGAACCAAAATGGTTCATGAATCTAATTATGTATATATGTGTAATCCTGCGAGGCATAGAGACATATAGGAGAGAAGAGAAGACAGATATAGATAGAGTAGAACAGAGGTAGAGGTCAGTAAGACCTGTAGGAGTTAGGAAAGGCCAAACAAAGTTATATCAGGCCTAAAAGAGGTCAGAACAGAGGTTCTGAAACAAATTGTATGTACAGTTTCATTGGGTGAATGAAAGAAATCCTATTTTGGCATATCTCTGTGTGTAAATTCAATTTTTTTTGAATGAATGAATGAAAATGTGGAAGACTTGATTTTAGTCTATGTAAATGGTTATTAACCATATGTATGAATTCAGATGATCAGAGAATGAGAAAAGAGAGAAATCGATTGATCGATTCTCTGATCAATCGAAAGAAGGATTTAATTTACTGATGACTTCATGAATGGATTATATGCTTGGAATTAACCTTGTTGTAGGTTTCTGGTTACGTGATTGACGGCACTGCAAGGATCAATCGACAAAGCAAGAGAAGGATTATTGATCATTCCTCTGATCAATTAGTCTGAGATAAATATATACAGCTTGGGTAGATATATGACCGTAGTTGTATTTTGAAACTGGGAGTTGCACCCTAAATACTCTCAAAAATTGTCAATCATAAGCTTAAAGATCGTATTGTGGAGGTAGAACTTGGACCCGATCTATGGATTGAAGTGAATTTCCTAGTTGAATTAGCAAGACATATAAAGAGAGATGAGGCTTGCAAAATCGTTGTTAAAGGAAGTTTGAGATCAACGATTGAAGTTGATCCCCAAAGATTGAGGGGTGCTCTATGTTCCAAATTCCCACTCTATTAATAATGGCCTTCTTATGTTTATATAAGATATAACAGAGGATAATAATAAGTATATCAATGTGGATGAATACCATGAACACTTTCACATAGAGAAAACATAGAATATGAAGAGCACTCAAGCATCCTAACCAACTAGATTGGACTAGAGCATACTGTAGTGAACAAGTCCTGGCATTGGCCCTCTCTTTCACGCAGATCTGAGCTGAGTCAAGCCAACAAAGAATAACAAGAGCAATGTGGAACCCCTTCATCACAGCAGCAACAACCAACATTAGTTATTCTGGTGGACTCGCTGTCTAATTTGATTTAGTTTTGGTGTGGAGGTCGATTCATAGTGGATGAGGATGTTGATACGAGGTGTGACTAGGAACTCGTAGTGGTGGTTTGGTCCCATTTTGAAGACAAACACGTTGATAGAACAAAATGCCATTAGGAAGACAATACCCAAGAGATGAAACCCATCCACATACACTTGTCAATCAAACATGAATTTTAATTAACCCCCCACAGAGGAAGATATCACAATATGCTTTTAGAAGTTAACTGTAGGAGAGAGCCCAAAATCTCTACAACACAGCAGACAACCAAAAACACTATTTTGAAAACTAAACTAGACTAAATTCAAGTAAGTTGTGTATTGTAGAATCAATGATCCCAACCCAGCTGGTGCTGAGAGTGACCAGTATTATCTCTCTGGAACTACAAACAAAGAGTAACAATGGCACTCTCTCTCTCATGCAATAGAGCAGATGGAGCAAAAAGAGAGTAACAATGTCCTCCCATTTCAATCAAATGTATCATGCAGCAAATTGAATCAAATCTTAATCCTTTCTTGGTAGGCAACTCCTCTATTCTCAACTAATGGTGGGTAATTAGATTGGGGTGGGTAATTAGATTGGGGAACACAAGGGTGACCATGAACCAACTGGACTCACTAGTTGCTGCTGTGTTATTTGACTTGTGGAGGGGCTCGCATTCTGGAAGAAGTAGAGCATGTTGCATGCGTTATTTGACTTTCTTTTTTGGTTGTGGAGGAAGATTGTTAAAGGAAGATTGAGATCAATGATTGAAGTTGAACCCCGAAGTAATCAACGACAGACGTTCATTTAGCACTTAGAAGTTACGTGGAGAGTCAAAGTCTTGATGCATGTGAAATCCCTGTACAATTTGTCCTATAAGATTGGAGTCCACTGTTGATTTGGTGGGGACACCAATATAATAATTGAAAACTGATTTCGATGAGCTAACTATCATGGAGGATAAAACATTTTATGTGTGCAAAATTTCTTAGCAATCGGATTCATCAAGTTTGAGGTCCATCGTAGATCTGACAGGGAGCGTGATCCAAAGATTGACATCCATTTCGCAGGCTCAACAAGCATGATTGTTAATCTCCAGGAGGATTGCGAAATTTCTTGTATGCAAAAGAGTTCAATGGGGATTTGAAATCCGCCTGATTACGTGGAAGACAAATCAACTATTGGTTAGTGGATGACAAGGATCGTAGGGTTGCTGATTTGGATCATGGTTCTGTGTAGAATTGAACTACACTCTATACTAAGTGTAGCCTGGGACATTGTCTAGGTTAGATGGGATTTAGCAGTTCCACTAGTCTTGGAACTAAACTAAAATCACGTATGAGTTAAACAAAAGATTGTTACAAAATGGCCAACCATCACGATGGAAACATGAAACTATGGATTAACCACAGTGACATCCATGAGGCAAATTTCATGTCTTTTATGCTTTCTTTGGTTGATAGTTTGCCTAAGTCTTTTGATGAAGCTTCACATTCTAAAGAACATGGAAAATATATGCATGTTGAATATGAAAGTCTAATGAAGGATGTTGTATGGAACTTGGTGGAGTTACCCAATCGAAAGGTCATTGGTAGTAGATAGATATTCAATATCAATCATAATTCAAATAAGAGAATTGAAAAATACAAATAATTCAAATGATAGATTCAATGATCCTATTGCAAGAGGAATGGATACATCCTCCATGTCACAACCTAGATACAATGCTTAAGATGGTTTTGGTTAATGATGGGATATTTATTTTTGTCTACCATATTCTTAA
Organism: Pseudotsuga menziesii; assembly: GCA_001517045.1. Lineage (NCBI taxonomy): Eukaryota > Viridiplantae > Streptophyta > Pinopsida > Pinales > Pinaceae > Pseudotsuga > Pseudotsuga menziesii. The sequence goes on along the minus strand of LPNX010409343.1, from coordinate 13,603 downwards.
TTTATTCTTTTTGTAGCATGAATTAAATGGACATTGGTTAAATGACTGTAAAAGAAAACAATGAATTTATATCCATGTCCATGAATCACCATAAGTTACTAAATTAGTATATTGGAATACATTAATGGGGATCCCCAAAGCATTGCCCAATTAGTGGGATATTAGAGCATGCTTGATAAGAGTTATGGAACAATCCTTGAATATGGATCTAAGCTTATATTATTTAAATTCATGCAGTGTTGGAAAAAATTTTGCTTGCTTACTTCCCAGTTTTTTCTTGTTCATAGCTGTTGGCATGGAAATACATGTCCATTGTGTTAACCTACACTTAGATCATGCAACTAATCTCGCATAGAATTTTCACTAGTAGAAGTAACTCATTGATATGTATTTGGTTGTTATAATTTCCTAATAAGTGATCTACTGATTATGGAGGCAAACTTACATTGATTGAATTGCACTCTACTAGTTCTACGTGCCTGTCTAGAAGCATACTTCCATGATGCGAATTTTACCTTTTACCGTTTCTACAATATGATATTCAAGTTAGGGATTGAATAAAAATCTACATCATGGTTGTCTTTGTCCATTATACAACTTCCTATAAAGGTTTATTCCCTTGGCTGCATATATTTTCGTTTTCTTACCCATCTATCCTAAATAGGCATTTCTAGAGGGGAAACAAAATAGGTATGCTCACATTTATTTGGTCAGATTGTCTATGGTTGGTTGCAAGTTCAATCTGGTAGATTCCTCTTTTACAGAGCTCTACATCCAACATAGACTCCATGCCAACCAACTGGAGGATTAGTTTACCTTGGTTCACTTTCCTCATCAAAGGAATTGTGTCTTACTGTCAATGATTTCATTGTTGATATTAATGGCTTGTCATTGGAGATGGAAATCCATGAATACCATATCTCCTTGTGATGCATCTATGCTTCTTCCATGTTTCAGAGATATGCTTTTGGTTGACTTCCTGGAAAATTAAAAAATGAAGAATTTTCCCTTCTATACAACTAAGCATATATTATAAGTTCCCTTTTTGTGTATGGCTCTGTTAAGCCTCATATTCGATTTATTATCTACTAGCACAGACCCATCTAAACCCTGGTCTAATATGCACCTCAAAACCAATCTAAACTTGATATATGCATACCTAAGATTCACAACCTCTAGGTGCATATCAGAGCTATGTGGAGATGGGTTTTTGCTAGTGTACATATTCAATGCACCCAATGCACTATCTAGATTCAATGCACCATTAAACTGGAACACACACAAATAAATGATGGATTTCCCTCATCCACACCTGGGTTGTAGATTGCACCTTTTTTTCTCTCAAATTGCAATAGAGGAACCATCTATCTTCTCTAGATGTTGAATGTAATTTTCAGTTGAGAGGACCTAGGTTTAAATAAAAACTCTAGACTCTTGTTCATTTGTCCATGTTCTAGAATAGTCAATGCCCTGATGAAGAAAAAATAAAATATCTGTTGGCAAAGAGATTGACTGACTGAAAATCAAGTGTCTTGTGGAATGATTAAATTTGTAGGTTGGCCCAAAATCGCAGATACATAACTAGTGAAGAAGGTGCATACTACTGAATAACTAGTGAATAAAGAAGCTAAAGCAAGAATAGTTAATGCCCTGCTGATGAAAAACTAGAATATCTATTGGAAAAGAGATTGACTGACTGGAACTCAAGTGTCCTATCGAATGATTAAATTTGTATGTTGGTCCAAAATTGCAGATACCTAACTAGCGGAGAAGGTGCATACTACACCCCCCCTCTTTAATAACATTATCTGAATAGAAATTAAAAGACAAGAGAATAGTACAATGTTCATGGTAGTAAAAGGAAACACAAAAAGTAGAAGTATTCAGTGGACCTATAGAAACTATAAGGTCAACAAACACTTCAGTTGTTCAGTTTAACCTTAAGGCAGGTTAATGATATAAAGCTTATGTAGCAAGATAAAAATTAGAAGTTTTAGTTTCACCTCCAAATTCTGTCTTGAAAAGGTGTCTTTAGTTTATGCATTCAGATCCTTATTTTGCTCGATTCATTGTTCCTTGTGTCCTGAAGTCAACCTATTATCAATTAAAGTACATCCATAAAGCATATGTTCCTTCTCATAGTAAGTTACACTTGCTTATCAAAGGAAACATGCATCATTGAGAAATGCAAATTTAAGGTGAATGTTTGTTTCATGATTTCAACTGACTATTAGTATGAGCGACGATAAAACATCCAAAACAAAGTGACTGTACCAATCATATTTTACAAAAAAAATTCAATCTGCAGAGAAAAATGCACTCTTCATTTTATATTTCAGAAATGTTGCAAGAGTGCATATAAAAGTAGTTTTCAAACGTGCCACTACAACTATTTTAAGTAGGAGAAAAGGAGTCCAAGCGGTTAGTTCAACTGGTTGTCCTCGGTGTTGTTGGGATTCGGTTAGTTCCATGCCAGTAAGTGCCAGTTTGAATACCCCCAAGTGGGGTACATTAGTATATGATGATGGGTTTACTAGAAATTCCATACACAAATGTGGGGAAGCATCCCTTGGGATTCCCTGCGAGGTTTTCCTTGGAAAACATGAGACAAGTAAAAAATATCTATTACAAGTTGTCAAACAAAAAATGTGTAGAAATGTAGGATGTCCCACAATAAGGTAAAATGTAATACACCATAAACATTATCAAGAAAATCAAGATTAAGCATGATCTAATCCCATTTGATAAATACAAATTAAAGCAAAACAGGATATAAGAAACAAGCACAATCATACAGGACATAAGGGTAAACCAAGAGGACTAAGGACACGGTTTGGTGCGGAAATGATCTTCTCCCCAGGATGATGGTATGCACATTTCATGAAAAATTTGCAGTTCCCTATCTTAATGAATAACTAACATTCAAGGAGCATACTCACTTTGGGTTTTGGATGACATAATTTGAAAAGTTGGAGGTCCCACGCGTGGGAATTCAGGTCAAAAAGGAGAAAATGCCCCCTGAATTCCAGCAAACATTGTATACGTCCGTGTTATGGACCTGTGCACTAAACCAACCCCCATTACTCATTGTTGACTATCTGGAGATGAAACTAAACCCACCTTCTCTTGCTACAAATGAAAATACTTTTTCCAATATCAAACCATCCATTCCCAGGAGTCATCCCCCTTCCCATTCTACTAACAGGAACTTAGGACCCATCCAACCATAGAAAATTGTAATGCATTAAATCATATTGCTCACATATGGAAATCCCAACAACATATTTGACATCTATACATGCAATTCCAATCACACCCCCAATGATGAAGGAAAACAACCAAATTGCATGGTGATACCAGGTTTGGGTGGGATATATATCATATATAACAATCACATACCAATGTCCATGCCAAGGAATACCCATGCCTAGGGTTGGGATCATCAAAGCAAGTTAGACGTACTCACCCTAGGCCCAAGTCCTCTCTCCATGGAACACCCATCTCAATGAGCAGGACACATCTATATCAATGCCCAGGATCTATCAATGCTCAAAATCTATTCAATGCCTAGGCCATAATCCTATGCCCCACATCCCAGTCATGACTACAATAGTAATCTCACTCAACAATAATAATAGTGCAATATCAAAACTAATCAACTTGGGCCTACAAGTTCAGCAAGAATAGGACAGGAAATACAGGGATGTAGAGGAGATATATTAGGACAATAGGGTGAGAAAGAAGAAAGGGGAGAAAAGGTAGTGGAAAAAGACAAGATGATGGGAATGGCGGCAGTGGGAAAAGATAGTAGGATGCTAAAGGTGGCAATGGGATTTAAAGAATGTCATTTCCAATTGAGACAAATACCTATGACAACTTGTAAATCAAGGTGATTTCTCCCAGATCAAAGAAGACAAAGATCAAGATGATGGTTGTTCTTAGCTGTTACAACTTGGACAACAAAGACTGGATATACAATTATTTGAATATGTCTATTAAAAAAATGAACTCTAACTAATACAAGCCATGAAAATGATTCCTACTCATTGTGTAATATAATAAGTACAATACTAATCCCATTGGAGGAAGAAGAGGGAGGATTCATTTTGATCCCGAGGGAATAGGGAAGCAGAATATGCATAGTGAATGGGAGTTGCCACTAATAATGAAACAAATACCATTACAGTAATTCAAGAATTGTGCATGATTAAAGAAAGAGGAATCAATGTTGCAATGATAATGAGGGGCTCCAAGGATTGTGTATTCTTAAAGAAAGAGGAACCAATGTCATGTTGATAATAGGGAGCTCCTTCATCATTATAAGGGCCCTTGCTATTTAAAAAATCCTCAAAAGGTTGAAACACTAAATTATCTAGAATGTAAAAGGGTCCTTGGACTTCGTCAATGGCATTGGCAAGTTAGATATTTTATGGGTGTTAAGAAATCAAAATAACCACCAAGACATTATTTGTGTCCCTGTGAAGGAAGGTACTGTGAGGTGAAACTATAATCAAAGCAATCACACGATAAATCCATTTACATTTTGAATATCCGCATAAATCATCTACACGATAAATAATCTACATAGTAAGTATCTTAGAAGCATCATGCATTTTTTAAAGTTAATATAATCAAATGCTTCACCTCATTTTCATCCCGTATGCGCTCCTGTACAAATTTGCATTTCTTTCACTGGGACCCAAAACCTGCTACTGATGCAAATTGGGATAAAAATTAAGGACAAGTTAAGGGATTCAAATGTTGATGCCATTCATGTATGTCAAAACCTCATGCAAATGCCTAGATCCAAATAAATGGAATTATGTTATCAACTTAAATATTACTGAATCATTTGGCAGTAGTTTGTATAGTTCCTACATGATAACAACAAACCAATTTAAGGAAAGATTATGATTATAGCTTCAACAAGTTGTGGATGTCCCTCTCCAGCAAGAGAATTGCTATTCTGGCTTGTTCCAATCCCATTAGAAGTATCTTGTGCCACATCTTCTATGTCTTTAACAATTGTTTTCAAGAAATTGATATGTATCTCTCCAAGTAATCTCAATTCCTGTGTATCATGAAAATAGCTAATAAGCATCAAACAATTGTTTTCAAGAGACTGATATGTCTCTCCAAGTAATATTGGTTCCTATGTATCATGAATGACAAATATAAAGTGTTCATCTTCTGGGTACAGTATTGACACTCACATAATCATGAAATGCTTGAACAAACTCATCAAGAGTGAATGGCCAAAGATTGAGAACATATGCAAAGGTAACTTTAAACCTCCAAACCTGGCATGAAAGTTAAGAAGTGAAGTAAGGGAACACACCATGTTCCACAAGTAAATACATCACTAATGAATGCCAAAATCAAATGTGTTAAAACTGCCATGAAATTCTTTTAAAACATGGAACATAAAACAACTGCAAAAAACACAAACTTCAATAGCTGTAATTTTTTGTCACGTAAAAGAAATCTTCTTTTTGAATATGGAATTTTTCAATGGAACAGAAAACACAAACTTCAATAGCTGTAATTTTTTTCACATAAAAGAATTCTTCTTTTTGAATATGGAAATTTTCACCATTCATTTTATGATCGAATCCATTACTCTTTCAATTTGGAATTCCTCATCAACAAAATTAGCAAATAGTATTTCTATTGGATAATATGAATCGGCGTTTGCAGGTGTGCCATGTGTATCTCTTTCCTAAAGGAATAATCGATGGAAAACTATAGGTGAATATTAGTTGTTGAGGGCACACAAACATATTCCTTTTCTTATTGATCGGTCCCTAAGAAACAAGTTCTTTTGGTCATTCTTTAACATGAGAACATTTGAAACACTCACCAAATTAGTGCGTTCTAAAGAAGATTCCATAAAAAGATAATATTGAAGTATTTTTATAGTAAAGTGGCCCTTACACTTCTACCTTAACCATTTCTTCCATTGTTATTTCCCCTACTGAGGGGTAAACAACAAGTTTTAGTCCTTACTTTCCCTACTCTGGTGAGTTCATTATATGAACATTCCAGATTTCGAACCGATCTACTAATCTCATTAATCAATATAGATTCATACATCATTAAATTATGAATTGACTAAATCAATCAAGAAATTAATCCCTCAATGAAATCGAGCCAATAGAAATCAAAATGCAAAGATAAAATGGAGTATAGAAATCACTTTATGGATGGCCACAAAACATAAATTTTACCAGGGTTTCCAAATGTTTTATTAACCCTGACCCTGCTATAAAACATGCTAGTTTGAAACTTTGACCACTCCAGGAAAAATACCCACAACTGCCTTCTCTGACATCCTTGAAACTCTTTTTTCCTCTACAACCAATAACCACATGTGAGTTCAATTTGCACGATCACAATAAAAAAGTCTAAGAAAAATTTAATTTAAAAGAAATTAACCTATAGAGGAACAACATTACAAATATATTTATAACTCTATTTCTCTCACTTTCATAAGCCTAATTCATGCACAGGCATGAATGACAGATATAAAATACTTTAGAACTGTAGGTGTATGTAGACTCACAAACATATGGTACAGTTGAAACGGCTTCCTGGAGTCCTCCAAACAACCATGACTTGATTCCCTTTGATGATGTAGGAAATGATTAAATGTAGTGTTTGTTTTCTATGTTAAGAATGGTAGCGTATAGTCACAAAAAGAGGGAAGGCTTCCCAAAATACGCCCAACATTACTGGGATGACCAAATATTCACAAATCGACTTGGGATATGGGTGATACACCATCTGTCTTTCTTCTTTTCTCTTCCCATGTGGTTATATTCTCCCCACAAGAGAAAACGACCCCAAACTAGCCATATACAGTTGTCTTTACAGGGTCCTTAGTAGAATTTTTGAGGTGGAGGAAAGAATGTCTCAGACATTGTTTACCATGGACAAATTGGCAGTTACCCTGATAGAGATGGTCGAGGTTAAGTTGATGGCATTGGTGGAGGATACGTTGTTTAAATTGTATTGCTTTTTATAAAAATCTTATGAGGTCACACGAGATTTTCTTATAAGATCACATGAGATATTGTTGAATTGGACTTATTTTAGTTATAAAAAAACAAGCGTTACAAATGGGTAACAGGCATTTGTTGCCTAAATATAATTGCCTAGAGCAGATGGATTTCATCAGAAGACAGTTCGTTCAAAATAGTGCCTAGTCATCCACATCCTTTTATTTAAGAGTGACATTCAAACAGTTTATGAATGTATTGATTGGTCCTATATTCTGAGCATGTTTAAGGCTTTTAGTTTTGACAATTTTATGTTAAAGCAATGAAGGCTCTCTTGCTAAAGGCTTCACTTAACTTATCTATTAACAGATGCAAGTCCGAAGGATGTGGAATTCTTCAGGTCGCTATAGCAAGCTTTTTTACTGGCCTCAGCTCTGTGTTATGGTAGCAAAGGTCATGGGCTATCTCATCTCTTCAGGGACAAGGACTTAACCATTGGTGAATGAACACTCCATAGATGACTTTTTTCATCATCCTTTAGAGCCCGGGATCCATGGAAAAAACTATGAATTACTTCCAAATATCTTATAACGCTTCAAGATCCAAGAATAATAAGCTTATTTGACTAACCTCAATGATCATTTATCTACTGGTGATCACATGGATAAATTGAGTATCACTGAAACTGCATTTTGACCATCAATATAATGTTGGCAGCATTTGCACACAAGTACACACAAGACCAATATGCAGTCATCTCACTAAGATACAACAATATGCACTACTCCTACCACAGAAGCCAAAATGCTAAGAACATAAAAAGCTGAAAATCCCCATCATAATTTTACTTCTTTTGCAGCATCATACCTATAACATAAGCCAAAATGCTAAGAACATAAAAAGCTGAAAATCCCCATCATAATATAATAAGATTATTTGACTAACCTCAGTGAACATTTATCGACTGGTGATCACTATTATGACATGTTTCAAGTTCATGCTGAAATGGTTTTTAAATTTAGCAATATCACAACTTATCTAATTATCAGTCCTGGGTTTTAAAAAATCTAGCGAATCCGAATCCAGATCCTAGTAACTTAGTCCATTCCTAAGAATGATGTCGACTCTCAAGTATAGGGCAATAGTTTATTTTTTGGGAACTTTGGAAACAATCCCAAATCAAATGTCTTCAAGGCTAGGCTAAAATTCCAAATAGCGAAGAAGCTCAATAGAAGATGGGGTTTCTAGATATTAAGACTAGATTTTGAATAAAAGATTCTAGTCCATTAAGAAGAATACAGGTTCATTTAAGTCATACTTTTTGCGTGGATAATTTTTAACAATATTTTGGCAATTAAAAGCTCATCCATATCCAAATTGAACAATGGATTATGTTGTTTGCCAACAAGAGGATATAATAATAGCCTGTTTCTAAAAGATGTAAGATGACTTGGCCCTGCAAGAATTAGATTCCAGTAAAGCTCTCAAAACCTTCTGTAGATCCAAATTAGTGGAAACGAGTAGTCTTAGAAGACAACAGATGATTAGAAAACATGGTAGAGTGCTTTGGGGAGCCATTTGGCTAATAGGTTTCTCCTTGCCATGGAAGAAAAGATGTATGGATACTTCTTAAGAGGACTCCACTAAGCATAACTTGGAAAAAAGTCTCCACCTTGAGAGTTGACTTTGCAACTAGGCTATCCGTTCCTGAGAATGATGTTGACTCTGCAGTCTTGGGGCTTAGGAGGGCATAACTACCCTGCTTCCTTAAGCAGTGGGGGAGAGCCAAATTAGTAGTTTTTTTGTCCAGTGATGTAGTACTTCTTATAAGCCTATTGAAAATTCAAGGTAATACAAGATCCATTTTCTTCAAATAAAAAGATTAAATAGTCAGGTTCCCTATGAGAGGACTCTTTTGAAATAAATCATAAACTCATTCCTTCACTTTTATAAAGCACCTTTTTTTCTCAAGGAATAGCAAGAGGGATATTTCTTCTTCCAAAAGCCCACTTATAGCAACAAATGTTTAACTTTAGAATCACAAATCTCCTCATGAGTATCCGACATTAGTTTAATAATATAATTTAGAAACAAACAACCAAATTCAATTTGGGCAATTTGACAAAAAGCATTTTTTATTTTTTTTAGTTTCCTTTTCAATTTCTATGAAACAATCAATTATCATGGAACATGCTTCAATTGATGATTCCAGCTAAATGTAAAACTAACCTCTAGTTGTCGCCGAATTTTATCCTGATTTTTCAAAACAAAATGTACAGGAATAAATAGAGAAAGAAATATCACCCATCCTGCTACCAAGAGCACGACTCTGTAGATATGGATCTCAATAAGCATAAGAGTATTATAAAGAAATAGAACATAAGAAAATTCAACAGCAACAAAACTTTTGTGTGCACATCTAGTATGAAGAAATCGATTTTTAAAAGAAACTAAAACAAAGAATTCAATTGAAGATATAGCCTATACTATTAAAAAAAATTATGGAGAAGAAGTTGTAGTTCACTACATTCCAATCGATGTATGCAGAAGTTGTAGTTCCTATGCAATTTCTAGTTCCAAGCCATATGGTGGCAATAGAATAGTATCCAGATGATACAGAGAGTTTACAATAAATACTACACAATTTATGTGAACTTGATGAGAAGCAACTAACAGCATATCGGATGACTAAGGTAGCATAGCAAAGAAGAAAACATTAGCATTATCTACTTAAAGAGGGTGAATTGAATTTAGGAATGTTAGCATTAAAGTATACCAGAAATGTGAACAAAAGAGGTGGAAATTAACATTAACATGAAGTATCCCTACAAAACCCAAGAGATCTTGGAAAATTGGGCCATTATATTACCTGACTTGGATACCATAATGCATCAAGATAAATGTCAATGCCTCCAAACTTATGATACATTATAGAAAGAAAAAAATTAAGGCCGGCCAACTGTATCCATATTACTGAAGGAAAAAGGAAATGAAAAAGGAATTGCATGGATAATCTATGAAATCAAAAATTGCAAAAGTGCCCATTCGCACTAAGGAGACGTGACCTGTGTATATTGACACCCAAAAATAAGTTTTTTAAGAGCACATGATAACATATTTGGGAAACTATAAGAGGAATTCCTATCAACACCTAGGATGGGCACGAGGCATTTTAAAATTTTAGATGGTGTCACAATTCTAAGCTTCAAGCTGTCTGCCTATCAACACCCAAGGAAAAACATTTACTCCAGTGTTGGTCATGGGGTTAGACAAATCAGCAACATAGATGCCCATCAGCACCAAGAAACAATGTACATGTCAATCAGTGCCCCATAATAAACACTCACTAATACAAAAGCACGGATTTTTCCACGGAGGTTTTCCACGTTTCATACATTGTGGTGTAAAATCAGAAGCAAAATGAACTTGCCGTCGCTGTATCGACGCTTACTCGTCGCTGTATCAACGATGATAATCTTCTCCGTCGCTATATCGACGCCTTCCTCCTTCAACGTCGCTGTATCCACGGAGC
>LPNX010409334.1:322544-384659 GCA_001517045.1 Pseudotsuga menziesii | reverse complement strand
ATCAACTTCTGGATACACTATGAGTCTTGGATCAGCAGCTGTCTCATGGAGATCACGCAAACAATCAGTTCCGGCAGATTCAACAACAAAAGCAGAATATGTTGCTGCAGCTAAAGCAACGAAAGAAATAGAATGGCTCAGGAAGATACTTGAAGATTTGCAAGAAAAACAAGAGAACTCCACTCCATTACTGGTCGACAATACTTCTGCAATCAAGCTGGCTAAGAATCCTAGATTCCATGATCGAACCAAACACATCAACACAAAGTATCATTTGATTCGACATCATGTAGAAGCCAAGACAGTCCATCTTCGACATTGTTCCACAAATTATCAAGTTGCAGACATCTTCACCAAAGCGCTTGGACGAGAAAAGTTTGAAAGGTTCAGAAACATGCTCGGACTTACGAACACCCCTTCGGATTAAGAGGGGGATTGTTAGAATATAATCCGTTAGGGTTATATAATGTAAATAAATAAATAGTAGGAAGCCAAACAGGCTGAGCGGAAGGTGAAACCCAACCGCCATGTGATTTGTATAAATATAGGCATTTGCATTGGAATAATAATCAATCGGGAGTTATTACCAACAATAAAGTTAAAATTGTTCCGGTGACTATCCTCATGCTAGAATTGAAGAAAGTCATAAACAAAATTTTAAATATTTTATCTAGTATGAAGTTTTAAAGTAAATCTAAGTCTTTCAAGTCAAATACATTGCAAATAACTTGATTTTTTTCAGTCTAGTTTTCAATCTAGTAAGAAGTATATCTTTCGGTACTTGAAGCTAGCAAATATTTTTATGCCTTTAAATATTTATTTGGCATCTTAGTGCTACATTTGGTCGCTGATTTTTGCAATTTGATGAACAGGTAGAGGGGAGTTCTGCCGAAATTTTGAAGATTCAAGCCATCTAGGACCTACCTTTCTTTCATACATTTTCATAAATTATTAAAAGCTTCCAAAAACTTGTAAACTTGTTGCTCCTAATCTATAAAGGACCACAAGTATCCTAAATCATTGAAATTATCATTAATAAAAAGAGAAGCAAGTGGGCAGCCAAGTACGCATACCCCATCCCCCTAAGGGGGAAACCGTGTTGTTCATTTTTTTTCGTGGTTTGAATGCTTTAGAGTAGTTGCTTTCATTTCTTAGTTAGCTTTTCATTTGTTTTTTCTTCCTGCTCTTAAAATTAACAAATCCGACCGTGTTCCCGGAAACGAGAGTATCGATATTGCAATTTCTAAACAACTACACGATTGATCATTTTTTTAAATAAACACAAGCTTTAGTCCCTGTATGCTCTTGTGAACACTGCATGCTTTTGGCTAGAACGGTGGGACAACCAGAACGGGATTAAAGTGACTAGCCTAATAGGACAATCCACATAAAACAAATCTCTAAGAACTCAGGAGGTCGCGAAGAGCGAATACCATAGAGTCAAGGGGTTGCTCCAAGCAAGTTTATCCTCGCCCCATTGGACACTTGGTAAAGTTGCTTCAGCGCTCAGTTCAAGGAGGTGAGTCTTAGTGGGCCAAACCAAGAAGTAACCCACTCCCTAATTTACTCATTTAATAATCTTAAATTTACCAACCGATGCAACTGCAATACTTCTTGAGACTACAACAGCAACCCTTACACATGAGCACTCTTTTCATTGGCATTGATCTTTATCTTTTTAATGTTTAAATCAATTTCTACAAATGTCATTGTTGTCACATATATAGTAGCTGGGCTACTTTCATTCCTGAGCAGTACTAAACAGTTCTTTGAGCCAGTCCTTTACTATGAGGTCAGTAGATCATGAGCCACAAGTTGATGATCTCCCACTTTCAGCAGATCCAGAGTATCCAGATCGACCAGTTATATGCCATGACTGAGCCTCATGACCCTAGATTCGATGACTGAGTTAGCCATTCTTTCATGACCCAAAGCAAAGATTATTATAGTGTCTGTGATATGTAACAGCAACAGTTGTTCCAGTGATCTTCAGATTGGTTTCAGATCCAGTGCAGGTATATGACCAAGGTGATGTTATGGTTTGTGCATATGGATTTTGATGTTGCTTTGTTACCTATTTTAGCAGTGAGACTGGGTTGATATTAATTATGTGTCGGCAATACTTTATCTTCGTTTACTTGGAATCTAAAATATAAATGATCTAGCTATTTTGACAGAGAGATTCTTTTGTATACTCATTGGCCTTACCCTACTCCTAGTATGGATTTGGTCATTTCCATTTAGGAACATAGCTTGCTAGTCTTGGCACCATCTCCACTGTCTCCGTCCATCTGTTGTCTTCCCGTGTTGTTGATTAACCTTGACTTGTAACTTGACTAGTAACATCTGGGATTTCCCCCACCTTCACCTTTATGTTGGAATAGGTCTCCATGTATAAATTGGGTCTCGGTGTTGGTTTATTTGATGTTTGTCACAGGGAATGTCTACCTCTAGGTCTTGAACACAAGTAGTCCTACCAAAGAAGTGTTTTTAGACACTAAGGCATCGGAGCTTAAAGTTATTCTAAATGGACGCCCTCCCAGCAAATTAAAAGTGTCTCTACACACTAATGCAAATAAAAAATAAAACTAGCCAATTGCCAAGAGATGAACACTCATCCATTTTATGGTGTAAGGCTCATTTATCCGCACAGGGTATCAAGGTGAGGCAAGCCCCTCAACACCAAGTCTTAATCATTTTCTGGAAGCCCATAAGGCTTTCCAAGGCACCTGCCTTGAAGGCTGGCAAGTTAGTAATAAGAAATAAAGTTGATGGCTAGAGAATGAGCACCCATTCTTTGAATAATGTTCGGCTCATTTTCCCCCACAGGGCAACAAGGAGAGACTAGCCACAGAAGGTTATGTCTTTGTCATTTTCTGGAACCCCAAAGGCTTACCAGGGCACCTGCCTTTAGAGGTTAACTAGTATGACAATGTTGTGCAAAAAAAGTATAAAAAGGTTGCTTATTTAAAGTTTAGTGGAGCCTTCTCATCATTCCACCCATATGTGAGACACTACCATTCCCTATTGTTCGCCTAATCCAGCTTATGTGTTGTGTGGATCCCCTTGTCCTTTAGCCCAGGCACTTACAATGTCGAGTTATCAAGTAATCCCTTGGCCTTACCTGGTTTTAGTTCACTTCACCCTTGACTAGCAAAAGTCTAAATCTATAAATAAGTATACACTAAAGGTTCTTGTTTAAAGCAACTAATCATTTTGATTTAGATTATTATATATGTATTGTGCTTATACTTGCCAACATAATCTAATTGTACTTGAGTGTCACCGCTAGCATAGATAATTGAGCATGCATGTCCATTTTGTACTTTGCAGTATCAGAGTTTAGCACTTGGGTTATCATTTGATCAGTCTTAACCTGGTCAACCCAGTGTTGACCAAGCCAAGAGCAGGGTCCAGGATGAGTTATAGACCGATGGTTATGGATGATGATTATTTATGGTCTACAGGAGTCCATTAGATATATTCATGCTTCAAATGGTGATTTGCTATGATGGCTTGTATTATTTTTATGATTATCAGCATTTACAGGCTTTATTATTATTATGGTTCTAACATGGATGGGGCCTTTGATGTACCTTTGTGATGAACATATTGTGTATGAGTACTCATTCCTAGTTGATTTGGAAATTTTTTGAGTCCATTTGTGCAGTTGGTTTTTAGTTTTGGGCAGTTGCAGGAAAGATATGGGTCTTTTAGGCATTTTGCAGCAAATTTGCCCTGGGAAATTAAAAATAAAACATAGTGCAGATATTGGTGAGATCCCCTAGGGCGCTCAAGTGGATCCTTGGGGTGCAACCAGTCGATTATACCATATACCAGGGGTTCTAGGCACATATGTACAGTCATTTTTTTGTGTAGACGCTTCCCGAGAGAGATATTGGCAGTTTTATGTTCCCAAGGCAACAGTTCAGTGATAAAAAATGGCCAACCAAGAAATTGATTTGGGCAATTGAGGTAAATGAATGGCATCGAATTGGTCTGAGGCACAGTGATTAGGTCACCTTCATCATCAGGCATCAGCTTCACTTTAGTTGGGGTCCACACATCCTCAATTTATGCAGTTTGAGGGCATTTTGATGTAGTTTGAGGGAGCTACCCTAGTGATTTTTATCACTCCTTTATATTATTTGCAACCACACCTTGTTATTGTGCCATGGGGCCATGCTAGTGAAGGATAACATGACCTCCTAGCCCCACCATGTGCTACTTTGTGGTTATTAGTAATATTTTATGTGGTGTGGCCCCTCATTGGGCATTTCTAGTGATGCGCCCCCTTCTTTTAGTGAGTTGATCTATGTGAGAGGTATCCAACTAATCTTAGCCGTAGATTAGGATGATGTTATCTTATGATCTTTACCCATGATCTTTTTGGATCTAGGTCTTATGTACTTGAGAGATCTATATATTGAGATGCTCTCTCATTTGTAACGGGACTTTTGGCTCTGAAAATATTGAATACAAGAAAAATTTTAAACTCTTGGAAGCTTTGTGAATGTATTTGGATGTGATTGTTACGCCTCTTACTTTGACATTTCAGTGGATCTTGCATGGTGTTAGTCGTACTGATCTTTTGTTGGGTAGCGAATTGGTTGGAGGAGATTGCTAAGGCGACTTGTATCATCTTTCAGTCAAATCAGTTAAATCATTTCATCTTCAGGGGGTGCTTCAATTGTCATTTGTACATTGGATCTTTTTCTGTAGATGTTGTACGTAGCTTGTCTTTTTCATCCATGAACAAATCTCATTTGTAGTTTGATTTTGCAGGTGGAGAAGAGGGAGCACACTACCTCAATCAAGCATTTTCCCGTTGTCTCGTGTCAAATCTAGCTCGAAATTGTAACTAAATGGAAGGATCATCGACATCCAAGGTGACCACAAGTATTTTCAGGTACAATCTGCAAGGTTAGTATTGTTTTTCAGTGTTTTCATCCATTTGTCCATTCAAAACCCTTTCTTAAAACCCTAGTTTTGTAGATTTGATAGGTCTGGTGAGGATTTGATGACGGCCATCAAAACCCACTTGGAGATTGTTGAATAGACCATAGATCTCGAATTTCACGTAAATCGGACTCCATTTGCCCCAGGATCTAGCACTAGTCTCTCTAGGAGGGGCGCCCCTTTGGGTGGGTGGCCAAATTTTCAGATCTAACAGTTGGGTATGCTTGAACCCGCTTGAATTTCATAGATCCATCCTTCAAGTGTCCCAAGTCACTCCTTGCCCTGATCTACTCATTTGGGTTCGCCATGTCCATTTTAGCATAAACCCTAGGTGTGTCCCTTTAGGATTTCCATTTGTGTGGCTAGATCTTTTCAGATCTATCAGTTGGGTATGCTTGAACCCACTTGATTTCCATAGATCTATCCTCCAAGCACCCGGATCTAGTCATTTCATGCCCTGATCTACCCTTGTGATTCCATTTCGTCTACTTTTGCATAAAATCCTAAGTGGGTCCTTTAGGTTTCTCTTGTATATGGCTAGATATTTCTAGATCTCTTTGCTTAACTCATTGTGGTACTTTCTTTCTTAAGTTGGGTTATTTTCCTAATTCACTAAGTCTCCCCAACTTCACCTCAACTCCTATACCACATATATTTCCTAGATCTAGACTACCTCACTCATTATCTCTCCCTTTTACCCATTGTTTACCCTTAGGAGTGTCTTGAGTAGGTTCGCTAGCCCCTTTAGGCTAGTAGAGTCTCCCCCTTAATCATTCTCCGGATTGATCTAAAGCGACAAGAGCCCGTCCGATGTGACAACTACCCTTCATTTATAGTGGATGAGGCCCTTGCGGTGTCACCGGTTAGCTACCCCACCTCTACCGTCCCAAATGGGATACCTTTAGCGAGTAGCTACACATTGTGTGATAACAGTCAAGAATGGTGTTATATTTTGAAGTTGTTTATTTAAATTTCATTTTGTAGTAATTTGTTGTTTAAATTTAAGTTATCTCATCTTAACTCCTAGAATAGTTGTTTTCTCTTTTTTATAAATTAACAACCTTAGATTATTTTTATAAGGACCACCCCCCTTGGCTTCGCTAGGAGTAACCCTAGACGGAAGAGTCAAGATCAAGTGATAGCACTTGACTCTTACTTGCCCCAAGGTCGCACCCAATGGCTTGAAGATTTCTGCCACGTGACCCGATGTGCGAATTAGGCGACAACATTTTGGCAACGTTGTTGGGGATAAATATTTTCATTCCCAAAATACAACTTTTGTTTTTCACCCTTTTGTTTTTTGTTTTGTTTGATGAGTGTTTAGAATAAGTTTTAAATTTTTCATCTAGTGACTCCACTAACCTTTTTCTCTTTAAATTTACAAAGAAAAACAAAAATTTGATTTTGTGAGAAAGTTTTAAATGCATAATTTTTCTTCTCACGTGGCAACTCCATTGAAGGGATAAAACCATGTTATCTCATAAACTTATAAAGTTTTGTTGTGTGTAGATGAGCCCATGCGACATAGTAAAACTTTTAAAGCTCATCATTTGAAAGCTCCACTTGTTCAGTACAAGGTTCAATGGTTATATCAAATGCATATTGTTGACATCTGATAGGGATGAATTAAGGGAACAGTGTGGTGCCCAGATAACCGGACTTTTTCATCCTATCGATTTCTCAAACATCTCAGGTTTTCCTAACTTTGGTCATGGTGTGGGGGATATATATAAATGGCTTCCAATACTTCATGGAAACTATGATGATTCAGCCATCTGGCATATCAAGTCTTTCCTTTAATTGTTGGCTAACTCCAATGTTCTTTATGAGGACAATATGATGGAAATGTTTGCCAATACTCTTCAAGAAGATGCTTGTTGTTGGTTCTATCAAGGTCTTCCTAATAAATTTATAACCTCCTTTCCAACATTCCTATGGATGTTTTTAGAGCAGTGGGATGATGGTAGGGGTAGTATGAATGGTTTGAAAAAATTCCTTAAAAGATCTTTAACTTCTACCTATCTGGGACAAAATATCATATGGAAACATAAAATGGACCTTTTGCCAAAGTATTGAAGACCTGGAATTACTTCTTGAATATTTAAGTGAAGAGGAGATCCATGATACTCCCATCGAAGAACTTTCTCGTGATGTGATAGACAACGTCGAATATGTGAAAGTCCCTCTAAGTTATTTAAGAAAGGAAGAAATTAACCAACTTATTAAAGAATATGAGGTCTCTCTCAATACAAAGTAGGATTCTAAACATGGGCACATCCATGACAATCTCATTGAAGAGTTTCTCAAAGAACCCTTATTTGGAAACATTGTTGAAAACCATCCTTATATCACTTTAACAGAAAATAATGAAGATTTGGCAAAGCTAGAGGAGCTCGTTGAGCAGCACATCCCAAGTGATCCCATTGAATACATTCATGAAGGTTCCTTGATTGAAGATATTATTGAATATCCTCTTCACGATACCATAATGGAAACTATTGAAAATTTGGAGTGTTCTCGTGATTATTTCAGTGATAATGATCACAGTTTTTCTTCAGATTTACCTCAAGAAGAAACCATTACAGAAGCATATAAAGAAACTTATGATAAAATATGTATGGTGTATGATGACACTGACCCTTGTTCTCCACATGTTGATGAAGGTTTGGAAAGTTTACTGCCTTGTAACAATTTTGAAACCAAATCTTCTAAAGAAGATTGTTATGAACATGAGGAAGACATGGATAGCCAAGAGCATGATGCCATGGATAATGACTCCCACATATCTGACAAGGATGGGGATGATGACTATCGGAAATTTATTGAAAATCCCATCTACGATATGTCCATAGAAGAGAGTGTTTATTCAGAGTCTTTTGGATGTTTTATTGAAAATCTCATCTATAACATGTCCACAGAAGGGTGTTCACTCAGAAAGTTTGGGAAGTCTTGGTATGGAAGAGGAGCATTCAGAGTTTTCATATGATCATTCAAAGCCATATCATCCCAAATATTACACAAGTATTAACAATAAGGACATTGAGGACATTGAGGGGCAATGCATCGAAGAGTCATATTTTATACAGTCGATGGAGGGTCAGCCTGAGCCTGAATCTTCTCATTTAGCATTTCCTTATGATTTGGAGCATCCTAGGGCTTACACAGAGAGTTATCATTCGACAAGCTCTTTTGATATATATGGTGGAGTTGACGATCTGATTCATCATATAGATATGTACATTAGCCCTATCCAAGCTTGGATAGAATCCAGCGAAAGCACATGCCAGTTTTTGAAGCAGTTTGATGAAGTTTTACATACCTATGATCTCCCATCCAGCACGCCCATCCTAAATAGGATAAGATTATACCAACAAGATAAGCATAGAAAACAAGAAAACAGGATGAGGTATAAGTTGTCTTGTTTTATTTGCTTATGTTGGTTAAATTCAACCAACATAAAGCAAAGAAAACAAGACAAATTATACCTCATATGCACTTCACAATTACCATCCACACATTAACAACGTTACACCATAGATCTGTCTCCAAAGCCTTTATTATTCCAAAAAGTATTACAAACTACAATAGCAGAGCTACAACAGCCTTTCAGTCCTCTGACCATCCTGAGAAAATGAGAGGCCAATCCTTGCTTAAATAGAAAAGAGCAAGCTCAAGGGAGGGCGCACTTGTTAAAAGGAAGAGTTTAGCTCGAATGGAAAGAGCTAGGAAGTAGTGCTTTGTCGATTTGGTAATGGTAAGATCAAAAATTGGAAAGCCAACACTCAAAACTCAACACAATTCCCAAAAATGCAAGCTTTCCTTGGAAAATGCGCCCCCACTTGAAGGAAATTTCCATTGCTTTGATTTACTTGGAAATAGCATGATTTGACCTTCCAAAATCCTTATGATACTTGCCGCTTTACTTTGCCAACTCACGGAAATCCTTTTCAACAAGTTAAAATGTTTTTATGAGTTGCCAAATTTTTCATTTTATCCAAATTTTTACTCTTTTTTGGGTTTTTCGAGTAATAATTAATTTTGAAGATAAATTATTACTCGAAAACTTAGGGGGAAAGTGGGATTAGGGGTTAAGTGGGTGCTCTGAGTTAAAAAACGAGCACCCCATGGAAAAAACAATCTCCTAGTCCCACTTTTATGACTTAAAGAAATTTTACAATTAACTTATTAAAAATAAGCCTAGAAAAACAAAAAATATATATATATATTTTTCCGGAAATTAAAAAAAAAAACTGTGGGACTTAGTGCATGTTCATACGACTCAAAAACAATGACTAGCATAGTAATATACATTGACACTTAGGTTTCAATAACCTCCCAAATCCTAGCCACCAAAACAATTATTCTAGCTTTGGAAGCTTGAGTGAAAAACTCGAAAATTATAAATCGTTAAAAAACAATATATAATTAACAAGGAAAAGACACCCTGGAATAATGTATTAATGACGAAGTCCTAGGAATCCAAACCTTTTACATAAATTCATCATGCTAAGTCATTTTATTACAATTCCTCATGGGGGTATGAACATGTTAAAAATTAAAAAATTAAAAGAGCCTAGGACAGCCTAAATGGACTTCTGAACTCAGAATTTGAACAAGTAATTGTTCATCCTTGGCGGCTCACTTGAAAGTCCAACTGAGTGCAACTCAGGTGGTAACAAGACTAATTGCCACTAGAAATTGAGATTGGCTTAAAGAAAGAAGTGATGAGCCTAACAATACTATCTCTGGATAAGCCGCACAAAATATCTCATCTATAGATCGCCTCCCCACAAAATATCTCATCTATAGATCGCCTCCCCACAAATGTATAGTTTAAGGCATCTGTAGTTGCGGTAACGAAAAAAAATCACAAGGGAATCCCCCAAGTCCTGAAACAAGTAATGGAACCTCCCTTGAGTCTTGTAGTAAATGGGAAATCTGAAATCAAAATGCTCTGCAAACTCAATAATCTGGAGATAGCACAATTGAAAAATCCTCTCAAACCATGGGATGTGGTGGTCTGTCTCAATTTGTAAATGGTAGCAGCATACCCATTACTAGTCGAGGGGGATCCTAAGGCCATGAACCCAAAGACATCGAATGTAGTCAGGACAAACAAAATGGCCGTCCTAAAACTAAATTAAGTGTTCATAATAAAAGCACATCTTGGGGCCTATGGTACAAGGGGGAAACTTGGGTGTTCTGAATATATGTCAGATAAAAGTCATCCCTAATAAGTTTGTCGATCTCTTTTTTAGTAAGAGATGATTGAAGGCATGCAAAGAGCAAGTAAAAGGAGGGATACATTATAGAAATGTCAATCCTATGAAGAAGTGAAGTGGACCCAAACAACTAGCATCTTCGTCTACACCAAGAAAGGGTAATCTCCTCGAAAGCACAGGGAGCAAGATAGGGGTATCTATCACAAGCCAGAAAAAGGGTCCTCCATAAAAATAAAAAATAAACTATGAAGGAAGTAAACAACTCTGACCATGTTCTCCAAGTGTAAAGGATGGTACCCAAACTCAGCATGGACAATGGCCTTGGGAACCATCTGTTTGCACATGACCAAAAACAATCAATGGGACTACTAAGGTTGCACATCTTCTTAGGCCATTTATATGCAAGATTACATAAAACATAAGTGCACCTAGGATATACATGGCTCTGATAGAAGTAAGCAACTTGCTTATTTACAAAGTACATCATGGAGTGCATGAACTAAATGAAAACCATAACAGTGACACAGAAATCAATCAACCAAGATCACGGAATCAGCACCTAGAGGTTGCTGCGTTTACAAGATTTATGCAGTCAAATTAATGGACCTCCATTTCCTCAATTGGTGCATTGTGGACAACAATTTTCTATCTGATTAATTAAATAATGAAACAAGGGCTGAACCAAAAGTAGAAGAATTAATGTATTTACATTTGTAAGTACATTATAAACCCCAAAATGTTATTGATTGTTACAAAAAAGATTTTCAAATAAACAAGTAACCATGGTACACATGTACCATCAGATAAAATTACTGGCTAAATATTAGAGGCATGCCACTAATTGCTGAAGATCAATTACACGTGGTTAGCTTGTACACAATCAAACTACCAAAATTCTGCCAAATAAATGGACTGGCGATTCGATGATCCATGACTCACCTGTCCATTGATTTAGCTCAAACAAATTGAACTAACATTACACAGCACACTAGCTAATTGGTGATTATTTGGACATCTTTCAGATCATCTCAATGTGACACTTAGGAATGAATAAAAATCTTGCCTCATTTTAACAAATATACCTAAGACATATACCTTGTAGCAGAGAAGATGTCATCAAACTTTTTCTTTAGTGTTGCAGCATCAGCAAGTGGCCAATTGGCCTCGTCTTGATGAACAAATACTACATTTTCTAAAACAGCCTTTGAAACACCCATGAGAGCAGGAACCTCTCTATCCATATCAGCACATCGATAACTCAGGCAAACCTTCTGCAAATGAAAAATGGTAACTTCAGTTGCAATGAAAAATAAAATTAACAAAATGTACTGAGTTTATAAAATTCAATAGCATGGATAAAGAATGGTCCATACAGAAATTCCTGAAAAATAAGTAACACTAGTTGAAATCCCAAATTCCTTATATCTTTTAGTTTGATTCTAAATATCCCTCAACTTGCAATAGATGAGTGGTCTTAACTTGTTTGCAATCTTTCTCTATCACTTTCACAAAGGTTGGGTTACTTCTCATATTGTATAAGGGTTACACTTGTGATTTTAATAATCAAGATCGAGCTTGCTGGATGATTCATTGGACTGAGGTACATGTGAGCTTTGGCTTAGAGTTGTTGTCCTCCTTTGATCGATTTGATGATGGGTTGCTGCTAGTAGCTATTGGATGAGAACCCTTCATGATATTTTCATGATATCTTGGTGATGACATGTTCTCCTTCTTGGGGTTATTGGCATGCTTGGAGTATCTTTGTTTGGCATTGATGCAATTATCTAACACTTAGTGCATTTATGGAGTGGGAACCCATAAACTTGGGGTCTCCCTAAGTTTTAAAGTGTTAATAATTGTGTCTTGATGAAGTATTGCCTATGGGATGTATGAGTTTGCTCACTTGGAGGCACTTGTATAAGTTCCAGCAAGATTATTGATATAATTATGTGGGTTTGAGGTCTCCTAGCTAGAATTGCTTGAATCTGTATGTCTGATATAGCTTGTGGAAGGATTGCTATGATCAGTAGGAAAAGCACCTCGCTTTGAGAACATAATCATAGCATTCTGCATGGAATAGATGGTCTGTTCAGCCTGCAGATTCTACATGTAGACAGCAGCTATGCTCTGGACCTCAAAAGGGGAATGCACAGCATGCTGGTGGATTTTATGTTTTCAAGGGATATTCAAAAGGTAGATAACCCAGAGGATAGAATCATTTAGTTAAGAAAGCTAGAGAACCCCTGACTGTTGAAATTTAAAGGTAGGATGAGTTTTAACATAAGTAATAAATTGAATGCATGAACATATAAACTCAGATTCACAATAGTACTGCTTAATAAAAAATTTAAACTGTAGTAAAAAAAACAACATAATTTTCATCTCTTTCAACTTAACGCTCTATTTGGTCACTGCGTCAAGGTTGGTCCTCGAGAATCGTCAAATGCAGTGTACAGTAAACTAATAAATCTCAAATGCCATGTACAGAAAAATAAATCTCAAATTCCATGTACCGCGGCATAAAATAAAATAAAATAAATTACAGGAGAAACTAAGGAATCCTAACCATTATTTGGATCCGCCTTGTACTCAGATATTTCTGATTTGATCTTGTCACCGAAGGGACAAGTCAACTAGGTAAACAATTTACATACCTTGAGAGAGAGAGCCTATGCGGACAAAAATCACAGTCATGCTGAGTAAGAATGCAGTCATATAGTGCAGAGACACAGAGTCATACCTTACACAGTCATGCTTTTACAAGCAAGTTGGAAGGACTACAGTTCACACATAAAGTACTATAAAGTTAGGAAAGATTCGTAGTCCATACTGGAATAAAAGGCTCACGGTCAAGATGGAGTAAGACCCCAGTCAACACTTACAGGTACACGATCACACGGTGAAGGGTTGCAGGAGTGTCACGATGTAGTATCCGGAAGGATCAAGCTGGTGCAGTGAAAGACCACGTAGACAAGGGAAACGCGGGAGATAACACACGATAATTCCAGTCCTGGTCAGCAGCAACTATCACGCGCAGAAGAGTCACGTGGGTCAAGGTCAGGAGCAACCAGAGGTAAGCCACGTGGGAAGGATCCACGCAGACTGGGGAGTTGCGACCAACAGCAGGCAGGGGTGACGCATGCAGCAAGAGGTCCACGCAGGCAATGGAGTCACGACCAGCAGCACAGGTAAGGAGTTGCAACCAGGAGTAGTGGACACGCTGGAGAAAATCCACGCGATCAGCAGCAGGCAGGGGTGACGCACGCAGGAAGAGCTCCATGCAGGCAATGGTGTCGCGACCAGCAGTGCTGGAGAAAATCCACGCGACCAGCAGCAGGTAAAGTAGTGAAGCCGCAACCAGCAGCAGAGGACACGCTGGAGAAATATCCACGTGGGCAGTAGGGATCACACAGATCAGACGCAGTCCCGTGAAGCAGTCAGGGGAAAGACACGCGGACAGAGAGCCACGCGGGACAGTTTCAGTCACCGTAAGCAGCAGCAAGAAAACATTCGCGGAGAAGATAGGTAAGTAACATAACTTTGCACACTAATGATAAAGAAAGATAAAGTGTCCTTTTATAAGGTTAGGATAGGTAACAAAGGTCCAATAAAAGAATAAAATAAAACCATAAAGTAAAAAGTCCAATGGTCCTTTAATAAAATCATAAGTTAAACATTTTAATGATTTTATAATAATGTCAAAAAGTAAAAGGTCCAAAAATAAAAAAATAACTTAGGTTGGTGTACCAAAAGGACCCATAAGGTAAGAGCCATCGGGACAAGGGTACACACATAATAAGATTGCTAGCACCAAATAGGACCATGAGTCAACACAAGTGACCACAACCCACACAACCACAAGATCAAGGTGAACCGTAAGGGTGGACAATCATTCATCTATAGGACCAACAAGACCAAAGACTTTGATCTTTTCTCTCTCTCAAGGTACATTGTTTTATATATGTTGTCATCACTGTATAAGGGAAAGATCCAAACGAATGGTACAATCCTTACGTCCTCAATACTACTCCTAAGGGTTAGGTTCTAGAGACATCGTCAAGGGGTGGCCAGTCCCTTGAGAAGCGACCTAGCAATAACTGATTAGGAGAGGGGACATCACACATCATTATCTTCCATTCTTAACGAATGGCTTTCAGCCCTAGGTTCAATCTCACACTGAATCATGTTGATAAACCCTGGACCCTGACCGGGTCCTCCATTCTCAGTACTAAGCTAAGTTGCAGTCTCACAATGAAAGTTGATCAACTACCTACAGGACTTTCTTGGACATCGCATCCCTAGTCCCAGACCAGAATATGTCTCTGCCTCTATCTGCAGGATCAACTTGGACATCGCGTCCCTGGTCCCAGACCAGAATACCCTAGAGGCACATAGGGGCCCTAGCCACATGCTAGGGGCTTTTCCATGGCATCAACCTACTTGGTCCCAAACCAAGAACCCCAGGAGACTACTGGGGGCCCTAGGGGACCTTCTAGGGTCTTACCCTGCCCTAGTCAACTGACTAGGGTACCATCCTCTCTGAGAATGGGTCTCACAGCTGCACTAACTTTAACATTGACATGGTCAACACTAGATGGGGCTCAACATAGTCGTTGTGGTCGAAGTGGTTTCCCTTCGGTAACGCCCTCCATGAAATGTGACATGTGGTAGTTTTTCGCGGTATATTATAAAAGGATATTGTCAAAGATCATAATCAAGGAATATGTTACATTCTTGGAGTAGCCTGTTAGTATGGGAGGAGGAGCCTCCTGGCTTTGGGGAAGCATTTACAGCCAACACTTATCCCAAATATAAAGATTTGGAAGGGTTGACTATTGAAGAAGATATGGTCATAAAGGCACATGACCCGAGAAGGAAGGTGACCCACATCAAGGAGGTATTCTATGCATGTTAATAAAGATATAGTAAAAAATCATGAAGAGCGTTGTTCTCTCAAGGAGGATTTTGAGTAATTTTAAAATTTAATACTCCTTCAGTGATGGATCTAGAAATAACCAATATTTTTATTTTTAATCCTTGAAGAAGAAAATGGATCTAGAAATGGGTGAATGTATTTTAAATTTTAATACATACATTCTTGCAGTAGTTTGTGGATCTAGAATCCATCAAATGATATTTTATGGTAAGGAGGCAAAGCTAGAAATCTACATAAGACTACCTTTCTCCATTATTAGGTATGGTTGGATTAATAGGGAAAACCCCTCTAAGCCTAGTCGAACATCTTGTAGGAGAAGAATGTCAAGAGACAAGCAAATACGAGGTTTCCAATTCCATTATCATTTCTCTTGGTTGACTAGGGTTTGTGCACTCAACTAACCATTGTTTCTTGCTGCAGTAAATGACCTCTGTGGAGGGCAGTTTTGCACGATGAGAAGGGATTAGGTGTGAGGTTCTCAACCCTCCTTCAGCTTGATGTAATCTGGAGTATTGGGGAACTTGCTGCTGTAATAGCAGATTTGGTATGGCACATGTTATGGTTTACTAATCTTATCTGATTGTATGTGATGATGTCATATTTGATTAGGCTGTTCATTCTTTAGAAGGCTGTCTAATCAATCCTTTTTTCATTTATAATCATGTGTTGAGGCTGTTCCTTCACTAGTGAGATTGCACATTATTTATTGGGCTCAAAATACATTGGTTGTGATGATGCATTTACCATTTGGACCCTCACTCATTCTCATATAACCCAAAAATTCACTTGGACTAGTTATGGGCCACGGCACATCATGTTATGGCTACGTCTTCTCCATACTCTTAAGCTCTCTTTGTTTGTATTCCTTGACTCAATAACCTTTTGGAATGGCACTGGTCTTAGTAACGCACCATCCACTTAACTCTAAGGTTTATCATACATGTGCCAAGCCCCTCTTAGTTCCTCCCCGACCTTAAGATAGAGAGGGCATTGTTGTAGTAATAATGGACAACCCCTCTTAGTTCCTCTAAGGCTGCACTTGTGTTTTAGGGATTTACAACTTGAAGTTTTGGGAGATAAAAAGGCCCACTCAGGCTGTAGATGAGCTAAGAGATGAAGCAGCAGAACAAAAAAACAACTTCATGCTCAGAATGATGAACAGGGGAAGCGTGTTGCAGAATTGGAAGGAAGAAACTGGCAAAATGAGGACTCAATTGCATCCCTGCAGGAACAAGACAGAATGCTGGAAAAGATTCAGGAATTGCAAGTTGTGCAAGGGACACATGACAAGCCAGTGCCAAGCAGGAATGAGCACTCTCCCAGTCTCCTAAGAGACAAGGCCACTGGCAGCCACAATGGGAGATCCACATAATTTCTGTCATCATCATTGAATTTTGTCAATATGTGCATTTTGTAATTTCCTATGTCTACAGCATCTATACCAGTATACAGACAGGTATGGTAGCAGAAACATTAATTGTACTTAGGGAGTAATGATGATATGAAAAAATTATTGGGCTGCTATCAAATGACTTAATCAATCCCAATTTTGAATGTAATCGTAACTTTTTGGGTATAGATAGGGTGCTGTTTTGATATATAAATATAAATAGTCGTTTCTGTGCATAACTTTAAGAAAAAGAGCAACTTTTTCCTCAAAATGGAACAAGCTACTTGCATGCAATAGTTGCAAAATTATTTTATAGTAGGGCAGGTATATAATCTGATAAACTGCTGATTCTGAAAATCAGGCAAACAATTATATTTCAGATCATTTTTATCATTCCAATGCACTCAATTGTCGTTACAAGAAGAAGATGTCAATATCCGCAACTAATATATCCATCTTGTGATCTGATCTTCAGCAATATGTTTGTAAATAGAATAGTTAGCAACAAAAGTATTAGTTAGTAATGCAAAGTCCCTCAAAATGCTCAACTTTTATTATTTGAAAAAGAAAAACAGAAACACATACCTCTCCAGTGTGAGGATTAATTGTCTGCAGGACACTCTCAATAGCTTTATATTCCATCTTAGATGCTTTCTGGGTCAGTTGAAAAGAGCGTATGCACACTACATCCTTTCCTGCTGCTGTCTTGAACCTAAGTTTAATCTGGCCCTTTGTTTCTGTCTCCCCAGCAACCTGAATAAACACAAGTTCCCATTTTATAACAGGTATAGCAGGTTTGGTGTAACAATTAGGACATAGCATCTACCAACAAGAAGTCATGCCATCTTTAAGACGATGTAGTTGTTAAACTAGCAGCAACAAGGAAAGTCTTCCTGCATGCATGTGTCCTTGCATGCAAAAGACTTAAATTAGGAAACCAGTTGTATTTAATTTACTTTGGAAAATAAATTAAAGTGATCTAAATTAACTTTAGTGAAACACTAGTTAAAGTGAAAGTAAAATTAGGGTTTTTGCTTTACCTAAAATTATAAAAGAGAGATCAATTGGTGGAGAGGAAACAGTTGCATTCCGACAGAGACGGAGGAAGAAGTCTGAGAGAGAATTTTGGCGAAGAAAACAGAGGAGCACTAACTCAGGAAGACAGCCCTAAATTGCAGAGGAGAGAGACAGGAGACTTTGGCGGAGGTACATCGTACAGCAGCAGCAGCAGGTCATACAGCAGCAAGCTGTCTTGAGAACCGTGCCATCCCACAAGTTTTTCTCGGTGATTTTTGGGTGTTTTGATTTTGCTATCTAGGGCATAAATGGATTTTCTGATATTGTAAAAGCTCTGTATTCTCTTAATAAAATTATCCTCTCATACTGCTGCACCGGTTTTCCCATCTTGGGTTTTCTCCGAGGGTTTCTACCCAAAAAGACCGTGTCGTTTCTATTGAGGTGATTGATGTTGTAAATGGTTTTCAGTTTTATATTCCGCTGCATACTGTAAAGAAGTTCATGTGTGGTTATTTCAGTTAAATTTAATTATATCGTTTTAGCCCTAGTTGTGCTTTAAAGGAAAATTTACAGTAGTCCCCAAGCCCTAATCTAAAGTCTCATTTTAAACAACTCCTACATACAGGCATCTCAGAGTTACAATTCTGTAGAAAATCTGAATCACCATGCTTCTCATCTTAAACAATCATCTAAAAAAATTTAAAGGAATTCAAAGTATAACAAATATCCCAAACACAAAAATATGGGGAAAAGTGTCCACAAGATAGATACATAAATGCACTAAAAATACACCATCTTGTGCAACTGCTAACATAATGTAGTGCCCAAGAACTGCATTGGCAACTACACAGGCAACTCAAAGTTACAATTCTGTAAAGAATCTAAACTACCCTGCCACTAATCTTGAACAGTCTTATAAAAATTATCTTAAAGGAATTCAACAGATACAACAATATGACAAACACAAAAATATGGGGAAAATTGTCCACAGGATAGATGCATAAACGCCTAAAATCTATGCTAAGTTTACCCCTAGGGTAACCCCTAGTACACCCCCTCCCCCCATACCTCTAGGCCCCCCCCCTAATAGTACCCCCATCCTTACTACCTTAGAGCCCAAGTCCTTATCATGGCTTTTTACCTTTTTGTCATCTCCCTTTTTTTTTGCTTTTCTCTTTTGAAAATTAATATATGCATCACTAAAATTTGTGAAGCAACAAGAAATTTGTGATACTGATGAGAAAGCAATATGTGAAAAAATATACAGGAGAGAATTTGTGAATAGCTTGGAATCAGATCTAAACTTTAAAATTCTCATAAAAATTAATTTGTAAAACATTTCCAATATACCTGTTCAAAACTTAGAAAACCTCACAAATAAAATGTTAAGAATCAAAAGACAATCCAAGGAGTAGGGTATTTTGTAAAAAAGTAAATTCAAATAATATTTCTTATATTCACATAAATATATTTACATAAGCAAAAAAAAGGTGGAAGGGTATACTACTATACACGAGTACTTATATCATCTTCCTCAACACTACTAAAGCAGAAATAAAGTCTGAGTATGCATCAGGTTCTAACAGCTTGGCATCTTTGATAAGCAAAAAACCTTTAGCCAATAGTTGCAAGCATACCTAATCACTCCACATATGATAAAAAGCTGACAAAGAACAGATCTCATTCTCAAAAACACACTCGCAACAAATTTTTCAAAGGACAAACAAAGAAGAGATCCTCATACAATGCCAAATGTAACTGCAAGAACTTAGAAGACTAAACCAAAGCCCTGGAGTCATCAAACAAAACTGCACACCAATGCACTCTCCCCTGAAGAAGAGCCAAATGCTGCATCTGCACATGCTCCCAACAGATCCTAACGAACTGGCAATCCCACAACATATGCTTCACTATATTAGAATGGTTGTAGATAGGACCTAGACCACCAGCCTTCACCAGTCCAAGCTTAGACAGAATGGTTGTAGATAGAATCATTAGATTGTAGATTCTAGAGTCTAGACTGCAATCATATGCTTATATTTTGACTTTAGAGGCCATTTATAACCTCTTTGTCGATTTACTTTTCTTTAGATATGTATTTGCGGTCGATGCTATTTTGGTTTTATACACTCTTACTTGCTATATACATGAGAAACTTTGCATATTTGTGTATAATGGTTTGAATTCACATGGATGCACATGGATATATATGTGTTTTTTGAAAATATGAATGGTTTATGTATTTTTGCTCTGCCAATTTTTGTCCGGTTCCGGTTCCCGAGGTCGACCGGTTCGACCACCGGTTTGGTTCTGATAACATTGGATTAACCTCATCTATTTATAAGGTTAAGTGGTCTAAAAAATAGACTCGCGTTTAGGATAGTGCTGAGGGTCCACAATAAAAGATAAATGGTCCAACCCATAAAATAATCATAAAGTAAAGTATCTAAAGGTCCTTTAATAAATTCATAAATTAAACTTTAATGAATTTAAAATAAGGTCAAAAATAAAAGAGGTCCAACCATAAAGTAAATAGTCCAAAGACCACGGGTGGGTCAAAAGACTTTTAATAAAACATAAGGTAACCATAACAATGCATGGTCCAATGGTCTTTAATAAACCATTAGGTAAATACACTCCATAAAGTAGGAGTCATCATAGTCAAAGGTGCACACTCCATAAAGTAGGAGTCATCATAGTCAAAGGTGCACACAAGTGAGTGTGCTAGGACATAGGACCAAGAGTCAACAACCATAAGATCAAGGTGAACCGTAAAGGTGGACATCATTCAATTAGGACCAACAATACCAAAGACTTTTTTCTCTCTCAAGGCACGTAGTTTTATATATATATTGTCATCATTGTATGAGGGGAAGATCCAAACGAATGGTATGATCCTTTTGTCCTTAGCACTGTTCCTAAGGGTTAGGTGCTAGGGACATCGTCAAGGGGTGGCCAGTCCCTTGAGAAGCAACCTAGCAATAACTGATTAGGAAAGGGGACATCATTATCTTCCATTTTTAATGAATGGCTTTCAGACCTAGGTTGAGTTTCAATCTCACACTGAATCATATTGATCAACCCCTGGACCTTGACCAAGATCCTCCATTCTCTCGCAGAATGGTTCTCAGTACTAAGCTGAGTTTCAGTCTCACACTGAAAGTTGATCAACTACCTACAGGACCTACTTAAACATCGTGTCCCTGGTTCCAAACCAGAATATATCTCTGACTATACCTACAGGCTCTACTTGGACATCGCGTCCCTGGTCCCAGACCAGAATACCCTAGAGGAATATAGGGGCCCTATCCACATGCTAGGGGTTTTTCCATGGCATCAACCTACTTGGTCCTAAACCAAAAACCGCAGGACACTACTGGGGGCCCTAGGGTCTTACTCTGTCCTAGTCAACTGACTAGGGTACCATTCTCTGAGAATGGGTCTCACAGTTGCACTAACTTTAACATTGATCCCGTAATTCTGAAAGGAAGGATCGTCCAAGATGTGAGTGGACTTGATCCCGTAATTCCGAAAGGAAGGATCGTCCAAGATGTTGGGATTAATCATCCTTAGACTTGATCCCGTAATTCCGAAAGGAAGGATCGTCTTAAATGTTGATCTATAGACTTGATCCTGTAATTCCGAAAGGAAAGATCGTCTAAAGTGTTGAAGGAATTGATCCCGTAATTCTGAAAGGAAAGATCATCCAAGATGTTAGTTGGTGGACTTGATCCCGTAAATCCGATATGAAGGATCGTCCAAGATATTAGTTGGTGGACTTGATCCCGTAATTCCGAAAGGAAGGATCGTCCTGTGTATGTATGTGTTAGCTGTGATCTGTATTGATAGCTCCGTAAAAACTTCATCTCGTAATCCCAAAAGAGAATGGATCGTCTGAGTACCACAAAATGTGTTGTCTGTGGTCCCAGTATTTCTGAAAGGAAAGGATCACCTATGTTGTCCATGATCCCGTAATTTCCAAAAGGAAAAGATCACCCCTGTTGTCCATAATCCTGTAATTTCCGAAAGGAAAGGATCACCCGTGTTGTTTGTGATCCCGTAATTTCCAAAAGGAAAGGATCACTTGTGTTGTCTGTGATTTAGTAATTTCGAAAGGAAGGATCATGTTGGTTGTTGTTGATGATGTTTTTATACTTGTCACATGTTGTTGTTGTTACAGCATTATGCTGATGAGCCAGCCTTGTACTGTTGTTGTTGTTATTCCAGCATTATGTTGATGAGCCAGCCTCGTGTTGTCGGTGTTGTTGTTGTTATTCCAGCGTTATGCTGATGAGCCAGCCTCGTGCTGTCGTTGCTAGTGATGTATCAATTTTTATGCAAATGATGAAGATGCTCTAGCTCCATGCTGCAGATGATTCAATTACACGTTGCATATGATGATGTTCATGCAGAGGATGATGATGCTCCAGCCCCATGCTGCATATGATGATGTTCCACCAGATGATGATGATGCTCCAGCCCCATGGCGCAGGTGATGCTTCGGTTCCATGCTGCAGATGATGATGCTCCAGCTCCATGTTGTTGATGATGTTCCAGTTCCATGTTGCAAATGACGATGCCCCAGTTGCATGCTGCAGATGATGATACTCCAGCTCCATGATGTAGATGATGATGATGTTCAAAACTTCCAATGATTTATAGATGTACCAGATAATGTTCCAAAAGATGATGTTGATGATGCCTCCTCTCTCCTTCTGATTATGTTGTGTAGAGCCACACCAGTTGTTGTTGTCAGTAGAATACCTTCTTGTTAAGGAGGAGTGTTGAAATAATGTAACTTCGAAGAATTTTCTACTTGTACTTTACATTATTATTATTCCTCCTTCAGTAGATGTCACTGATGTAAAAGGTCATGTAAAAGTCATGAGGTAAACCCTCTATTGTAAGTCAGGTCATTAGTACCCCGAAAACAATAATATAATTATTATTGTGAGATTTTCTAGGTAGGTCGGCCCAGTTAGGTTAAATGTCAGTTGGGAAGTTTAGTATAAATGAGGCACCCTCCCTCATTTATACACACTCACTTGTATTGCGCAAGAGAGAGAAAGAAGGAACGACAGAGGAGGAGGAGGACTAGAGTCTTTGGTATTTTAGCTCTTATGCTTGGGGTTTCGTCTCTCTCTATGGGACCTTGTTCTTTGGTCATTGCATTTTGGTAATCTATATTGAGAAAGTTTTGTTGGGTTTTTCCCTTTAGGGTTTCCCACGGTAAATTGTTGTGTACCTTGTGATTGTGTTTCTTTCAATTATCCGCTTTATGTTGTTATTGTGAAAATGTATTAAATGCTTATCAAGTTAGGACTTAAGCTATGGCACCATAGAAATCTTAACATTTCTTCCCTTAGACCTCGAATGATAGGAGATATAGCATCACAGGATGTTGATTGCCCCCAAAGTCAAACAACCCCCTTGAAGATTCATTGTCTTTGGTCTTTTGTTCTGAATAGTACTTGCACGTAATGTCATAATCACTTCATTTCATTGATCCATGATATGACGTAGACTCTAGATCTTCTCAACATAAGATACATTTGATTTTATAACATATTTTCTAGGAGCAGCATTTTGCGCTCTGTTGAGCCCTCAATAGCTTCCCAAGTCATGTAACTTGGGGCCCCACCTTAATTTTTGGATTGAGAATCAAACACCTGGATGCACTCTCCTTCGAGCATGCTTCACCAATTTTAGCTTTGGTTATGACACAATTTTTGTTGGCATGTTTCAACTAGTTTTACCACTTTCCCCTTCATCTATCTCATCATTCTGCATGCTTATAAGTGATTAAGAAGACTCTCGGTTACATGATGCTTTGCTAGTTGAATTTTCAAACCTTGAGGAGTCTAGAGACTTATATGAAGGGACTTAGCTTTCCACACTTGTGTTTGGTCTCAAACTCTTGACTTGCAAGCGCTTATTCCAAGAGCCTATAAAGTGACCCTGAAGCGAAGAGAACACTTCAAAAAAATTAGAAAATCTCTTTCCATGTTTTCCCTTCATGCCCTTCTCTCGAAAAAACACTTCTTATCACGAAGCTTCACCCCCAAAAGCACTATTTTTGACGATGAATCAGCCAAACAAAAACAAACAAAAAATATGTTGATATATCGACAAGAAAAAAGCTTTTATCCACCAAAACATTGACCAAAAAAGAATATTTTGGCCCAAAACATCAACCAAAAAAGTATATTTTGGGTCGAAAACATTGGCCAAAAATGTCAAGTTTACATAGAAACGTCAACTAGAAATGATAATTTTGCATCAATATGTCAGCCCAAAATGATGATTTCTCGTCGATATGTCAACCCCAAATGATGATTTATGGCTGATATGTCGACCCCAAATGTCGATTTCTAGCCAACATGTTGACCCAAATGTCTATTTTTGGCTGAAAGGTGACCTCACAATTTAGGTCATAACTTTTAACTTTGATCCCTGTTTTGGGCATTCTTTGTACCATTGAAAATGCCTCAAAGATCTCTACAACTTTGACTTTATAAGTTCTCATATGACCCCACTAAAAGGTTCAAAAATCGCAAAGTAAAAGAGGGGTGCATTGTCAGTGGCCAAAAAGGACCAAGTTGAGTTGTGGGATGGCGTAGAAAATTGGTAGCACAAATAAAAAGCAACAAAGGTCATTGGACTCCAAGAAGTAAACTTTAAAACTTTATTAAGTTGTCGGTCAACTTCCTTAGCTAGAATGCAAGTTGTTAAAGTATGATTTGAATTTTGTATATATCCTTAACTTATGCATCTTGTTGTGATGTTACCAAGGTACCGATGCAAAGTAGAACGATGGACACTAAAGAATGAGTAGCAAAGACACATATGCTAGACACCACGATGAGGGGATCCCCAGCAATATACAACAATGGTTCCACCAATGGTATCTAGGGTGTCATACTCATCATGAAATGACAAGAAAGGAGAGAAGTTAAATGGAAGTGGACATACAACCAAATGATAGAAGATGAAGACTTGTAACAAACATGAGAAATACACTGCAACTATCAATATTTGTGCAGATGGAATGCACAGTGTTCTGACAAGTAATATTTTGTAAGCAAATAGGTCGAAGTAATATTATGGTTATCTAAAATAATTTTTCTCAAGTTTCTGAGCTGAGCTCTGCTGGAGGCGAGGATCCGTCGCCTTCCCCTCGTCCCTCTATCGATGTCGAAACCTTCAGGAATTTAATCACTGCGCAAGGAAATAAATCGATGTCAGGATTTCTCCCCAAATTCATCAAGAAATTGGAATTGGTTCTGGTAATATCCCTATCGTCGAATCAGCCCATGCAAATAGCAGTTTCTCTAGCAGATCAGGCCCTTGTAGGTCAATTCATGGGACTCTGGCCCTCCACGAGAACAATCGATAACTAGATCCAGAAAAATTAGAGGTCGCTAATCACCAATAGCGTCATCTGGTATGCAGTTGGAAGGGGATTCTTCGTCTTTGAATTTATCAAGGAGGACAGGGATCTGATTTTTAGAAATGGCCCTTATTTTATGGGGCCACGGGGCCTGTATCTGAACCGATGGACGCCTGACTTTGATCCGACAGTGGATGTACCCAAAGCAGTTCCAGTTTGGGTGTGTCTTCCCATTCTTCCAATACATTGTTGGAATTCATCGTCTCTGCAAACTATTGGGAATGGACTAGGACGCTATATTGACAAGACGGATCCAAAGGACCAGTATTCATGTGCTCGGATCTGCGTCGAAGTAGATCTGGAAGCCAGCCTACCATAAGCCATTAAGTTAACGGTCAAAGATTGGCATCATTTTCAAAAAATAGACTATGAACAATTGCCCTTCAAGTGCAGGGGTCGTCATGAGTATGGACACTTCCACAAGAATTGTCTAAAATTCCCCCCTGCCTAGGAGAAGGAAACAGGAGAAGGGTGGCAGCAATCGAAGAGATCGAAAGCTACTAATCCCAAAACAATTAACAGAAGGTAAGGAAAAAATCCTAATCCTTCAATGAACAACCTTGGTAAGGGCTCACAAATTTAGAAAGAACAAACCGAAACTGGGAATAGCTTCACGGTTTTGGAAACCCTAGAAAATGAAGTCAATGTTACTGAGGAGGCCATTGAGAAGCAACCAAATCCAGAGGAGAAGGTAGCCACCTCTACGGAGTCTGGGGAACTTCCTGAAACTCAAGATTCAAAAATAGAGGAAGAAGTCTCGGAGGAAGAGGAAAGAGAAGCCGGTACTTCTCAAGCTACCCTAAAACAGGCTACCAAAGGAAGAAAAACTGAAAAAGAAAGAAGGGAAAGAGCTACATACAAGGAAAATCTCCCAGGCTCTCAACTAATTCTACAGAAAATGTTAAATACCAAAACTACTAGACAACAAGGCCAGGATCCAAAAGGAGCCTCCTCCAATCCTAAGAGTAAATAATGAAGATAGTCTCGTCACTCGTTGAATTGTAGGGGATTCGAAAGTAGAATCAAAGAAGCTATGAAAGATTTAATCTGTATGTCAATCCCAAAATCCTACTGATCCAGGAGACCAAACTAGAGGAAACTAATTTCCTCCAAGCAAAAAAGTTTGGCGAAATGGAGCAAGATCCGCTGTCAGTGCAAGAGGAGCCTCTGGAGGACTAGGTACACTCTGGGATTCCTCCAAATTCGATCTAGCTCTTTCTAAATCTTGCACCCATTGGATCTTCACTCGACTTCTACATAAAGAGACGGGGCTTCAAGTATGTCTCTTTAATATCTATGTTCATGTCCTCTTTTCTGAAAAGAGAGATTGTTGGGATCTTATTAGAGATTATTTGAATACTCATCAATTGGAAAATATAATTTTAGGGGATCTAAATCTTACCCTAGCCCTTGAGGAAAACAAAGGGGAATCCATAGTTAGAGACCCTGCACGAGAATGGATAGAGGATCTAATTCTGCACTAGGACTTGGAAGACACAAAGCCCACCCGTGGCAAATTTACATGGACTAACACGAGGCTAGGGCCTGGACACATTGTATCCTGATTGGACAAATTCTTTGTCCATAACTCCTTTATGTTATATGGTCTCAACGTTGTTTCTAAAATCCTCCCTCACACTGTTTCAAACCACAAACCCATCCTTCTTGAGTTCACTACGGATCAAAATCTGAGTCCTATACCTTTTCGGTTTAGCCCCTCCTCGATCCAACAAGAAGGATTTCACGATCTGGTTCTTCAAATCTGGAATGAACCAGTCTCCAGATCTCTTTTCTTTGTCTAGGAAGAAAAATTAAGAAGGCTGAAAATAACCCTAAAGAATTGGGCCAAAGCCATGAAATCCCTTCTTAAGCAACCAGCAACGTCTATAAGCTCAAAAGTTGTTAAAGCAGCATCAGTTAAAACTAGAAAAAAAGTATTGTGACCTCGACTCTTTTGGATCAAGAAGCATCTCTCCAACACTTCCTCCATCATGCTTGTAGAGTGGAAGAAGACTTTTGGAGACAAAAATCAAGAAGCCTGTGGCTTCAAGCTCCTAAGAACACTAGCTACTTTCACAAACAAGCAGAGGCCCGAAAGCAATTTAACTCTATCAAGGAAGTTCAACATCAAGATCAAATAGTCACGAATTTTGAAGAAATCAAGCAGGTTGCCAACACCCATTTCAAAGGTTTATATATAGAGGATTCATCGACCCAAACAGAAATCAATCATTATCTCTTAAACTTGATACCCATAAAGAACAAAAGGAAACGAATCAGATCCTATTTGCCTCTGTCACTATGCAAGAAATCAAAACAGCCCTAGATAACATGCACTCTGAAAAAGCATCGCGGCTTGATGGGTTTACAGCAAGATTCCTCAGAGTCTGTTGGTCAGTTATCATTAAAGATCTTCATAGAATGGTGGTGAAATCTCAGAAGTGTAGCAAGATAGGCGGGGGCACCAACTCAACCTTCTTAGCTCTTATCCCTAAAGAGAAAGGAGAAAGTTCATTTGACAGATTCAGGCCAATCTCACTCTGCAATATTGGCTACAAAATCATAACAAAAGTTATAGCTAACAGAATTAAAGGAACCCTTCCTGCACTTATATCTGCAAATCAAGGTGGGTTTATTAAGGAAAGGCAAATCACAGATAACATTATACTAGTCCAGGGAGCTATCCACTCAAGCCCTTCGGCATGAAAAAGGTATGGTTATCAAACTAGATTTAGCTAATGCCTTTGACAGAGTTCGACATTACTTTCCGTTTCAGGCAATGCTACAATTTGGGTTTGCCCCAGATTTTGTTAATTGAGTGAAAGCCTGTATTGGACCCCCCTGGATAGCCCCCTCGGTCAACGATCGGGCTGTGGGGTTTTTCTAAGCCTCCAAGGGGCTCAGACAAGGGTGTCCTCTGTCACCTCTCTTTTTTGCAATTCAAGCTTCAGTTCTCAGCTTTCAGTTGGAACATTGTCGTCTCCAGCAAGATTTAATGGGCCTTAGAATAGTCCAAGAAGTTAAAGATATAAACCATGCTCAGTTTGTTGATGATACGTTACTGCTGGGAGGAGCGAGCATCCACATCGCCAAGAAGTTTAAGAGAGATGGATATTTACAAAGAAGAAACAGTTAGAAAAATCAACAAGAGGAAGAGTCAAATTTTGTATGGAACTGCTCCCCCAAAGAAATGGTGGAAATCTCAAGAATTCTTGAAATGGAGGGGAAAACAAATTGGAAATCCTTCAAATATTTAGGAGTCCCCATCTTTAAATCTTTGCCAAAACTTGCTCACTGGCTCCCTTTGATCAATAAGCTAAAAAAAAGAATTCAATCATGGGGTGCCTCGTGGTTAAATTTGGCAAGAAAAGTGGTTCTCATTAAATCAGATTTATCTAGCATCCCTATATATCAATGTTCAATCCTTCTGGATCCAAGAAATTTCATCTCAAGGTTGAATCTCTTCTCAAAAGATTTTTTTGGAAAGGTAGTAAGCAAAGTGAAAACAAACTCCACTTGGTAAGTTGGGGAAAAATTACCAAACCTATTTTGGAAGGGGGCCTTCAGATACGTGATCTTTGTTGATGTATTTGTAACTTCGGAATGTATTCACTTGTATATCTTATATTGTACCCCGATGTTCCTATCGGGAGAATCATTTCTATTTCATTGTACCCCGATGTTCCTATCAGGAGAGTCATTAATATAATAAAGTCATGTAAAGTCATTGAGGTTAACCCTCCGTTGTAAGTCGGGGCAATAGTCCCCAGAATTGAGTTGAGGTTAACCCTCCTTGTTGATCGAGGGGCAAAGTCCCCACAGTTGTGGGGCACTAGGGTTATTAAACTCTCCAAGAGAAGTCGGCCTTGGTAAGTAATTGTCAAATCGAAAACTAGCATAAATAGAGAGTGAGCCTCTCTATTTGAAACACACACTCACCCAGCTATAGTGTATGGGTGAAAGAAGAGGAGCTTACACAAGTGAGAGAGAGAACAGCTGTTGGAGATCATCTTTCTGTCTATGGGTTTTACTGCTGCCATTGGTGCTCATTCTATCTCTGAGGAAGTTGCGGGGTTTTCTCCTTTATGGTTTCCCCGAGGAAAATCTTTGTGTCTATTGTTTCTTGTGATTGATTGTTGTGCATGTTATTCTCTCAAATAAGATCCTAAGATTATACTGCTTAAATGATAAAAATCTAACATGGTATCAGAGCTAACCTAAGAAGAAGACATTGTGCAGCTGCAGAAGCTAGGGCTTCTTACTCTTTGGGTCTCTCCCCACAAATCATCAACAAAAGAAGGCTAAGCTAACTCTCCATTGAAGGGCGCATCTTTCTGTCGAAGCAGAATTTGATTTCGGGCATTTTCAGTTTTATACCTACCACTACAGCAGCAATTAGGGCTTTTCATAGAAGTGGAATTTTTGAGTGAGCCCAGCATAGGATTGCTCTCTTCCTCAAAATCGAAATTTAGAGACCAAGGTCAAAACTTTTGGTTGGGTAAAACTCCGGGAAATTCAAACCCTAATTTGACCCCGGACCTGAAAAACCCTAAAATACTAAAACTAGTAGTTTTGGTTCATTCGCTATATCTCGAGATTGGAGAAGGCTCGGAAGTCAAAAATTTTACAGGCCAAAGAAAAGTTCGTTCTAAACACTGTGTAAAACTTTCAGCCTCCGATTCGCTATATTTTGGGAGATATGATTCCTCCAAATCAAAGTTCCAGCCTCTTCCAAGATTCATCCTGAAACAAGACACCTAGGGAGAATTGATATATCTCGGGCTACAAAGGTCCAGATGAAATTTCGCAAGATGTTCTAGATAGGGCACGAACTTTACTTTCTGTGGTAAAAGTTTCAGACTGTGATGATGAAACAGTGACCCGTGGCAGTCCGTACAAGTTTGCTATGTTGAACAGTCCTTAAATAAGTCACCTTGGGAAAACTCTCAAAGTCCAAATCGGTGAAACTAATTCTGCTCAAACCTGTGGTGTTGGAAAGAGGACAGATGAAGCTACCTCAATACCAAAATTTCAAATACAAGGAAGCAGTACTTTCGGAGATACTGCAGAAACAATATCAGACATTTCTGCAGAAGAAATTGAAGAAAACTAGGGCATCAGATATTTTGCAGTTTTGATCACAGTTTTGGGAAAATGAGTATGCTACTCACCTCGCCTTCAGAATGCACATCTTTCTATCCAATCAGATCTGAAATATTCCAAGTTTTGAAAATTAGGGTTTCTCTGACAAACCCTAGATCAGCCAGATCCGGAACCAAGACGGACACCTCAAATCGGTAAGATCTAATCTTTTGTTATTTACATTTGAGGATCTCATTTCAAAATGACCTATCAAACCAGCTTGATGACAAGTTTGGTACTTCCAAACATGGAAGTATAACTTTTCACTGGTTCTTGAAGAAAATGAATTGGACACCTACATAAGTGGAGAGGTCCCAGTTCCAGAGGGAGATGAGGCTAAGGCCTTACACAAGAAGAACTTGATCAAGGCCAAGAGGATTATTGTTGATTCAATCAAGGATCACCTCATACCACAAGTGTCCTCCCTAAAGACACCTAAAGAGATGTGTTGGATTTTTAATATTAAGCTAGCATTATATTAAGATCTTTTAACTGAGAGAATAACAAGCACAGCAATCAAACACAAGAGACAATAAACACAGTGTTTTTCCTCAGGGAAACCATAAATGGAGAAAACCCCGCAATTTCCTCAAAGATAGAATCAGCACCAAAAGTAAAACCCCAAAACAGTAAGATGAACTCCCGACAGCAGTAGCCTCTTTCTTTCTAGCCCCAACAACTTCTTCTTCCTCAGCTATGCGCTACAACTGAGTGTGAGTGAGTGTGTGATAAATAGAGAGGCTCACTCTCTATTTATACTAATTCCCGACTTGACAATGACTCACTGGGGCCGACTTCTCTAAGAGAGTCTAATAACCCTAGTGCCCCGGAACTGCGGGGACTTTAACCCTTGAACAATAGGAGGGTTACTTACAATGACTTGACATGACTTGTTTACATTATAGATCCTCCTGATAAGAACATCGGGGCATGACATGACTCAAATACGTTATAGACACTTCTCGGAATAAACATCGGGGTACAAGACATAAGATATATAAGTGAATACATTCCGAAGTTACAAATACATCAACAAGATGTTTGATTCCTTGACCAAGCCATTTTGAAGGGAAGAATATAAATCAGAAGAAGTATAGGAACTCCGTGATCCTTGCAGAAATTGACTTAGATCAATATTTCAGTAAAGAAGTTATAAGAGCCGGAGGGAGATGAAGCTAAGGCTAGAGCCAAGAGAATCATTGCAGATTCTATTAAAGATCATCTCACCCCTCATGTGTCATCCATGAAGACACCAAAAGGAAGTGTTCAATGCTATGACGAAGCAATCGAAGAAGAATAAGATATTGTTATAACCACCTTGAATGGCCTCCTAGGATCATGGGATTCATTCATTCAAGGAATGTGTGCCAGAAGGAAGTGATTACCTTCAGCATACTCTGGGAAGAGTGCACACAAGAAGAAGCTCGACTCATAATAATAAAAAAGAAGATGGGAGCAACTGAAGATCTAGCTCTCAGGATTCAAAGAAGATTCCTCAAGCGATGAGGAATATGAAGGACTCAATTCTTGAAGAACCTCTTATCCATCTTAGCATTTGGATAAGAAATTATGTCGTTACGAATGAAGAAGATGATGAAGCTGAAGGATCAAGGAGTCTACCCACGAAACGAATAAAGATAAGTATTCAACTGTCATTTCATGATATTATTTTGTTATGCATTTGTTTATATTCAGTTGATGTGTTATGCATGATAGAATGTTTGCATTAATGACAATATACTACTAATATGCATGCGATGGGTAAGTAGCTCATGGTGCTATACAACTCTCCATTGCTACTTATCTAGAATGAAACCTCTTTGCTGACATATTGGATTAGTGCACAATCTCAATGATGTCATGGTAGAGATGGAAGGCATCTAGAAAGTTTCCGTGAGATATGGATGAATGTTGTATTGGCTAAAATAGTTGCATGATTATATCTTTATGCATAAGAATTTGCCATTATGAATATGCCTTATGAAATGTTTCTATCCATACAACTAATGCATTTGACTTGTAGGAAAGATCGCCTACAATCACCTACAAGAAAAGAAGGATGAGACTTGTTCCTAAGAACAAGTGGCGACAGTTCAAGAAATAATCCAAAATGAAGAATGATGACTAGAATGCGATATCGAATACCTAAAGAGAAGTCCGTAATATCTTCCATACGGATCTGCAAGATCCAGCATGCAGTAGGATACAAGGCAAGATTCGTAGCACGAGGCTTCTCACGGAAAGAAGGCATAAACTATGAAGAGACATTTGCAGCCACTGGAAATTAAGACACATGATAGGCAAACTCATGTGTGCAAAAGAAGGCGTTGTACAAGCTCAGAAGACACCCATGGGATAACACATACATGAGGATCTTGGAGATCACCTAGAGAAATGAAGATCTTAACCTTTGCTACAAGGTTGAAGATGAAAGCCTATAGAGGATGACAAGCTCACAGTGGGTGCGAGAAGAACTTTTGAAAAGGTTCAAGATAGAGGATCTTGGTATCTAGTGACCCTAGATGGATAGCTATAATATTAGTAGCAGAGGAAGCTACTTGCCACTACGGTACAGAATGTTTCAATGCATAGAGTACGAAAGGCAGAGGGAGACTGATGCTCTGCTTCAGAGGGAGTGACTGCAGAAGATCCTGAGGTTCGACATGGTACGACATGATGGACATATTACTGATGACTCTAGACTTTACTGAGAGTAAAGCGAATTCCAACCTTTACTTCAAGGTTGAAGGTGGAATACCAGTGAAGCTCCTGTTATATGTCGATGACTTGTTCCTAAAAGAAAAGAGGAACTCATTAAAGTTGCAAGAAGGAGACTTGCTGACGAGTTCGAGATGAAGGACTTGGATATGATGCACTACTTTCTAGGCATGGAGGTGTGGCAGAATGCGGATGGAATCTCCCTGGGGCAAGGGAAGTATGCAGTGGATATCCTGAAGAGGTTCAGGATGATGGACTGCAAGGCCATGACCACACCTATGGCATCGAACCTGAAGCTATTGAGTGCTGCTTCATTAGAGTCGGTTGATGCTACAATGTATCGTAAGATGATTGGGTCCTTGATGTACCTGACGAATACGAGACCAGATATTTGCTTTGCTATGAACAAATTGAGCCAGTTCCTGACGGATCCGAGACATGTTCACTTGATGGTTACAAAGCATGCAGTGAGGTACTTAAAGGGTACAGTTGATTATGGGCTCAAGTATGAAGCGAATCAGAAAATTAACCTGGAGGGTTATGTGGATTCAAATTGGGCAGGCAGTGCCTTTGATAGGAAGGGCACTTCGAGGTATTGCTTCAGTATTAGATCAAGTGTGATCTCTTGGTTT
Organism: Pseudotsuga menziesii; assembly: GCA_001517045.1. Lineage (NCBI taxonomy): Eukaryota > Viridiplantae > Streptophyta > Pinopsida > Pinales > Pinaceae > Pseudotsuga > Pseudotsuga menziesii. The sequence continues at coordinate 351,193 of LPNX010409334.1, read as the reverse complement.
AGCATAAAGCAGTCCTACATGGCGCTAAGTATAGTCAAGGCAAAATATGTTGCCACTTGCTCAGCTATTTGGGAGGTAGTATGTTTCTTATGAAAACTAATATTTGATTTGATTGATCTGACTTGCATTTTTGTATGATGTAGAGAGGAGCAGTGAAGCCCCAGTATGTGATCCAAATCGAGATCTCTTGAAAGAGGGAGTTCTAGCATAGCCGATGAGACAGGTTGTCTGAGCATAAAATCCCGGTGAAGCTCGTAGGTTTCTCAAACGTAAACAGTCTTGTAGGTTGTCCTCGGATGTAATCAGAGCTAACGAAGCTCGCAGGTTATCCTTGGACGTAATCAACCCTGATGTGATTCTATGCTAGAAGTGGTCAGAGTGAAGTTTGAGTACTTCATGAAGAAGCTTGGTGTTCTCCAGATCGAGGTTCCTTCCAAGGGGAAGTGATGAGTCTGTGTGCCTTTCTGACATGGTGGCAGGCTGGGCCTCCTATGGTCAGATGTAAGTGCAGAGCCTTTCTGACATGGTGGCAGGCTAGGCCTCCCATGGTCAGATATAAGTGTTGAGCCTTTCCGACATGGTGGTAGGTCGGGCCTCCAATGATCGGATGTAAGTGTTGAGCCTTTCCGACATAGTTGCAGGCCGAACCTCCCATGGTCGAATATAAGTTTTGAGCCTTTCTGACATGGTGGCAGGTTGGGCCTCCCATGGTCAGATATAAGTTTTGGACAAGCCTTTCTGACATGGTGGCAAGATGGGCCTCCCATGGTCAGATGTCAGTGTTAGGCCTTTCTGACATGGTGGCAGGCTGGGCCCCCCATGGTCAGATGTGAGTGTTGGGCGTGCCATTCTGACATGGATGCTGGATGTGTTCCTCCCATGGTCAGATATAAGTGTTGGGCGGGCCTTTCCGACATGGTGGTAGGTTGGGCCTCCCATGGTCGAATAAAAGCGTTGAAGAAGATGAAGACCTACATGGAGGCTAGGCCTACAACAAGCATGAAAAAGGGTTGGCTCTGTAGATCTTCCTATGACGAGTAGAATTGAGAGATAGCACCATTTACTCGAAATAGCAGGAGCAGTGACGATGATGATGATCCAGTGATGATCCAGCTTTGATGATGATGATCCAGTGATGATCTAGCTTTGATGATGATCCAGTGACGAAGACTTGTGCTGATGAATTGTGTCAAGAGAATAACTTCTAATTAAGAGGAAGTGTTGATGTATTTGTAACTTTGGAATGTATTCACTTGTATATCTTATATTGTACCCCGATGTTCCTATCGGGAGAATCATTTCTATTTCATTATACCCCGATGTTCCTATCAGAAGAGTCATTAATATAATAAAGTCATGTAAAGTCATTGAGGTTAACCCTCCGTTGTAAGTCAGGGCAATAGTCCCCACAATTGAATTGAGGTTAACCCTCCTTGTTGATCGGGGGGCAAAGTCCCCACAATTGTGGTGCACTAGGGTTATTAGACTCTCCTAGAGAAGTTGGCCCTGGTAAGTAATTGTCAAGTCAAAAACTAGTATAAATAGAGAGTGAGCCTCTCTATTTGAAACACACACTCAACCAGCAATAGCGCATGGGTGAGAGGAGGAGCTCACACAAGTGAGAGAGAGAGCAGTTGTTGGAGATCATCTTTCTATCTTTGGGTTTTACTGCTGCCATTGGTGCTAATTCTATCTCTAAGGAAGTTGCGGAGTTTTCTCCTTTATGGTTTTCCCAAGGAAAATCTTTGTGTCTATTGTCTCTTGTGATTGATTGTTGTGCATGTTATTCTCTCAGATAAGATCCTAAGATCATATTGCTTAAATGATAAAAATCTAACAATCTTAGCCTCCAAAACATAGCTCTCGGAGCTAAAATCCTCTGGAACTCAGTAACAGGGAATCTAACCTAGAATAAACATGCTTTAAGGAAGAAGTACTTTCAAGGGGCAAGGAAAAAATGCCTGGAATTACCACCAAAGGTCTCAAGAGGATCTCTAGTCTTCTCAATATGCCAAAAAGTTCTTGGTTTTTTCAAAACCAATCTGATAGGGGTCCCTGGAAATGGGAAGAGCATACGTAAATGGAAAGACTCCATCTTAGGTGATCCACCTCTTGACAACCAACCTCGCATGTTAAATCTAAAAATTTGGCTTCACTCTTAAAATATCTCCACCCTCTGGGATATTTCAGTTTGGAACAATGATGAGGCTAGAACTTAGAAAGATTGGAAAATTTCGAACTATCCAATTCATTTGCACAATGAAGAGAGCTTACTACTTTCCTTGCTACAAGAGAAGTCCCCTCTTGCAGCGCTCGCAAAAGATTCACGAGGTTGGGGGTCTGCTTCTGGCCTCTATTCTACAACAACATGGTATAAGCACTTAAAAGCAATCCCTCACATTCCCCCAAACCCTGTTGTTTGGAAAGGAATTAGGAAAGTCAAAAGCCTGTCGAAAGTTGACATGTTTATCTGGACTCTTGCTCACAGTAGCATTCTCACTAGAGATACTTTACGAAGGAAAGAATGGGAAGGCCCCACGAGATGCCTCTTTTGTCGGGCACAAGAGGAATCTGCTGATCATATTCTATCGAACTGTTTGTTTGCCTCTGAGGACTGGAACCTAGCTCTGGCCCCCTAGTCATCTCAAGTTCAGCTCCCCGAGGATATTTCCACTCTTCCGAGTAACTGAAGTCCTCTGTGCCCCTTCCATCTTCTCAAAAAAGATCAGCTAAAAAGTTGTTGGTTGACCCTTCGTAAATTTATCCTTTGGAAACTTTGGTTAGAAAGGAATGCTCGCATTTTTAGAGATCAGTGCACAACTGCAGCTCAAGTAGTGGTAAAGGTCAGAGCTCTGTTGGGCGATTGTCTCCATTTTACCTCTTCCTACGAACAAGAACTCGCTCTCTCCTGCAGAAGAAGAAGATTGGATGATGAGTTTTTCCCCAAGTTTTCAGAAGCCTGCTACTCCTTCCCCTCCAGAGGAAGCCATTTCATTTCATCCTGAGCTAGTACTCATTTTTCAGGGTGCTTTTGAAACCTGGATTTTCCTTTTCGAAAGAACCTACTTGTAGCCCATGTGTGTATACTTTCATTTCATGCCGAGCTTGTACTCATTTTTCACTGCATTTCAGAGGTGCTTTTTGCAATCCAATATTTTACTTTTTTAATTGCCGGTTGTAATCATTTGATCTATTTTGGGTTTTAGTAAGTATCAAGACCAATTGCAACTTCAATTTCTTTTATAAAAATATATAGAATTGTTTGTTGGCAACGAAGAAATAAAATTGCGAGAGCATTATTAATCTTAGATGCAGACTAGGCATACCATTGAAATACAGTACAGCTGAGAAAAAAATTCAACAAACCTTGTTCGCCTTACCTATAAGAGAAATTCAAAAAAAATACAGTGAGAAGTCGGTTCATTTTGCATAACTAAAACCCAACTTGTATTCCATTTCGAGTATTGTATAACATCAATATGTAAAAACAATAGTCACTGCCGTAGGCAGGGACCAATAATGGCGTGTACCTTGGGATCATGAATGAAACTGTGGCCAGACCTTGCATTTGGAGGCAGCTCTCCAGTGCAAGCATGCTTCAGGCATTCAATTATAGTCTGCTCACCACGTCGTAACAGTTCAGGCCAAATAAACCGCCAAACGATTCTTGAACAGGATTGAATTTCGGTTTGAAAAACGAATTACCGACCATTGCGAAAGGCTTACCGTTTTGCCAGCGCCATTAGGGCCGACGATGAGAGTTAACGGCTTGTAGAAGGTGATAACGAGGGTATTTTCCGGGCTGAAGCTCCGGATTCCTTTTATAAGCATCTTATCGACGGTACTCATGGTGGTGTATTTAGTCCAAGGAAAGCCGAAGTAGGATTGGATGCAGAAAAAGGTCTCCCTTGCTTCCTGTGAAGTTATCGGTCCCCGAAGTTCTTGAAAATTCCCGCGCAAACTACCGTAAACTTGCAGAAATGGGGAAATATCAGTGTTCTTATCGTACAGCTTCTATTGCTCTACCCTCTCTTCTCTCTATATTTTATTATTTAGAATACAATTGGCAGAATTATATTTTTTTTAATGATGACTGTGAACATAGTTTTTTCAATTAGTTTAAAGGGTTTGGAAGGAAGAAAAAAATTATGTCTTAGTGTTAAAAATATGGTTTAAATTAAAAATATAATTAATTTAGTTTTTTTAGTTTTTAAATTGATTAAAATTAGTATAGATTTTTCAAGTATTATTTAGAGATATCCAATTTCTAAAGGTGTGAATTCTTTTAATTAGTTTTTATTTTTGATAACTTATTACTTATGAAATTTTTCTAATTGTTTTTATTATTTGTGGTAAGAGTAAATATGAATTTTAATTTTTTTTTGTTTTACTTTTTATACTAGGTTGGAGAGTACTTAGCTACTCTCAATGCAATAAATTAATGTGATATGTTTTTCATTATAAAATTGTAAAAATATCTAATTTTTTTTTTAAATACTACATATAATTTTTACAATTTTATTATAATTTTTAAGCATGGTGCCATCAACGATACCTTGAACCTTATCATGAACATCTTAAGTATGGTGGTTAATCAAGCTAAATCTCAATTCCTTTTCTTTAATGTTCATATCTATGTTAAGAACAACATTTCCAAGATCCTTGGTTTCGGTTGGAGCTCCCTTCCAACCAAATATTTAGGAGCCCCTCTTATTGAGAAGGCTCGACAAACCAGCCTTGAGAATATCTTATCTCCAAGACGGCGAAAAAACTAGATAATTGGTCCTTTGACTCTTTGTCTTGATCGTCTCACCTTCATCAAATCAATGCTACACACTATGCTTATTTACTTGAACTCCATCCTCTCAACTCGGAAGAAGATCCTGACGGCCATCTACAATCTTCAGTGAAACTATCTTGACGGCCATCTGCAATCTTTAGTGAAACTATCGTTGGAGTGGCTCTTACACCAATAAAAAGTGGGCTACAGTAGCTTGGAACAAGGTCTATTGACCTAATAGAGATGGAGGGTTGAGACTATGTGGTCCATAAATGAAAAGTGTTGCAATGGGAACCAAACTCTAGTGGTGATGGATACATAATGAGATGACTATGTGGAGCAAGATGTGGAAAAGAAAGTATGTGGTTGATATCGATGATTAGGATTTAATTCCCTTAACAGGATCTAAGCCATGCTCCATGATTTGGAATTTTGCTTAGGCTAAAAAAGAACTCATTTAGAGCCATTGCTTCTGGGAAGTAAGGGATGGACAAATAGAAAGATTTTGGGAAGAAGCCTGGTAGAAACTTCCTAAATTTTGTGATCAACCATAGTGGGTAGAATTGCAGCATCACTTTCACGCCCAATCAAAACATAAGGTCAACCACTACTAGATCTCTCCTAATCCAGACAGGAGTTGTTGAAATTGGACCTCCACAAATGAATGGCATGTATTTATGCAACAATTGGATATGAATAGATTTTGGATTGTCGTTCAAAGCTGGAAAATCCCCTATCACCGAAGAGCACACAAATTAAGGTGGGGTAACAAAAATGGAGGACACTTCTTAATCAAAGAAGTGTATTCCTTGCTCACTCATTCCAACAATAAATCGGGAGAGAAGATATGGAATTCAATCTTGAAAAACAACCTATAGCCTAAAGTTTCGACCTTTTTAAGGTTGGTGGCGCAAGGCAGCTCTTTGACTTGGGATCATATCTCTTGCAAAGGCTACAAGAGACCCTCCATTTGTTATATTTGTTAGGAAGAGGCTAAAAATTTGGAACATTTTCTCAATCATTATTCTTTTACCTCAACCTTATAGGATGAAGGGGCAATGATTTTTTAACAGGCCAATAGAAGTTGATATAATGTGATGAATACAATCACCAATTTGAGGAGGCAAGTTTTCCATAACCCCGTCCATAATGGGGCCTAGCAATTGTTACCCTGATTTCTTATGTGGGAGACCTAGAAAGAGAGAACTCGTTGAAATTTCCAGTACCAAATAATGACCAATGATTAGGTGTGGAAATGCATCCAAGTCAAAATTATGGAAACCATTCAAGCATCAAACTGGACAAATGATGGTTGGAAGTGTAATGAAGTGGAAGGCCAAATAATGAAGATTTGGGACCTAAAGTCGAGACCAATAGTTATGTTAGTCATCCAAATCAAGCCACTAAGATCCATCCCATCCATCTAGTCCCCCCCACCTACTAGATTCGTCAAGTTAAATTTTTATGGGGCTTTGAAAGGGAATTCAGGACCAATGTGCTATGGGGAGAGTCTTTAGGGATGCTAAAGGAGAAATCCTTAGAGTTTATGTAGGAAATATGGGAATTGAAAGCAACAATGTAGCTTAACTATGCACTCTCATGAATCATTTTCAAATTGCAAGTTGAGTTGGATACTCTCAACTAATCATCAAAGGCGACTCCCAACATATCATAGGCATGTTGAGTAAACTACAAACTAACACTCCTATTCATGAAATTACAATTAATTGTCCATGGAAAGTCAACTATAATACATGCGGTCACTAGCTTAGAATACCTCACAAAAAATAATGGCTATTATCCCATCTCATGTGTGTCAATCAACTAACAAGGTCTCAGATTACTTGGCAAATGAAGGAGCCAAAAGTTCAATAGTGGATCTCGATCTTACCCTAGAAAGTCTATATGATTCTTCCTTAGATTTAAAATGTATTACTTTGGCTCGACAGGATTAGGAGCTGCAACAACATTTGAACATGTTCCCTTAGATGGAATGATCCCCTAGATGAGGTGACCATGCTCGAAATGCGGAATAGGGACAATTGCTCACATGTGTCCCATGCAGCAAGTCGCCACCTTGTTAACCTCCTCACTCAAGGATATTAATGGCATGGGATGGGAGGGACAAATGGCATGTCCTCACCCCCAGATTTGGCAACTATGGGATAGGGTAACCATTATGCGCGGGTTTTTTTTGTACTATGGAAGGGATTTGTGGCAGGGTNGGGAGGGACAAATGGCATGTCCTCACCCCCAGATTTGGCAACTATGGGATAGGGTAACCATTATGCGCGGGTTTTTTTTGTACTATGGAAGGGATTTGTGGCAGGGGGAGAGATGTGAGAGTTGGTACGATGACCCTACACCAAGTCAAAGCATGAGGAAGCAACCTTATTGGTGAGTAGGAGGCCCATTATGGTTATGGAAACTTATGTTTCATGGTATGTGGCGAATGAAGGTGGTCTACAAGCACATGCTAAAATAGGGATCAGGAAAACCAAGGATTTTGCATACTCTAGATTTGGCATCTCCTTAAAAGAAGGTTGTGATGGTTCATTGAGGTCAAGGGAGGAGGGGGAGCATAGGCAATGGTAGCAAGAGTCCTTCATGGACCCACTCAGGGGTGATTGATGTAGAAAATTTGTACTATCAAGAAATTCCACCATATACAAAGGAGCAGTTGTCTAAGGCAAAAAATTGGGTGAAGGAAGAGGAATATTTCACACGGCTAAAGGACATTGAGTAGGAAATGGGGCCATAGATAAAAGACACAGATAATACTTGCACTCAAGACACCAATTTCAAGACTCGTACACTGCAATGGACTACCAAGTCTTTATTGGGAAAGGTGTTATTAGAAACCAAGGAGGAGAGAGTGGAGTTGTTGCTCGAAATGGACAAGATTAATTCCAAGCTCAACTATCTTACAAAGGTTATTACTGGTAAAGACTACATTGTCAAGGAGCATGCACCTGCAAGATAGGTGCCTCCCATGATCTGGGTTTTTGAGGGAACAAAATGAAATACATAAATATTCTGAAAACTCAGAGATACAATAATACTAATTTTCTATTAATGAATGAAATATGTAGGAATTGTAACAAAATGTAGAGTGAAATGAACTCATTGGAATGATAGCATCTTGTCTTTGATAAGAGATGTGAGAGCTACGTGGATTTGTAGGAAGTGAATTACAATGAGGCCAAAAGGACTTTTAACATTCAACATCAGTAAGAAAACCCTATACATCCAAAACCCTAACCCCAAAACTCGAAACACCAAAAGGTTTGTAGGCCCTGTTATGTACGTTTTTTTATACATCAACTTCTTAGGGGCGTAACTTTTGTATCTAATCTATGTTTTGGGTGGTTGGTATCCCGTCAAAAAGGTCTAGCCAAGAAGTACACTTTTCTAATATTCTATTACATGCCTTTTGCAATCAATTGGGTGTTGTTGTGTCAAAAAATGATGTTTAGGGCCTCAAAACAACCTTGGAAGTTCAAGACCTAAAAAAATCGTAAAAACTCCCACGATGGAAAACTATGTTTTGAGCTAATGGACTAGGTGGATGGCCAACAATGTCCACTTGGATAAGCCCCCCCCAGGAAGCAATGTTATCCATTGTGTTGAGTTCCCCCATCAAACGAGGCAATTATTGTTGAACTTGTCGTTGTGTGAGCCACTTTCCTTTGTGTATAAGTTGCCTCGCTTTGACAACCTAATAGAGTTGGAGCTTCTTTTGGAAAATGCCCTTAACCTATGTCCCTATGATCTTATAAATGGTGGTCTTTTCCATGTAGTCAAGGTTGAGCTTTGTAGGTTTCAGATGCTTTGCCACCTCCAAGGTGTCCAACAGTGGTGGAAAATATGGTTAAAAGAGGTCCACATTGAATAATGGGTGCAATCCAAGAAAGGGGGCAATACTTAACTCAAAAGCATTGTCTCCCACAACTCTGGTGATGGTATAAGGTCCATAGCAAAGTGGACGCAACTTACGATGGGGTCTTATAAGGCGCTCTTTGTACAAATGCAACCAAACCTTGTCTCCCTCCTGAAACTTGTGTGAAACCCTATGTTAATCTTGGCGTTGCTTGTCCTTAGCATTGGATTTTTGTAAAACACGAAGGACATGATAGTATATGTGTTGAATCTATTTGATGAATTCGGTGGCTTTGTCGGCCTTTGATTGAGCATGGAAGGATTCTACCTCTGTGGGCACAAAGGGTGGTGCTACATTAATAGGGCCTAATGGTCGAAAGCCCAGGTCCACCTGAAAAGGGTTGTGGTCGGTTGAGTTATGGAGGGCTCTATTGTAGTTGTGTTAAACATAAGGAAGGATCTCATCCCATATGTGTGGATGCTTAGATTTGTACATGTGTAGGATGCCATAATCATCTTGTTGTTGACCTCTAGCTTTCCATCAGTTTAGGGGTGGAAGGTGATGGATTTGGTGAGCTTGGTGTCTAGCAGTGACCAAAGGCTCGACTAGAAAGTCTTCAAGAACTAGTTGTCCCAATATGAGATGATGGACTGTGGGATTCCAAAATGTACCTACACACGCTCAAAGAAGTGCTTGGTAGTGGATCCATCCATGATACTCTTCTTCTAAGTTGTTATAATGACCATCATAGAGAATCGATCAACAACCATGAATACAGATTCATTATCACGCTTGGTTGAAGGAATACCTAACATGTGGTCCATCAATATGGATTCCCAAGCCCCGTCGGCAATAGGTAGAGGGGTGTACACTACTAGTTTTGTAATGGTTAGCTTGGCAATGGAGAATGTAATGCAATATCTTAGATACTTACTAACATCCTGGTGAAGCTTCAACCAATATAAATACTTATGTAATGTTGTTATTATCTTCTCCACACCAAAGTGTTCCACCACCCAACTGTAGTGGGCTTCCCAAATTAATTTTACATGCTTTCTTGAAGGAACACAAAGATGACCTAGATGGCATAACAATCCATCTTGCAAATGAAAGTTAGTAACGACTTTACTTGCTCCCAACATATGGTGGGCTCTAGCGAAGTCGAGATTGCTATCATAGAGTTGGGACCACAAGGAGGTCTCATGTCCATAAGAGTCAATCACTGTGGTTAGTGCTATAACTAGAGGTCAATAAGGCAATCAATGATGCAATTGGTGCTTCCTTTCTTATATTTAATGTTGAGGTGAAATTTTGAGTATGTGGACCACTTTTGATGGCATTCATTCTATTATTTTCCTTTTGTCAACATGAAACATAAAGGATTGTGATATGTATGGATGACCTTCTCCCTCACTAGAATGCAACGCTTCCATTGGCATCATGCTTATGCAATGGAATACATATGTTTGTCATAGGTGGGGTACTTACTAACGACATTTGAGAGTGTCTCGCTATGATAGACCATCAGATGACCATCTTGAGCGAGAACGACAACCACAACGTGTTTTGATGCATTGTTTCAATCTCAAAAGGTTATTGCAGATCGGTTAAGGCGAGCATTGGGGCTAAGCATAAATGATGCTTCAGATTGTTGAAGGCTTTCTATTGTGACTTGGTACACCCAAATTTTGCTTTACAACCACACTTGGTCACTTGGTTGAGGGGCCATGCAATATGAGAGAATCCAAGCATGAACCTGCAATATAAGTTAGATGACCAATCATGAATGACTCAGATATTTGTTGGAACCACATGAACACCATTCTCATCTACAATGTATCTAAGGTATTGGACCATGTTCATTCCAAATAATCGTCTCTCTAAGTTAGCATAGAGCTTGTATACTTGTAGAGTCTGGAGGACTTGTTGAATGTGTCGTAAGTGTTCTTCCCAACTCTTGTTGAAATGAGGATACCATCCATATATATAACCACAAAGGAATTGGTGAAATTCCACAAGATGTCATCCATCAACCTCATGAAGTTATTAGGGAATTTGTTAAACCAAAGGGCATGACCATCTAGCTAAAAATACCTTCTTTAGACTTGAAAGTAGTCTTCCATACATCGGTTGATTCCATTCGGACATGGTGGCATGCAAAATTCAAATCAATATTGCTAAAGTACTTGGCTCTCTTGGTTCGTCGAGAAGGTCGTTAATTCGAAGAATTGGGTACTAGTTCCTAATTGTGATTTTTTTAGAGCTCTGTAATCTATACAGAGTCACCATGTCCTGTATTTATTATGTACGATCATGGTTGGACTTTCATAGGGTAACGAGATGGGTTGAATGTACCTACTTTGGAGAAGTTATTGAATATTATAGCACTTGATTTCCTCATTTTTCAAAAGAGATCATTGATATACTGACCCATTAGGTAAAATTTCACCAGGGTTGAGAGCTATTGAATGCTTAACCTAACAATGCAAAGGAACCCTATTTGGTGAGGTGAAGATGTATGGGTATTCTTCTACAACTCTATCCACTTACTTTCACTATGTATAGAGGATACTCCCATGATGTACATGTATGCCTTTACAACTTTTTTGCGTAGATTCCCTCTTCTAATCTAGGTAATCACAAAAGGCCATCTCTGGTCTAGGACTGCACACAATGCATAACATATCTGATCAATTGTGACTTGATAATCATCATGTCTGTTATAGCTCAAAATGACACTTCTCTGCCTGTGACCACTTTCCCATGATTCCGTCGCATGTCGACACTTCCATGACGACACTTCATGAAAGTCACTGAAAAAACACCTAACTTGGAGGACCTATATCTTGAGTTCTATAACTCCATTTGACCTCATCTCTACACCATTGGAAAGATATTTCTGTTAGCTAAAACTTTCCACAAGACACCAAAGTCTGAAAATGCCTAGAAATACCCTAAAAATGAGTTTTTTTTTGTCTATATGCGACTTGCCTTAAGGAAAACCCGCGTATGATACGCGAGTTGCTCTCTGTAGTACCCGCGTATGCTATGTATACATGACTTTCTGTACTAGAAACCCGCGTATACTTTTCATGTACGCAACTGTCCAGTTATGCAACCCGCGTATGCCTTTTAAAAATGTCAAAAAACACACCTTTTGAATTTCGGGTAGTTTGGGTAGTTATGCAACTGACTCCTTCAGTTGTAACTACTTTGTCTTCGCCCCTAACTCTTCCTTAAGCATATAAATAGAGGTAGGGAGGTCCATGAGAGGGGACTTGAATTTTTGCATTGTTATGCTGGAGGATTTGGAGCTCTCTTTACCCACACCTTTGCCCTGGTGTACCCTGCCCATGGGTACGAATCAGGCTTGTGACTGTCCCCCCAGACTGTCAATATAGTTAAGGTAGCCTTTAGTCTCTTTGACATCTAGGGTTCATACACAGGTACACCGGAAGGCTATTTCTGGTTGACCTTGGATGGGCTTGGAAGGTAACCCCAGTATAAGGTGTGGGAGGGCGGTGGGTGATTCCTCCACTTGTGCCTAAGAACATCTACATGGACGCCAAGTAACTGCCTATCAGCTTTCTTCTGGAAAGCGTATCTTATACCTGTTTGGCTGTTTGGCTTTAGGAATTTTTAGTGAGTGCTGTGTGGTTTGTCTGTACTTAGTGTGCCTTTAGGTGTGTGCTTTGTAATTTTGGTTTCCTATTAACCTCAGACTTTGTTTCCTAGTTTGAAACTATGGCTAACACCCCTTCGAACACCAACCAAGAGATCCCCATGATGGGAACTCCTTGTAATATTCCTCTCATGGGGAATGTTGGTGTTCCTTTGATGGCCACCCTGAATCTTCCTAGATTCACCCTAGGGCTACCAGTGTGGTTGTTTTCCACTCCAACTGTCTTGAATGCTCCTGATGCTTCTCAAGTAAGCTCCTTATATCAAGAGCATCAAAACACTGCTTCCCCTTCACCTATAGTTGATTCTCCTCCTCCTTCTACCTCATGCGGTGAAACTACTGATACTAGTAACCGGGAGTCTAAAAGGAGTAAAAGAAGGAGGAATAGGAAGAAGGCACATAAGCAAGGGGGCACTCGTTCAACCTCTGCAAGTCAAGTTGAACCTCATCACCCAGCCTCTGCAGTTCATGCTGGGGGCACCTATCCAACCTCTGCAGGTCATGTTGGATCTAAGCACTCAACCTCTACAAGTCAAGTTGATCTTCACCATCCAGCATCTGTTGTTCATGCTGGTGGGATCCTTCCAACCTTTCCAGGTCATGTTGGATCTAGTCACTCAGCCTCTGTGATTCATGCCGAGGACACCCGTTCAACCTCTGTTGTTCAAGTTGAACCTCCCTATCCAACCTCTGTTGTTCATGTTGGATCCATCCACCCAGCCTCTGTGGTTCACGCTGGGGGCACACACTCAACTGCTGCAAAGCATGTTGATCCTAACCACTCAGCCTCTGTTGTTGATGTTGGTGGTGCCCGTCCAACCTCTACAAGTCATGTTGGACCCAGTCTCTCAGCCTCTGCAAGTCATGCTGAGGGTAGTCTCTCAGCCTCTGCAAGTCATGCTGGGGGGAATCTCTCAGCCTCTGTGGTTCATGTTGAAGACAATATGTCAGCCACTACGAGTCATGTTGACACTATTGAAAAGACTACCCGTTCAAAACATAAGCCCAAGTTTCCTTGTAAGCTTTGTGAGGGAGACCACCTTACTTATAAATGCCTTTCTATTGCGGAGGTGTGAAGAGTTTGGTTTCATGGTCATCCCGTTTTTGAACATCCTGAAGTCTCTCAACAACCAGCCTCTCTCAGTGAGGTTGGACCTAGTCACCCAGCCTCTGTAGTTCATGCTGGGGGCAAACTCTTAGCCTCTGCAGGTCATGCTGAGAGCAAATAGTCATTCACTGCTAGTCATGTTGACATCGTTGAGAAAACTGGTCGTTCGAAGTGCAAACTTAAGTTCCCTTGTAAGCTATGCGAGGGAGATCATTTACTCACCAGCGCCCTGCTATCGCAGAGGTGCGAAGAGTGTGGTACGAGACTCAAGAATTTCCTTCTACTAAACAACCTATAGTTTCTCAACAACCTACTCAACCTTTGGTTGATCAAGTGGTCGAACCAATCTCAGCTTTGGTCGATCCCACTCTTCTTTCGGAGAGTGATCCTGATGTGATTAAACCAATGTCATCTTTGGTCAATCCCACTCTCCCTTCAGAGAGTGACTTTCACGAAGCGGTTGAATCGATTCCATTATCGATCAATCCCACTCTTCCTTTGGAGAGTGAAGTGTCGACTAGTCACATTTTCTTCACTGCCAATTCAGAACTTACTGAACAAGGGGGCACTGAACTCGCTTCAAATCAACCCCCACCAAGCTCTCGGATTGCTTCCTTTGATTGGGATAGCCTAGTTGAGCCACGCCTTCCTTCTGATGCACCTTTCCAGATAAAGGTCAAAGTTGAACCTTACACGATTGCTCGTTGTATTGTTGATGAAGGAGCCTCAGTTAGTATTTTGTTTGCTCGTGCTTGGCGAGGCATGGGATCTCCCATCCTTGTGTCGACTGCTAGTCAGTTACTGGCATTTGATAGAAGAACTTGTGTAGCCTTGGGAGTTCTTGCTCAAACACCTATTACTTTGGGTGGGAAGACCGTCTTAGTTGACTTCATGGTGATAGAAGACCCCTTGGACTTTAATATGCTCCTTGGATGTGATTATGTCTATGCCATGCAAGCTGTGGTGTCAACATTTTTTCGTGTGATGTACTTTAATCATGGCGAAGAAATTGTCACCATTGATCAGTTGGATTTTCTTGATCTGTTTCCTGACCCAACTAGAGACTAGGTCTTTCCTTTATTGGTTCCCAGTGTTTCTATAGACACTACCCCGCCACAGGTGAACTATGTGGCCTCTTGTCCTTTGTGTTCAATTGCTACTGAGAAGTAGCCTCTGTTTTCATGCTTACCTTCTCGGGACTTGGTCCCAGCAGTTGACCAGGTGAGTCATCCTATACACACTGTGGGGCCTAATCCCCACTCTGTCAATCCATTTGAAAGTTTAGACATGTGTCCTATCTCGGATGATCTCCTTCCTTCGGATGAAGTCTTCCTAGAGACTTTGATACAGTCTGACCTTCTTTTGGATGTTGGTTCAGTTGTGACTAAGTCTAACCCTGATTTGCCTAGTAAGCCTGACCTTTCTTCTTATGTTGGTCTTGTTGAGTCTTTGGACTCTCCTTTCGAATAGCAAGTCAGTGATCCTGATGAGTTTGATTTTTCTTATGAATTTTTCAACTCCTGTGATATTGAGTTTGTTCCTGCAGACTCTATCTCCCTTGTCAATTTTTGCTCTCCTTCTGAGGTTGATCTTACTCATTATAAACCCTCAAGCCTTGGTTCTATAGAATCTTCTTCAGTCGATTCTGCCTTGTCTTTACCTTTTGTAGAAGATAGCAAAGTCACGTGTGTTTCTTCCAAAGTGACCCGCATCGGATCTTTTCTTCTGAATATGATCCTGATGTTGTTGTTTTTTGGAGACAGGATTTGTAGTTGGATTCACAACTGTTTACTGGCCTCGCCTTGTGTTTCAAGTTGTAATTGCATTTGCATGTGCCCTTCTCGCGCTTATGAGCCTTATGCCAGCTTCCACGCTTTTAGCTTGTTGTCTAAGCCCTCATCTTTGTTCTCATCGTCGCTAAGCATTGTATCATTTTGCCTTTGCAATTTGACACCCTTTACCTTTAGGAGATGTTCCCCGAGTGTCCTTATCTTGCTCACTTTCCTTGCATTATACATAGGTTTGTTCCTTGTGCTTGGAACTAGTTTCGCCTGTCTATGACACTCGTCTCCTCAAATTTAGAGCATTCTTTCTGCTCTCCTTCGAGCTTGTTAAAAACAGTAAGGAAGCCATGAGTTGACTTTTCTGGACTCGTTAAAACTTCACAGGAAAGATTTTGAGTTTCTTTAGGCCCAGGTCTGACTCCTCAAAATAGACTTGACTGCCGAGTAAACTTGTCCGTTCAGGCTCGTTAAGAATATGTGAATAAGCATCCACATTGGTGGTAGGTTATCACTTTCTCGGACCATGTGGAATAATACGAGAAAGGATCACTCTCTTTTCTATTTGAATTGAGAAGAGTATTCTCAGGCATAGGTTTATCTCTTTTCCGGACCTAAGGGACTAAACTTACGAAAAAGGAACCCTCGGTATGAGCTTAGTTTTCTCTTTTTTGTGCTCTGGACCAAAACATGAAAAAGATTTCGAGTGTACTTTATGTCTTTGTCATGCTCGTTAAACCCTAAAGAACAAAGCATAGAGTTTATTTTTGTAAGCCCCATTTCTCGTAATCAAATGGATCTTTCCGAGTGATCTTGCCTTCCTTCACACTCGTAAAACTCAAGCTATACGCTGCTTTTGAAGGAGCATTGGGTAGGTGGTAAGTTAACCTTTTTCGGACCTTCCTGACTAAGTATGAAAAAGGTGCGCCTTTTCTTCTTCGAAAGTTAAGAGAGTTCTTCTTTGGTATGTTTTATACTTTTTCAGCCTCAGGAGACTAAATTGTACGAAAAAGGACCCCCCTGGAGTCTTCTTTGGAGTTTTCAGACTCTCTAAACTATGAAAACATCGTCGAGCATGTACTAGTTTGGGCTCATAAAATCCACGAATCAGTGCTTTATCAAGCATTCTTCTTTCTTTTCTTCGAGCTTGCCAAAAATGAAGATGGTCCCGAGTTTGCTTTCTTGGACTCATTAAACCTTTACAAGAAAGAGGGGAAGGGAAGTTCATTCACATTTTTTTTACATCATGGCAGCAAGTCTTGTTTCCTTGAACAAAGCACCAATTTTGAGTCTATCAAACAGTTGGGTCCTAGTATTTTGACCTTATCCTGATTCAGAGTTTCTTACTCCTCCAGTTGGTCTTTTTTTCCAATTATATGGGGAATCTGTCAATGTCTCCTACATTGCAGATTTGTTTCGTTGATCCTTTTGTGTCAAAAGATGCCTAAGTCACTTTTGTGTCGTGCTCATTGTTCAAGGATTAAACCTTTGTCGGCCATTCTGCAGTTGCCTTGACCTTTTGTGTCGGCCATTCCCTGGTATCAGTTCATTACATCATGTCTTCGGCGTTTCTTGTCGTGAAATTCAGTACCAATTCCAGATCCAATTAGTCTTTGACTTACCTCGTGTTGGATGATGAAGGATGCCTTAATGCCTTCCTTCCAACGGATCTCTTCCTATCGACTGCAACACCTCTTGCTCTGGGAATGAGATTTAGAGTTTTATGATAGTACCTTGGGGATTGTTGTCATCAATGGCAATTTCCCTCGCTATTGGGTAATGGGAATAGCTTAATGTCTCATACTCGATGGATTCTTCAAGTGTTCGACTTCAAGTCCTTGTAATCACACTTGTTAGAATGTACTTGGTACCTTGGGGACTATTTTCATTAATGGTGGTTTCCCTCACGTTTGTTAACGGTTTTCATTATTGACCAGTAATCAAACAGTTTCCTCCATGTTCGACTTCAACTCCTTTATTCGCATGGTTAGGATTCGTACCTTTTTTGGGCGGTTTGGATTGAAGACCTTGGGCCGACAGTAGCATCGTCATTTTGCTATTGCCCAAGTTGCGCAAGACCTTGTTATACTTTATATGACATTTTGCTGAGACATAGATCCACCTTGTATTTTTTGTGGCTATGATCGATTGTTGAGTATGGATCCACCTTGTTCATTTGTGGCCATGACTCCTTTAGATTTGATATGGCGCCTTTTTGCATATTGAGCGACCATGATAGTTTCATCAGTTATACATATGTTGGATCCGCCTTATATCTTTATGGTGATGTTTTGTATATGGACTTGTATGTTCCAGAGATCAGTCTTTCTGACATTTATCTCTCTTACAGGTACCTTTGTTCGAGCCTTTCGATCTTGGATTCTCTGCTCTCTCCATACTCAGCTGTTTCCTTTATAATGTATTTCGGCTATCGTCTTCCCCTCTAACCTCACACATTAGGGGGCATCTGTTATAGCTCAAAATGACAATTCTCTGCCTATGACCACTTTCCCATGATTTCGTCGCATGTCAACACTTCCATGACGACACTTCATGAAAGTCACTGAAAAAACACCTAACTTGGAGGACCTCTATCTTGAGTTCTGTAACTCCATTTGACCTCATCTCTACACTGTTGGAAATATATTTCTGTTAGCTAAAACTTTCCAGAAGACACCAAAGTCTGAAAATGCCTAGAAATACCCCAAAAATGAGTTTTTTGTCTATACGCGACTTGCCTTAAGTCAAACCCGCGTATGATACGCGAGTTGCTCTCTGTAGTACCTGCGTATGCTATGTATACATGACTTTCGATACTAGCAACCCACATATACTTTTCGTGTACACAACTGTCCAGTTATGCAACCCGCGTATGCCTTTTAAAAATGTAAAAAAAACACACCTTTTGAATTTCGGGTAGTTTGGGTAGTTTTGCAACTGACTCCTTCAGTTGTAACTACTTTGTCTTCGCCCCTAAATCTTCCTTAACCATATAAATAGAGGTAGGGAGGTCCATGAGAGGGGACTTGAATTTTTGCATTGTTATGTTGGAGGATTTGGAGCTCTCTTTGCCCACACCTTTGCCCTGGTGGTCATCCCCTTGTGTTGCAGAGCTTGGAGGCTGAGTTCTTTGGAGAAGAGAAGCAGCAGAACCAGATCAAGGTTTCGTGAGGTGCCAAACTTGAAGAGAAGGTATACTTGTACTTGTTTTCAAGATTAATAAAGATGTGATGTCCTTCTTCTTCCCCAAATCATTGTTCGATGTGTGATTGGATTTCTATTTATGATCATATGATGATGTTATTCAGATCATTAGTTCATGTTTATTTGATTATCATTGTTTTATATGCGATCATAATGGTTTGAGGAAGGTATAATTCGTTTTGCAGGTCTCTTGGAGCAAGAGGAGCAAGAAGAGGATTGAAGAGAAAGCTTGGACCATCCTTCAGTTTATCAGGTGTGGACCTTTCTTATCTCTGAAACTTGCTTATATATGCTTGCTGAACATTGTGCATCTCTCTTTCAACCCCAGTATGTTGATGGCCTCTTAAACCCTAGCCATAGGATACTTTCCTTTACAATAATGTCAAGGTTGCTAGAGTCATAAATTAGGATGTTTATGTTCAAGATGTTAAGTGCATTCTCCCATGATTTCATGTGTGGTTTGTGACAAAATTATTATTAAATTTGTTTTCTTTGATGAACACAACAAACCAATAGTAGGAGTGCACTTGCATTGTAAGTTTCCCAATAATCCAATCCAATATGTGGGAATATGCACTACGAAACTAACATAACATCAACATCAAATCAATTGATAGTTTTACTATATCTATAATGTGGAAATTAATATATAATTGTTTTTATTAAATTTTACATAGTGGTTGTCGTAGAAAAACATGGAATTGACAATGAACACTTACCTATTTACGGAATTGTTGTTTGATGTGATTGTGGGAATGGCTTGATGGAAGCATTTGTTTCTTGGTTTAAATGTCGAAATTCATTACATGCTTTGATCCACATACTTGCAATGTTTTGCATTTCATACCGACATAAGAAATAATGTCGACTAAATCACCAATAATGATAAGCGATCACTTTGACAAATTTACTCACTTAGTTGTGGTTCATACTAATCTTTGAAATAGTTTATGAAATCAATTTTACAAGGGAACTTTTCATAGAACTCAAGCAATTTGTTTGTGTCTTCAGTACAAGTATGACACCTTGTAGTAGAGGTTTTTGCAAAACCTCCTTCAAAAGATGAGCATTCTCCATTTATAGTGGAGATTGCTAATGGAGGAAGGCATCCAAAGGTCTTTGTGGAGGTTTTACAATCGGTGTGCTTTAATCACAAAGACGCACCGGTGCGCAAATTATAGCGTGCATAGATGACCTTTAATATTACAAAATGCTAAAACATCATTTTTATTTTAAAAATTGCAGAATGGTGCTCTGCGAGACAAAATGAGCATCGATGCTCATGAAAAGGATGCATGACATGTGGATATAGTGGTTGGTTATTCAATAAAAAATAATTTTGAAAACTATTAAAATTTCCCTAAGCAATTTGCTTAAAACCATATCAACATCAGTGTGTATAATAAATAGGTGTATCGGTAAACATAATAGTACTAATAATTGTATTTTTTTACATTTAGACCCAAATATATCTAGTGTGTGATAGACTCAGACACGCACTGATGCATATTTATTTACAATGCACTAACACATTTATGTCATCCATTTAAAAATATTGATTTTTAATTTAAAAAATAGCTCATTGATGTGCTCCTAAACAACAATGCACCAGTGCATCTTGTTGTCAGGCGCATCAAGGTA
Organism: Pseudotsuga menziesii; assembly: GCA_001517045.1. Taxonomy (NCBI): domain Eukaryota; kingdom Viridiplantae; phylum Streptophyta; class Pinopsida; order Pinales; family Pinaceae; genus Pseudotsuga; species Pseudotsuga menziesii. Next base: position 331,117 of record LPNX010409334.1, on the reverse strand, counting down.
GGGTAATATAAAAAATTATCAATGGTAATTTCATTTTCACCTTTTATTTTGTGTATCTGACCACCCAAACAAACACCGATGCTCACCCTCACTTATCGGCGCCCCACTTGCAATGCTCTCTTCCACAATTTGATAACTTTTCTAGTGAATGCGAATCATTTTTTAATTTTAAAAAATAGTGCAAATTTCCAGTTTTTTCTCAATGTGGAAACCATCCCTTCTCGGGACAAAAGAAACTAAACAAATTGTTTCTTACCTCCTTATTTACAATTATAATGGATTAAAATTAAAAAGCTGTCTTTAGTTTTCTCATTTTTCCTTTTTTTTTTAAATTCTATGTGCTGTGATTTAAGCATCATGCATCTCACACCGGACCAAGCCAGTGCATCCTTTTAATTTATAAGTAGCACTGGGTCGGTGCGTCTTGTTAATTTTAACCTACCATTGTGTCGATGTGTCCTAAAAACAACACAACAACACCTAAGCAATATAAAAAATAAAAACCTAACTAATGCTTCAAATCCTATATAACACACCATCGTGATACAATACAAATATAAAAACTTTACGTTGTGTCCATTTCACTATAATGCACCAATAACAGTGTACTCTTTAAAACAACACACCACCAATTGAGACATAGACAAAAAAAAATCACCGGTGTGTTTCATCCCATATGTTGCACTGTGACTGGTGTATTCCCAAACACAACACACTGTCCATAAAACAAAAAACTAAACATTTTTTGTTGCGTTCAAAAACACAATGTACACTACAAGGAAAACACCTTCTGGCGTAAGTTTCTATTGTTACAAGATTGGCAAAAAATATCCAAAAACCCTCCTATACAACATCTATTTTTGTATCGAAGGTTTTTACGGAGGTTATATTAGATATTCACTATAAATAAAAAAAACTAGCGGGTTGGAGGTTTTAGCGGTTTTTTTATTCGATAATTTATATTTCTATAACGTGCACCATTGTGACTTCTATAATAAAACTACACCGTTGCATAAAAATAACGTAAATGCATCGGTGTGTATATTATAAATAAAACTCATCGATGCTTATACATGATAGTGACAACATTGATGCATGCATTCTTTTCAAATGCACCGGTGAATATGTTTTAATGCGCACACACCTATGTGTATAGTGCATTTTAATAGCACTAGTGCGATGTCCGAAATGCTTTAATGCTCCATATGATTTAACAAAGTATCATTGTGCATGATGTTGCAGTGAAGTTTTACATGTTGTTGATATGTAAATATAGTTTTTCTTTTCTTTTATTTTTTACAAATTTTCACAAATATTTTTATATTTTAACTACTGTGTTTATATTAGGTACACCTTTGTTCATAGTCACAATGTAATTTTCATTCTTATATTTAATCAATAATATAACATTGCAACATTAGACAATCTAGAAGAAGAAGAAACCAATTTTATTATATACGAATACACATCCAAAATATGGGACACCATTGATAATCAAAATGCCATTTTGACATTGTTACAACTAGCATAGAGCTATCTTAAAAGGGGATCTACCAAGCCCCTAGAGGGATCAAATCTCTTAATGTGCAGAACTATTTTTAGAGTGGAAAAGTTGAGGAAGCGTGCAATANATATATATATATATATATATATATATATAATTAGATAGACATGTTACTTTTATAAAAAAAATTTAAAGGACACATGTCAGCTCTAGGATGAGCACGAAAGGAGTTACACATCTCCCCCTACTGGGTTGTAGAATGTGCCTCTTCGACGCAATTATTGATTATTTATCATCGTCTAATTGGGGTGATTTGTCCACATTACAATGAATGTTTTTTTTTCACAAATAAAAATTCCAAAATATACAACTTGCAATAATAACATTCAAATGTATTGATCATCAATCATCACTTTAAGTGTTGTAGTCGCTTGAGTTGCTTCCATGCCCCATCTCTTCATCATCTTCAATAAATATTCTTCTTGAGTTATTTGAAATGCTTTGTTTGTTAAATTTATTTTGTTCCATATTCTCATGTTCCATCTACAATCTTAAAAACAAAATTTGATGAGTATATATACATTTATATATAATATAATATACATAATTGCATAAATGAAAAAATGTACCAATTCAATGAGAGAATCATAAACTCGGCATATATTTTTGAAACCATTCCTCATGCCAGCCCTCAATAAATCATTTGTTGGCTCCTCTCCATACTTTGTTTCCTGTTAGTTTCATACAGCATGACAAAGGATAGATAGAATTAAAGTTTTCTCACTTTTCCATTAATTATAAAATAAGGAACATTATAAAACAATATTGTTACTCACAAAATTTCCAATTAACCCTTGATACCCCAACATATATTGACAATCCTTAATCCGATAACAACCAAATGATTGGATGGATTTTCACCATATGTTAGTACCTGTTGGAAAACATCCATGTATGATTGTAAATTAATTATAATATTAACATCATATAAAATATGAAATTGGAATCAAACCACAAGTACTCGCAAACTTTGCGATCAACCCTTTTTGCCTTGTCATCTCGTATGATACGTTGAATGGGTACCATTTTCTTTTCATTTATACTACAACAAAACAACTGGAAATTAGTATTTCATGCAATAATTAAATTCTATGCATATTGGAAATATCTGGTGTGCAATCCTGTGATAATGAAGACTACATTGAACAAAAAAAAAATTATAAATCATAGGTTGAAGTCTTGAAATTACAATTTCATGAAGCAATACATTCTTGGGATTTTTCTCTAAGAACCTCCCCATGCACACATACTGAGCTCACGACCTGCGTATTTCCATCCATGGTCGTCGGATGGGGTCCTTCCCCTCCCCCTGAGCTTTTTACCTCCAGGAGATTGGTAGTAGTAAGTAGTAAGAGGAAGCTTAGCCCTAGTCACTAGAAATTCATCAAGAAATTAGATAGCATACCCTTGGTTGATTTACCTACAGAATGCCCTTACCAGACAACTATGAATATCGCATATTAGGGTCTTATTGGTCAATTTACTACTCTCTGGCCCTCCCCCAAGGAAATTGATGGGTGGGTTTAGAGGAATTGGAAGCCCCTTATCTCGGAAGGCATTCACAGTCATCTAGTAGGTAAGGGATACTATGTATACCTCTTTGAAAACAAAGAAGACAGATATTTTGATCCGAGCCAAGATGTGCCTTCAACAATTCTTGTCTGGGTTAGGGTCCTGCATCTTCCTCTTCACTGTTGGAATCCAGAGTCTTTAGAATCCATAGGGAACAAATTGGGGAAGTATATATATATAAGGCTGAAAGAAGAGAACATTATTCTTGTGCCAGAATATGTGTAGAAGTTGATATGAAGGTAGGACTTCCTGAAGCATTTAAATTGATAGTAGCAGATTGGTCACATGTGCAGGAGATTGATTATGAGCGAGTTCCCTTCAAGTGCAATCACTTCCATTGCTATGGTCATTTTTCTCGATCATGTAAGAAGAAAGCAAAGGAAGAAGCTGACAAAGAGAAGGGTGAACAATGGACACAAGTTCAAAAAATGGGGTCGGGCAGTAATCCAATTGGGCAGAAGTAGAATGAAAATGGGATAGCTATGAAGGAAATCACATCACAAAACAATTTTGAAGTGTTGAACAAACAAGAAGAACAAGCTCTCCCAGTGCTCGAAGAGGGCAAATTTCAACAAACCCAAGGTCTGAGAAGGGAAGAAAACAAAGATTTGGCTGATTAGGATCTTGGTTCTCCTACTAGTGGGTCCATTTCTCCCACATATGCTGAAATGGAAAAAAGAAACCCATGGATAATTATGGCTCCTCTGATGAAGAATCCCTGGAGAGGTCTTCCAAAAAAGGGCGTAAATACCTTAAGAAGGCCCGAGAGGAAGAAGTCGAATGTCTGAAGATGCAAGGCAATAAAGCCACAATAGAGATGTCTATTGGCAGGAATACTCGAGCTAGACCTATAAAGGGAGGTCCTCCACCTTCTGTCACTAATAAATAATGCACATTGTCTCTTGGAATTGCAGGGGGCTAGGAATTCCTTCGAAAGATGAAGCTGTAAAAGACCTCATAAAAATGGCTTCACCCGATGTCCTACTTCTCCAAGAGACAAAAATAAAGAGGAAACTCTTCTCTCCTTAAGTAAAATGAAATGGAAAAAGAACACAAGGAAGGCAGCGAGTGCACGGGGTTCATCTGGTGGACTTGCAACCTTGGGGACAAAGGATATGTTTTCCTTGGAAAATTCATTTGAAACTCAACACTGGTTATATACTAAACTCCGACATATTTCAAGTAATATCTCTCTTGCTATTTTTAATCTTTATGTTCCTGTAAACTTTATTGAGAAAAAACAATGTTGGAATTCTCTTGCAGATTTTGTTGCTACATATGCGCCCTCCAATATCATTCTAGTTGGTGATCTTAATATCACAATGGATCCCAAAGAAACAAAAGGAGGAGTATTGGAGAGGGACCCAATCCATAAAATGGTGGATAATTTTATCCAGTTATGGGATCTACTAGATTTCAAGCCAAAGAAATGCAGGTATACATGGACCAACAATAGAGTAGGAATGACCAACATCTCAGCAAGACTGGACCGTTTCTTTGTTCAAAGCTCATTTTTGTTGGAGAAAAAAATCATCTCCTCCAACATTTTGCCTAAACTAACTTTATATCATAAGCCTATATTGCTCCAGCTTGAAGATGAAGAAGATCTTGGGCCCATTCATTTTCGGTTTAGTCCACTTTGGATAGATCGCGATGGATTTATGAATATAGTTTCACAGTCTTGGTCTCTCCTAGTCTCAAGATCTCCAAGTTATGTCTGGAAGCAAAAGTTAAAAACCACAAAATTCGCTCTCAAGGAATGGGTTAAAAATTCACTTAAATCTCCATCCAATGACAGAAAAGAGGCTTTGAAAAATTTGGAGGCGATTCAAATGGAAATGGAAAAAACATAAATTACCCTAGCTATGCTGGAAAAACAACAACAAGCCCAGTTCAACTCCTTCCGAGCTTTTAGACAAGAAGAAGAATACTAGATATTGAAGTCTCGCAACCTATGTGCGAAAGCAGGAGATCGTAACACCTCATTTTTCCACAGGCAGTATAGAGCCAAACTCTCCCTCAATCGCATTTCGGAAATATCCTCCTTAGTTGATGAAACTTTTAAAGGCAATACTCAAATAAAGCAGGCGACTGAAACACATTTTTAGGGTCTGTTTAGAGAGGGTGGTTTAATTGAGAATGATTTAACCATAGATTCTTTGTCCAATATCCCCTCTTTGGTTAGCGAGGAGGTAAATGGAGAGATTATGAATCCATTTACGGAAGAGGAGATCATTGATATTATTTGTTCTATGGAGCCAGATAAAGTCCCAGGACCAGACGACTTCTCTATTCAATTTTCTAGAGTTTGTAGGTTAGTAATCAGAAAAGATCTCCTAAGGATAATCACAACCTTTCAGCTAAAAGGAAAAGTTGGTGGATGCACGAACTCCACCTTCCTTGCGTTAATTCCTAAATAATTCAATCCGATCACGTTTGAAAGTTCCAGTCCAAGTTTAGTTTGCAACGCCTCTTATAAAATCCTTTCTAAACTCTTAGCTAATCGACTCAATCCTCTATTAGGGAAGTTGATCTCCCCTCTTCAAGGCGGGCCCTGTCAACGGGAGACACATTCTGGATAATGTGATTCAAGTTTAGGAAGCCATGCATTCTAGCTATCAAAGACAGGAGAAAGGCATGCTAATCAAGCTTGATATGGAAAATGCGTTTGATAGAGTAAGGCTATCCTTCCTTTACAAAGTTCTTCATTCGTTTGGGTTCAAATCGCCATTTGTAAATTTGATAAAAGCATGTACAAATAAACCTTGGATAGCACCATTAGTAAATGGAAGACCGAAAAATTTCTTTCAAGCAACTAGGCGTCTTCGACAAGGATGCCCACTCTCGTCGTTCCTGTATATTCTAATGGCTGATACTTTGAGCAGAAAGTTGTTTGCAGAAAAAGAAGCTGGGATTATTCTAGGCATCAAGTCGACAAGAGGGGTATACTATATCAATCATGCTCTCTTTCTAAATGACTCGCTTCTCCTGGGAGGGGCCTCGCTTAGGATGGCAAGATCCTTCAAAGAAATTATGCAAAACTTTTGTCTTATTTCGGGAGATATTATTAATGATAGAAAGAGCACAGTGTATGGTTGGAACACTGATCACTCAACAATATTGAACATATCACACATATTAGAATTTTTTGTATATGACACCTGGGATAAGATAAAATATCTGGGCCTTCCTTTAACCCTTGGCCAAAACAAACCTTCTTTTTGGCTGGAAGTAATCAGTAAGATAAAAGAAAAAATTGCCTCCTAGGGTGGCCAATGGATCACGAAGGCAGGGAAGCTTATAATGATTAAGTCAATACTGTCAACCCTTCCAATATATCAATCATCTCTTCTCCTTGCTCCAAAAGCAATTATGGACAAGATTTCCAAGATTTTTCGAAACTTCTTCTAGAGAGGTGGAAAAGGAAATCAGAATAGAATGCATCTAGTTAATTGCGATACTGTTAAAAGACCTGTTTTAGAAGGTGGCTTACAAATCAGAGATCCGAGCATGGAAAATATAGCTATGGGAGAAAAAATTCTGTGGCAACTCTTTGCTGATCAAAAACACCCGGTTAGTCAAATTTTGTCGAAAAAATATCTCTTGGGAGGAACTCTAAGAAATCATGAGGTAGCAAATACTCCCAAAGGCTCTCTAACATGGAATTTATGTCGAAGAGGGCTTGAATTTTTTCAAAAGAATTTATATCGCATCCCAGGGAATGGAAGGAAAATACTACTGTGGGAAGATAATATTAAAGGGCATGCTCCATTAGCAACCAAAATATCCCTCACTAAGATCAACCTTTAGCTTATTAATAAAGGTCTCTTAAGTCTAGCAGATATTTCATTGTGGGATAACAAAAGGAATTGGGTAGCGTGGCAATTTCCAGAACTGCCAGAATGGCTTAATTCATAAAAAAACTTGCTACTGACAGAGCTAACAGGATTATCTCCAATCCATTCTTTACTCAAGGATAAAGGGGGGTGGGGAAATCTTGCAAATACACAACAAATCAAGGTTACTCTTCTCTCCAATCAAATCTGATACCACTGCAAGCAGTCTCTCTCTAGAAATATGTTTGGAGCTCTCCAAGTATCCCCAAGATAAATTTCTTTATCTGGCTTTTAATGCATAAGAAAGCATTAACATGTGAAAATATGACCATGAGTGTATTTTTAAGCCCGTATAGATGGTGCCTCTGTAACCAAGTCGCAGAGACTTCAGTCCACTTGTTTGTTGATTACAACTTCTCTCAAAAGGACTGGGCACATATATTATATGGTTTATCGGTTCCAAAACGATCACAAATTGATATCGTCAGTCTGTTTTCAAGCTGGAAGTCATGGTATCCCGGAAATCTCTCAAACAATTCCAATTGGAGCAAAATTTGGCAATCCATTCCAAAATTTTTATGGTGGAAACTCTGGCTCGCAAGAAATGAATTGATCTTTAACAGCAAGCCCACGAATCCAAAAATTGTAGCAACAAAAGCAAAGGCTATGTTATTGGAATTCATGGGAACCTAATTCAAAATTGATCCCATAACTCTCACAGCTGAGCATCAATGGATAGGTTCTATGTCATAGGATAAATTATATAAGGTTTATGGTAAGCCTTTTACTAAACCAAAATGGCAAGTGAGACTTCTAGAAAAGGAATTTACAGAATGGTGGCACAGACAAAATAAAGTCTCAATCTTCTTCGATGGAGCATCCAAAGGAACTCCGGGGATAGCCGTAGCAGGGGAAATGATATACTGTTAAGGAGGAATGTTAGAATCTAGTTTCAGTTGGGGCCTAGGACAAAGTAGAAACAATTAATAAAAAATACTTGCTCTTTTAAAAGCCTGTCAGATCGTGAAGGGAGTTGGACATAAAGACTTGAAAATATTTGGATATTCAAAAATACTAATCAAAGTTTTAAATTCTGATAAACAGTTCAACAATCTATCCTTGAACGTGACTATGCAAAGGCTTCATTTCATCTTGTTAGAATTTGTCTCTATTACCTCTCACCATATTCTTCGATAATTGAATAAGAAGGCAGATTCCAAAGCTAATAGGGGTTTCTAACTATCTACAGGAATGCTAAGTCTAAATGAAGGACCTAGCTTGAAGCATCAAATCCCATAAGAGAGAATTGAGGGGTGTTGCCACATGCACTATCCTCATAAATGAGCAGTTTTGAAAATAAAGAATTCTAAATCTCGACATATATGTAATTTGGTTGATGGCCATGTCCAACTAATTTTTTTAATACAAAAAAATATACGTTTTAGTTAAAAAAGAATCTATGCATATTAAAAATAAAACAATGATTACATACGTTTGATGCACGTTGTTGTTGGGATGGATCCCCCTGTGATGGTACACCTTTTTGACATCCTTACTTGCATATTTCAAGTATCACATCATTCTTCCTCTTCATGAGAAAC
>LPNX010409334.1:260035-320125 GCA_001517045.1 Pseudotsuga menziesii | reverse complement strand
TAGAGTGCCCTGCATACACCCACATTAGATCCCAGTTTCATAATCTTTGTTGTAATACCGACTTTCCTAGCCTTTTAGCATGTCAAAATTATAGCAAGCTCGGGATGCTTCTTTCCAAGCTCTTTGAGCATAGAAATATAACTTTAAAGCAAACTAATTAATTCTCTTTTTTTAGGTCCGATAGACCAAATTTGGTCTCAGGGGACGTTAACCATCATCATCATCATCATAAAAACTAACCCAGATTTTTTAAATACTGTGAATTTATTTATTGGAATCTTTGTTTTCCTTTTCCTTGATTATTCTGACAGATTGTGCTTCTGCATAGAAACTCTTCTTGAGCCCTTATCATCTATGCAACTCTTCTCGAGCCCTTATCATCCACTCAATGAAACTTACCTTTTTTTGTCCGGTATACATGATAAAATGATGCATTTGTGACAATAGAAAACTACCTCATATATTCTGTACCTCATATATAGAAAACTACCTTATATATTCTACAGATTCTCTTAGGCTCTAAGTTACCCTCCTTTTTAATTCTTGAATTTGCTCTACAGTTTACTTGGAGGTATTTTGCACTGCAAGAAGAGATGTTAAAATATATTGTCATTGAAATATGATTATTGTTTTGGATGGGAAAATATTTATTCAATGATTGTTGATTTCCAATCTTTTAAAACATACAAGTAAAAATTACAAATGTAGAAAAAAATTGTAACTATATTCTCATTTTTATATAGACATTCCCATACATGCATAAAAAGTAAAGCCATGCCAAAACATAATATAAAATCTAAACACATCAAAATGATATAACCAACAATCTCTAACATGAAGCTGGTTATACTACAAGAAATCATAGCTATACTGTTACATAGTAGCTCTCAATCAAGGCATACAAAAGCAAGGATGAGATCCTAAACAAATCAAAATACTATATATCACTAACATACATAGAGTATACTTCAATGAATGAAAGCTACCATTAAATAATAGAGCTCATGACATTGATTATACTATAATGAATAAAAAATACTATTAAAATAATAGAGCTCAGTCCAGGCATATATGTTAGCCATATTGATTATACTACAATGAATAAAAGCTACTATTAAATAATAGAGTGAGATCAAGCCACATAAGAACATAATATAAGATCTGAATCTTAAAAACATCAAATCAAAAAAACTTTAACATATCATTTTTTTTTAAATTTTTTAACTTTGTATTTTGATGCACAACACAAAAAATTCTCGCACCAGAGCACTATACTTCTAGAATCGCACTGTGTAATCTATAGTAAAAGTCAACATTTATATATCCGCATTTATTTCTTCAAAATAGCAGTGCATTGAGTAGTTAATATCACACCGACGTGTATTTGAGACATAAGCGCACCGATTACATAAAAAGGAAAAAATATACAAGTGTAAACTTCCAAAATGAATAATTTACGAAGGTTTTTCCTTTGTGGAGATGTTTGTGAATGTTTTTATTGGTGCACATATTTAAACATTTCATTGGTTCATTTCTATTGTTAGGATGCACTGGTACACCTGTAAAGTTTTTGGCACACTAGTTATGTTATATGAAAATAGATAGTAGCTTATTTCCCATTTTATTTTTTAAAGAAAGAAGACATGTATTGATTGTATTCTTCACTTAACTGCAAGGGAAAAGAGAGCAATAAATCAAAGGGTCAATTCTTCAAATTCTATATCATTCCATATCGTTCAAAGTTCACGTTCTTCTCAAATTCCAACTCATTCTATATCGTTCAAAGCTCATGCTCTCCATTATCGTCACTAATAAGTACATATTTATTTATATTTGAATTTATGTTGTCTTTTCACGTGGATTTGAATAATTGTGCATTGCCTTTTGTAGAATCCTTATCCTAGATCAAGTTCAAATGCACATGATATTTCACCACTCCCAAAAAGACGCAACGTCTTCTTTGGAGCAACATACCATATGGAAATTGGTAAATGAAAATGGAAGGCCATTTTACCCCACTAACTATAATGTGCCATCATCTAATAGCCATCCTAAACCAATGGTACTTCCTCATGAACTTGATCTCTTTTATGACACCCTAGTAGTATGCAATTATTCAAAATGTGAAGGGTTAAAGGTGAACCCTAGATGAGTCACACTATCTCATTATATTAATCATTGACTACCCAAAGTTGACGGTTTAATACCCCCCATTGCGGTCAATTATCCAATAGGTGAAATAGAAAATACAGGCAAGAACACTTCCATATGCTCATTGAAAATTTCAAAGTCAAATCAACCATGTTTCGTCCTCAATTGACAAATTCATCTTCGTATGTTGAGTCAATTGAGAGTTGTAATGAGTCAATGTATGATATAAATACTACCCAAAATATATCCATAAGGAGATCCAACAAGTTGTATGAGCTAAGAGCAATTTTTTGCAACCAAGATTTCGATGATGATCAACTTGTCTACCATCTACCGTTACACCTCAGTATGATGTCAAATCAATATAAGGTCGCTAAATGGGTATATTTAAGAGATGAAGCATACAAAGCATAGTTGAATCAACCACCTATTCAATTCCCACTACATCCTGAGTCGCCAATTCAAAAAATCTATGGCAACATTATTTATTCATGAGTCGGGGATGGAAACAATGATACAGAGGTTGGTATGGATGATTTATTATGGGATACCGATTCCATAGAGGGAATATTGTTAAATGAGTTTTAATAAGATAAGTTGGGGAATGATGCTAATATTTTCCATGACTTCTTCAAAATCTTGAAAACTACTTCCACCATCCCTCTCTTTGGGCATGGATTAAGGCCTACCCAAATGGGGACAACAGTGTTGTTGTACAACCCAAAAGTAATGTATGGTATGTCGAACACGTGCTTCTCGACACTATTAAGGTAACTGACCATCAACCCCCCATTAAATCAATGATAAAAAGAGATTTGTTGCATTCTTAGTGACAGTGTATATTTAAATTTCCCACTTGCAGGTTATTAAAAAAAAGTACTTCCAATTGATAACATCCTCCTAGACACTTATGAAGAGGCAAAGTAATTGTTGAAAAAGAAAGGTTTTGAGTACATATCATATCACACTTGTTCGGATGATTGTCTTTTACATAGAGGCAAATACGAGGACAAAGTGATATGTCGTAAATGTGGGCACGATAGGTAATCGATATATAAAAAAATGGGTAAGGCACATGAACCTCCTCATAAGTTATTGAGGTACATACCTATACTCCTAATGATTCAAACGATTTTTCATTTCAAAGAATTAGCCATGTTATGGGGGTGGCATGTCTTCGATAGAAGTGGGACATGAGTTCTGTGGATTCCTGCAAATTCAATAGTCATGAAGCATATAGAGAATACATGGCCTGACAAATTCAAGGATGAAGTATGAGTCCTTGTATTAATCATATACATGGATGGAGTTAACTCATATTCCCTCTGAAACACTAATTATTTGGTTTAGCTAGTGGTAGTGATCAAGAACAATATCCCTCCATGGTTTTCCATGAAGAACAAACATCTTATGTTGGCTCTTATAGTTCGTTGTGGAAGACGTGTGAGAATATGGATGTCTACCTCCAACCATTGATTGACGAATTCAAGCAATTATGGAAAGGGATACATGTATATGATGTACCGAGATCTATCTTAGTGGAGAGGTCTTTTATGTTGTGTGGCATATGTGCATACACTATGCATGATTATCCAGGACTAGGAGTTTCCTCTGGTAAGCATGTTGATTGATGTGGTTATATATGTAATGTTATATGACAAACTTAATTTGTCGGGGATACAAGTATACAATGTATCAAGACCCATCTCGATGGATAGGTCTTTTACTATGTATGGCATATGTGCATACACCGCAGATGATTATCCAGGACTAGGATTTTGCTTTGGTAAGCATGTTGATTAATGTGGTTATATCCGTAATGTATTTAAAGAAATTAATTTGGTGTAACCAATTTATTTGGTGTTAACGTTTTCCGTATACAATAACATCACGGGTTTGTAACAAAAGGGTATCATGGATGCAAATTTTGTGGACCTTAAATAAAGGTTAGGTAGTATAAACACCTATGAAATCTGGTGTACGATTGCTCAAGGATGTTCCTCCTAGATGACCACCCTTATAGAAGAGAACCATATTCTTTCAATGGTAAACTAGAGAGAACTTGGAGACCTGAAATAATGACACCAACACATTAGTTTAGGGCATATGAGATGGATAAGGAGAAGGAAATTGCAAAATTGCTTGATTCAAATGGGGAGCTTATGTTCGATGATTCTTACTTTTTTTACACCTATGTTGAGAAAATGCACATTGGGATGAAAATGAAATATGTGTTTTATGAGCTCCATATTGGGAGAATCTTAAGACTTCCCACTTATTGGATCCCATGCATATATTCAAAAGAAATTCATCTTCTTTATGGATGCACATATCATTGAAAAAAACTGACACATTAGTTGTTAAGAGAGATCTTATTTCTTCAAATACTAAAAGTAAGCATTAGCTAAGAAATTAAAGTAGAGGAAAGGCTAGAACCTCTTGGTATTTTAAAGAGGGTGATGTCCCATGGATTTTGAAAAGATGATATTTTGTTGGCAAATGATGTTATATTGAGTGTGGAGATGCCTTCATTGTATGGATTGACTCTACGAGGTTACTTCATAGTAGAAGGAGAATTATTCGGGTTGAAATCTCATGACCATTTAAACCTTCTAAGGTCTATATTTCAATTCCATTCTTCTTTCTACACCCTTTAGGTTATAATCTTCTATACATTCACAGTTTTATGCAAATTAATTTCTTATGTGTTTATGTTGTTTATGTTTATCATGATCTCTTGCTTGACTGTGGTTGTGTGAACCATGACTTGCCCCAGGATCTACGACGAGGCATGTCTAAATTAATTGCATATGTACATCAAATTACATCAAAATGGAGATTCATATGCCTAGCATCCCACTGAGATTGCTTGTATGTTTGAGAAGGAATTACCCACAAGTTTCATGGACTTGACCATCTTCTAATTCACCTAGCCAATGAGGTTGAATTAATTGGGGTGGTCTCATATTGTTGTTAGATGTTTTTCTTGGAGAGGTACATGAAAAATATGAAGGGGTTTGTTAGATAGAGGGAAAAACATGAGGGGTTTATGGTAGAGGGGTACATAGTATGTGAGTCGTTCTATTATGATAGTGAATACATCAAGCAAATCGACGACACACCAAGTGGAGTGCTTTGAGATGACCAATGAGATGAGGGAAAAATGGAAGGAGAGCTACTCCAAACAAATGAAAAAGGTGCATGATAATGAGTAAGTCACTTATATTTTGACAATTTTCTATAAAGTAACTGTTTACAGTAAAATCCATAATATATATTTGATCTCATGCTAATTGTTTTTATTTCATGATTACATCAATGAATGCAAAAATTGACACCACCAATAAATTTGTTATTTACAATGCGAAGGCAACACAACCATGGGTTGAATGGTAGAAGCATGCCTTATCTTGACCATTTAAAAGAAATTATGTCCCAATAGTTGGGTAGTTGACTAGATCGGAGAGAAATATTGTGCATCCAGTCATTACCCGCGTGGTGAAGAGGAAGCACTAAACATAGGGATTGGGTGCAACAACTCTGTATGAATCTCTCCATCTACATTGTGCATTTTATAATGTATGCTTAAATTATAACATTTATTATTTTTTTATTAACGTCAATTCTTTGCATTTTTTAGGTGCATTTTTTCCCACCCATGTGGGAATATAGACATTAATTCCGCAGTAAGGATACCAATGATGTACTTGTCACATTTGAATGTGGAGTGGAGGCTGAGTTCAACCAATATAGTCATGCTAGCAATTGTGATCAAAACATAATAGAGGGGAATATAGGTTACGTCAGAAAGATATAAGGGATCATGCAAGTGGACTACTCATCTTGCCAATACATTATTTTTAGGTGTAAATGGTGGGATACTTTTGATTAAGATAATGTAAAGGAAGATTGTGAGAAAGGGCTAACATGTATCATCTCTAAATATACGTAGGAGTAAAAGAGGGATCCTTATGTTTACCCAAACAACTACAACCAAGTGTTCTTTTATCTGGATGTATTGGATAGGTATGGTTGGTACATACTAAGACACGATTCAATATCAAAACATATTTTTAAGAACAACAATGTTGTCATGTGAAGCACGAAAGATAATCTAGGTGATGGCAATGAATAATGAAACGTACATGTTTTATTTTGAGATTTACATTATGGTCATGATTTATATTGATGAAAACGTGTTTCAATTACATCTTCACTATACAATATCAAGTTGGTTATTATTATTTTAAATGTTGCCTAGATGATAATGGATTGGGTGTAAATGTTGTCATTTTCCTTACGATATATAAGTGTTAAATCCATTTTACTTTCTATTCAAATATGGCTCAACATAAACTAAATTAGACTAGTTATGTTGAGGGATTATAAAATGTTTCTTTCTGAGGGGTTCAACATAAATATTGTATATCAAAAGTACAAACATAAATTATGAAATCCTTATCAAAATTTTGGATATAAGCCCATGTACATCACTAAGGGCATTTAGAATACTAGTCAAGAGTTGTATACCCTCCATGGTATAGTTGAATTCAATTAAAAAAAAGAATATATTTTGGAAACTTGAATAAAAAGACTTCATAGTATATATTGTAAATGTTTATATCATTCTTGGTCTACTATATATCTAAAAATTAAAGGAATTCAGTACAATACTAACAAAATATGGGTGAATACTTGTATATTAAAGTTTCTTTTTGAGGTGTTGGTTGACAATATATCTAACATAAAATTAGTGAATCTTTTACTAGAGTATATGTTTTCTTCTCTAGTGGAGTAAGAACACACTTTGTAAGGCCCGATCTTATAAAATCAATTGGTAGCTCAATTCCCTCATTTTTTTATTATCATCAATGACAACTATAATGTTAAATAATTCAAGTAGGACATTAAAACTTTATGGGATAATTTGCTAAATGTGTTGGTATTTATATACCTGAATTAAAATTTGTGGAATTAAGGATAAAAATATGTAAGTAAAATATTTTATAATTTTGATATAAAATTTGCAATTTAAAATGCTCTGTTAAGTGTATATTTTGATGCAAAAAATTCTAAATAATTTTGATCAAAACTATTATATATTTAGAATGCTTTAACCATTGTGTTTTCATCTGAAGAAGTGAATTTTTTTTATAAAAAATATTATTTTATTTTGAATAAGAGGTGTAACGTTTTTTGAAAAAACAAAATCCCAAAACATTACAAAATATACAAAATAAAATTAAAAAGCAATAACTTATATTGTGTTTTTATAAAATTTGGTCTTTTCCCATTAAAAGTATGGCTATGACTAGAGACTTAATACATGAGCTTGATACAATTTACATTGTTTTTACTATTTTTGTGTATGTTTTAGTCACATTGTAACCAAATAATCATTAACATCTCTTATTCACAATTAAAAAATGCATGCCCATCAAAAGAGCGGGGAGTACATTCTCTCATGTGGCTCTTGTTAATGTAAGAGCAAAATTATAATAATAACATCCCTTGTAAATAACTCATACTATTTGTAACATTACCATGACAAGTCTATGACCAATTATCCATTCTTCAATCCATATGTCTTTTTATATGAAGAGAACAATTTTGTAGAGAAAGTAAAAGTAAAAAACGACACAAAAAACATCGAAATCATTTTCATGGAATTTGTTATGATTGTTTGACATAATCTTTTGAATGAACATTGAATTCACACTTAATCAAACTCAAAAAATACATACATTTAAGACATGTCAAACCGAGAATAAATTATGATTTAAAATTTATATAAATTTTAAACTATTTTAAATAAAAAAATTAATATTGTCAAAATCAACTCTTAACATAGTAAAATCATAACTTCACTGGTTAGCCATTTAAATAACTCAAATAAAAAATAATCTAGTTATCATATAATGGCATTAAATAATTACTGTAGAAAAATGACATTAAGTGATCTTTAACTACAATCAAACATTATATTGCATCTCCAATTTAGATCAATAACACAATACCATTTATAAATCAAACACCATCAACATAACATGAAATGATAGAAATGTACATGAATGATATCTGCAACATGCCCACGGGGGTTAGAGAAATTGGTAATGAGTAATTGATATGAGAAGTTGTAAATGGAAGGTCACAAGTTCAAATCCCTCATGGGTACTTATAATAAAAAACATGATATAGATCAACATCAATTTAAACTAATATGAAACAAGTATAATGGATATGAACAATAATATGAAAATCATAATATATGGCAAATATACATCTCAAGACAAATATAAAAGTTAGATATATACATGTGCTCAGTAACTACTATGACCTAGCAGGTCCACCACCGAAGCCAAAGGCATCAGTACGTCCTCCAGAAGAGCCAGATGCATCAATATCTCCACCATATACACATGCATAATAAAGTAGCGAAGATACATCTCCTTGAGGATCCGTTTAACCCAAGCCACTCATCAAATCCAAAAGATATACTAGGAGGTGGTGGTGGGTCGAATGGGATGATGAGAGGGTTGTGTCTCGTCTAAATAAGGATGAAAGGGTGGTGGGATGACTAGGTGAGGAGAATAGTATAGTCTGTTGAACTGTGATAGGACAATTGGATGAGTAGGAGAGGGTGGTCAGATGACTCATGGTGGGTTGACTAGGTGAGGAGCAGAGGGTGGTTAGACAACCTGCAGCGGGTTGATAGGGTGAGGAGGAGAGGGTGGTGGGTCAACTGGGTGAGTTGGAGAGGGTGATTGGACGATCTATGGTGGGTCAACTAGGTGAGGAGATGGTGGTTGGTCAAACTACAATGGGTTGAATGGGTGAGCAGGAGGGTGTTTGGATGACCTATGTTGGAGGAGAAGGTGGTCGATCATCTTATGGTGGAGGATAGAGTGGTTGGTCCACCCGTGGAGAAGGAGTAGGAGATGGAGGAGGAGGATCACCACTCTCATCAGATGATTAAGAACTAGTGATCCTAGCTAGTCGCCACCTCTCTAGTAGCTTGGTCGCACCCATGATATGACACACCAAATGATGTCAAATCAAGTGGGAGGCTCCTCCAAATTTGAATAAGGTTTGGGCCTCTCATGATTTCGTTGGCCCACATAGGGCACACTCACTTCATTATATTGAACATATTAATATTTCCTCTATTTGGTTCAAACAATTTTCTGTGTATTCTGAAAAAATTTCCATACTTACCTTCAGTATTAGAAGCGCTAGCTTATTTTTTCTCTGGGTTACCCTCTCTATATTTAGAAATATGTTTTTTTCTTCTTCTTCCAAGCAATATATTTTCATGGGGTTATTTTACTTGCATATGGTGGTATTTGGTATCTATTGCAATATGACCACTTATTGCATTGGATACCAAAATTGGTCACTATCAGTTTAAAAAAGGCTTTTTCCTTTTGTTGTGCGCATTGTACAAAAATACCGCATGTTTCATATTTTTTTTTCACACAGAAATACCAACCTTATATTAAGAGAAAGTTTCATCTTACATACAGAGTTTCAACATTCTTTTATGGTGATATCTTCACTTGACGTAATTTCGTATCTATCAGATCTACTGACTAAGCATAGAGCTCTCGAGATTTTTGTCTGAATAACATATCATAATACAGTCCATGGGAATAACATAATTGGTCAATAGGCTGATCAAACTACTAGCTAGTGGGAAGAGTGCCATGTTCAATGCTGGATCCTTTGTGATACAATTTCCAATCAATGGCTTCCAATGTTTCATATGTAGAATAATAAAGCATTGCTCTGTTCTTATGTAATGCTTACTGCCATGTACTTACATAATGTCACATCGTGATTATGTGTCTATCACCCGCACTGCTTAATTTGTAATTTAAAAAAGTGTTTTTTTACCAAAAAAATTATGTTTTGAATTTGTTCACGGGTTTGGTGGTGCACATAAACATTTATGATGAACCAATGCATTTAGTATTTTATAGAGCACCAGGTGAAATCAAATTTGTAAAATAGCATATTCAAATTTGTAACATCAAGTTAAAGATACGACGTTGTGTACATGCTTGCATACCACACCGATGTGCACACTTATGTATATCACACCAATGCATTCCTTTATGTATATCACATTGATGCTTATTAATATTTTGTGCACCATTAATTGTGTATGTAAAATAATTTCATTATTTTTATACCTAACGATTCCTTGAGATTTTTATTTTTTATTTGTAAAGAATATGGCCAATAAAAGTTCAAGGAAAACAACTTATTGCAATGAGCACAATGCTATCTCATCTCATTAAAAGAACAAGGCAAGTTACTTAAGTTTGATTACAAATTTAATATATTTAAATTATTTGTAGGTTTGAATTGATGATGTGTATTGGTTAATGCGTGTCATGAAGAGCAAAAAATGGGAGAAACCTCCCGCAATAAATAATAAAAATGGACAATATAACACAAATAACAGAACACAAAGGGAATTTACTGATTGGAGGCCACTTCGAGGGGGGAACCTCCCTTGAGAAAGCTCAATACAAATAACTCATGGATCCTTCATTGGCCTCAACACATACTTATACACTAAGTCTAATTTAAACAACTATTACTCCTCATGAACATGGGATAAAACAATATACTCATGAGACGACCTACAAAGCATATGCATTCAACAAAAATATACTAACAAAGTAAAGAGAAGGGTCGACACGGGTTCCTAACATCCCCTCCCTCTTAGAAAAGCTTTGTTCTCAAAGCTTTAGATGTGGAAATTGTTGTTGAATATCAGGGAGTGGTTCCCATGTAGCACCCTCTGGTTGTATGTCATGCCACTGAATTAATACCTATGTGATGGATTGAGAACAAAATTGACGAGTGCACCTATTGAGGATGCCCCCCAACTCCAAAATGATGGATCCTTCATTATCTAGTTCTGGTAAAATAGTTTTTGCTTTGATGTTGGTGCCAATAAATTTCTTAAGACAAGTGACATGAAATACATGGTGAACGCGAGAAGAAGGAGGAAGTTCCAGTTTATAAGTAACATAGCCAATCTTCTAAAGAACCTTATATGGCCCACAAAAAATTGGAGCCATCTTATGATTCCCTTTGAGTTTCAGGGAGGATTACTTGTAAGGCTGTAGATGAATAAAAACCATATCACTGACTTGAAAAGTGCGATCAGAAAGATGTTGTTCGACTTGTTGTTTCATTCAGTTTCTTTCCATGTGAAGATTGTCCTGCAAAACATAAAGAATCTGACCTAGGTTTCCGAGAACTATGTCAACTGCCTGAACTAGTGAACTGCTGGGGGTGTATGGAAGGAGAAATGGAAATTCCTGACCATAGACTGCTTCATATGGAGTCATTTTAGATATAGTGTGGTAGGAGGTATTGTACCACCATTGAGTGAGAGGGAGCCGCTTTTCCCACTAATGTTGTTATTCAGAGGTGAAGCAATGAAGATACATTTCCAAACATTTGTAGATAGCTTAAGTCTGACCATTTATTTATGGGTGATATCCTAAACTTATCTTTAGTTTGGTGCCAATGTGGTGAAATAGTTCTGTCCAAAAATGACTTGTGAAAGTCACATCACGATCTGAGATGATGGAAGAAGGGATTCCATGAAGATGGAAGATTTAGTCCATGAAAATTTGTGCGACAGAGGAGGTGGTATATGGATGGTTGAGGGCACAAAAATGACTATATTTGGAGAAGCGATCAACCAAAACCAAGATCACTATCTTCCCTCCATATTTAGGGATCCCTTCAATGCAATCCATGAAAATATCTATCCAAATACATGTAGGGATGGGAAAGGGTTCGAGTAATCCTTGAAGAGGAGTCATTTCACCCTTGTGGCATTGATAGGTATCACATTCAACCTCCATTTGTTGAATTTCCCTTTTCATTCCATTCCAAAAGAAGTTACGTTGTGCCTGCTCATACGTTTTGAGGAACCTAGAGTTCCCTGGCGATGGAGAAGTATGGAGTTCATAGAAGATAGTCTGCTGAATATATGTGCTCTAGGGAAGGACTGGACGACCCTTTTATCTTAGAGAAGCACCATCCCAAGAGTAATGTAGTACAAAAAAATGATTATTAGCCAACCATTGGATGATTTTGGATAATGAACATTCATTGACATAGCCTTGTTAAACATATTGCAACCAATTTGGAATAAGCATAGAAATAGTTGAAAGAGAAACGTGGTCATTAAATGTGTGAGAAAGAGCATCTGCCACAAGATTGTCCTTACACTTCTTGTAAGTGATCTCATAGTCATAACCCATGAGTTTGAGAACCCATTTCTGTTTTGTTGGGGCTGAGACCCATTGTTCCAGTAAATATTTCAGACTTTGGTGATCAATATTAATGCATAAATGATCCCCTAATAGGTATGCCCGCCACTTCTGGACTACATCCAAAATAGCCATCATTTCCTTCTCATATGTAGAGGCAGCCAAATTCTTACCAGAAATGGAATTGCTGGTGAACGGAATGGGACGTTCATCTTGAAGGAGAACAACACCAAGTCCATTTTCGCAAGCATCACTCTCAATAGTGAAGGGTTTCTAAAAATAGGGCATACCTAGAACAAGTGTGGTACACATAGCTTGTTTCATTTTGTCAAATGCACATTCAACATCATGTGTCCATGTAAAAGCATCCTTTTTCAATATAGTTGTTAATGGAGCTGCAATCTTCCTATAATCCTTGAAAAAATGCGGTAGTATCTAGTTAGTCCCAAAAAACCATGAAGGCTCTTGAGTGTATGAAGATGTGACCAATTTTTCATGCCATCTATTTGAAGGATCCACACGAACCGCTTGTGTTGAAATAATATGCCCGAGATAATCTACTTCCTCCTGCCCAAAACCACATTTAGACTATTTGGCACATAAATGATGATCAGAGAAAATTTCTAGTACAAGATCCATATGCTGGAGATGTTCAACCCATGTTTGACTATAGATGAGGATATCATCAAAGAAGACCATAATGAAGTTCTGCAAGTTGGGTCGAAATATTTTATTCATCAATACTTGGAATGTGGAAGGAGCACTAGTGAGGCCAAAGGGCATGCCCAAAAACTCATAGTGGCCATGAAGTGCACGTAAATCCGTTTTAGGGATGTCGTCCTCATGAACCCGAATTCGGTGATACACTGAATGAAGATACATCTTGGAGAAAAAATGAGCACCATGAATCTCGTCAAAAACAAGAATTGGAAACTGATCCTTTATTGTGATGTGATTAAGTGCTCGAAAGTCAATGTAAAGGTGCCATGACCCATATTTTTCTTTTGGACAAGAAGAACTGGTGAAGAAAAGGAACTGGTACTAGGGAAAATAATAACTTTCTTCAGTAAGTCCCGAACGAGCATCTCAATCTCTGTCTTTTGTTGAAATAGGTAGTGATAGAGCCTGATGTTGGGAGAGGTGCTTCTAGGAAGGATTAGAATATGATGGTCCTATGGTATTGAAGGTGGAGATCCCAATGGATTAGCAAACACACATGCATATCGATCCAAAATGTGTTGTAGATCCAAGGGAGTAGTGGAGACCATCTATGATTGCATCTGAATGGAATGGAGCTAAGCGATGACACCATGTGAATTATTCTTAAGGATATTTTCCATGCTATGTGAACTGCTGATGCTGAGAAACCTTGGTTGTAAGCCCTTCAATGAGTGTTTTTTCCCATTGACTGAAAACTTCATCCAAATTTAAGCAAAATCCCATAAGATGGGTCCAAGTGTGTGTAACCATTGAGCACCCAAAACCACATCACATTCTCCTAAGGGAAAAGAAAACATGTCAGAGCATAGGTTATAATATCCAATATAGATACACACATTGTGACACTTGCCCTTGCAAGGTAAGTCCCCCCAATTGACAATCATGACTTCAAAACTGGAGCAAGGATGGAGAAAAAAATAATCCTGTTTGGCGATCCAAGGGTCAATGAAGTTATGAGTGCTACCAGAATCAATGAGTATTGTAAGAGGGAGCTTATTGAAGAAACCCTTAACTTGCATGGTTTGTGGGGTGGTATCCGACTAATGCATTGAGAGTTGTCTCTGGGTGGTCATCCTGAGAAGGAGGGTCAACAAGCATCCATTGAATGTCGGTCTGATCATTTACTAGATCCTGAGCATCTTCACAAATTTCAAGTTCAGGCAGAGAATCAACATCCAAAAGATAGAGATTTTTCTTAGCACATCTATGTCGAGTGAATTTCTTATCACAATTATAAGAAAGCCATTTTACTTTATGTGCCCGCATCTCAAATCCAGACAAATGTTTGATAGGAGTGGTTCTAGGAGTTGGAGTGATTGGAGGTCTTTGGGAAACCATATTTCTGAATGGAACAAAAGTTGATTTGAAGCGTCGTTGAGCTATGATCTTATCCACTGACAAGTTAGGAAACCCCAGGGCTTCCATCATTGTGCTAGGATATATCATTTTAATCTCAGATTGGATTGCATCCTTTAGACCACTTATAGAACAACTCATGTAGAATGCATTAGGCAATCCTTTTGCATGATCGACCAGTTTCTCAAATTATGTCTGATACTCTCTCATAGCACCGGTTTGGCGAAGTTTAGTGAGTGCACTTGTGAAGTCATCAAAAGCATTAGGGCCAAATCATTGCAAAATGAGTTGGAAAAAATCTGTCCATTTTGTCTCTTCATGAGCCTTGATGTACCAACGAAACCATTGAAGGGCTTCATGCTCCAAATGAAAGAATGCAAGTGGGACTTTATTGACATCAAAAGTGTTAGGTAGACTGAAATATTGTTCTGCCATATAAAATCCATCCAGTCAGATCATCCATTGAAGTGAGGAAAATCAAGCTTCGACCCACAAAAATTGCCAGAAGAAGAGAACCGAGATTTTGCAGAAGACTTTGGTTGCCGTCTATTGTTCATGACTGAATGCTGAAGATGGAGGTCGATAATTTTTTCATCTAGATCTTGGAGTTTGGTCTTGAGGGTAGCAAGTTCGTCTTACATTTGTTGGTTTTCTCCTGCGCGGGTGACAACCAAAACCGTGAGTTTTTTTGGGGGTGGAATGGCTAGAAAATCAAAAAACATAATATGTTTTAGAAAAGGAAAATTTGGATTTGTAATTGGGGTTTGACTAGGTTTTGGACACTTTTTGAGAGATAGGGAAGCGGAAAATGAGGATTTCAGAATAGGGTGAAATAATGGGAAAATTTGTCAAAGAGGGACAAGGAAGCAAAAATATGAAATGAACACTGTGGCAAAATTGAAGGTGATTTGGTGAGAATTGAAGAAGTTATGACAAACCCTAAAAAGAGACAAATGTGGGATTTTTGGCTTCATAAAGTGGAATTTGGGATATGGTCCTCAAGGAAGGAATATGTAGAATGGAATTGCAGGGGTTCCAATGATTTTTCAAGGGAAATAGAGCTAAATCAAAGAATGGAATTGATCTATGATGGATGCAATCTGCTATTTATCAGCTGGAAATAGATATGGACCCCATGTATGTTTGACTTCCTAAAGGTTCAGGGGATTCACTCAGCAACCAATGTTGTCTAACGACATGTGTATTGGGGCAGTACCCCTCACTCCACATCTTAGGTAAAACTAATAACTGCTTTGCCACAAATGCTATTTCTTGGTTTACCTCATGGGTGGGAACTAGTCAATGAGGTAGGGGTCGTTGACCTTTTCACTAGTAGGTCCTCTCAATGGCCAGCTACTTTAGGATTCATGTGGAACTCCTTACAATGAGTTTTAGGGATATGCCTAGATGCTTCCCATGGTTAAGCATATAGGGGTTATTCCCTAATCCGAACTTGCAATTGAAATGAACAATACAGATGCAAAGAAGAAGTATTACTGCAATAATCATAGCGTTGGGAATCCACTGGGAAAAAAAATTGGCAGAAATTCCACCCAGTGAGCCCAAGAAAGTGCTCTGATACCATATGGGAGGAAACTGCTACAATAAATAATGAAAATGCATGATATAATAGAAATAACAGAACATAGAAGGAATTTATTGATCACATACCACTTCGAGGGGGCAACCTCCTTTGAGCAAGATCAATACAAAAAACTCGTGGATCCTTCATTGGCCTCAACAAGTACTTGTATACTAAGTCTAATCTAAACAACCATTACCCCCCATGAATGTGGGATAATACAATATACTCATGGGACGACTTACAAAGCATATGCGTCCAACAACAATATACTAACAAAGTAAAGAGAATGGTTGACATGGGTTCCTAACAAAAACTTGAAGAAAATCGATAAGATGGTTTACAATATGAGTGCATAAGGGTGTAAAAGATTTATGGAAATATTGAAAAGAGAGGAATTAGGTAGATGTTACCGGAAATACTCACCTTCTGCGGACAAAATTGTTTTCCCTAGCCCGAAACACTCAAAGCTAGAACAAAGGAGTCACAACAACTAAAAGCACTTTCCCTAAGATCAAATAGATGTTTTGAATAAACTCTTTTACCTCTCACAAAACTGTAATAGGTTGGCCTTTGGAGTGTTTGATCTCCACATATTATCCTGCAAAAAACACACAACAAAGCACACACACAATATCAAAGTACCAAGTTCAATCTATGATCTTATGCCGATGACGAAGGAGTTCAACAATGAAAATAGTGATTCAAACACAATCACATTCATGGGAAATGAACCTTTATTTGCATAAATTAAATAGAGAGAGAAATTACAACCAAAGACTTGGTGTTGAGAAGTCCCTTCTCAAGTAAAGCTTTCCTCCACAGCTTCAAACTTATCTACCAAATGCTCACTCAATTTTGGCTGGATTTGGCCAGAGTTTAGCTACAATCACATAATATTCCTCGCCTTACCCATGGGGGATGAGCTGGTATTTAAAGCCATGGGAGGATAAATTAGGTTGAGGATCTCATGGGTGAGGTGGAGAGAGGATCCTATAAGGATGGATTTCGAGCCCAGGTGGTCCAAAACTTTAGGGATGAGGCTTCAATGAGTTCGAGCTTCGAGAAGCTTCTCGAAGCTTCTTTTTTTACCTTTAAAACTCGAGCACCGCTCTTTGTCTACAGAGATAGAGCCTTACCAAGGGAGAACCGCTCATTGCATGAAGGTAAGTGGCAGTGGCACTACTTATTGCTTAAGTTAAAAAGGTGTTACACATAGAGGTATCGCACATAGACCACAAAGAAAGCGCGGTGGTGGCCAAAGATGCAAAATCACTGATCCTTGTCCTTGTTTAATTTCACAAGTTGAGTATTTGAGGAAAAGACTGATACTTGGATCTCATTACATGATGATGATGAGAATTGTGTGTAACAATAGATTAAAATGTAATCAACATGATGTTTCTCTTTGACTTTTTACTAAAAATAATTTTATTAACATTAATAGTTAACATGTTTTAAATGCTCGATTTCACATTTTTTTAATGTTATGCATGGATTGATAATGAGGGAATAGAATGTTGTCCTAAGAAGATAAAAATTATGAAGGATGTAAATGATGATGAGTTGGTCCTTAGTTCACATGGAGTGGTGTTCGAAGTTAAAAAGAGGGGGAAATTACTTTACAAAACTACGAGAGATATGGTGGAAATATCGTATAGATGTAGTTTCCATTTACAATACAAAAATCAACACAATGTCTCCAAGAATTAGGTTATATAAAAACTAAAACAAGTGTTTTCAGGGCAATGGTTAATGAGATTCGTGAGACTTCCAATAACAAAAAAGAATCATTTGAAAAATATTATTACTAAACATGTTTTTCTATAATATTTCCCAAAAACTACCAAAATTATTTTTTGTTGCTACATTTACTTTGATGTCAATTCAAAAAAAATATTACTGTTCTTTTTGTTTTTCAGGAAGATTTTGAAAATTCCAAAGGAAAAACGAGGGGATCACCAAAACATGTCGGTATGGATGTCCAAAAAGGTGTACAAGGAGATGGTAAAAGAAATGAACATAATTGCATCACAAGAGGAGACAACCGAACAACAATGTGCATCATAGATAGATGTATTGTTTATTTATTCTTTTATGTATGTTGAATTTAATTATCACATGAAATACTAATTTTCATTTGTTTTGTTGCAGAAAATAAAATGAAATGGAACTCATTTAGCACATAAGACATGATGACAAGGAAGAAATGAGTTGATAGCAAAGTTTGTGAGTACTTATGTTTTCAACCATACTAAAGATTTCATAGTTGTTGTGATGTTTATATTTAAATGGTTGATTTACACTCATCCATGGGTGTCTTTTAATATGTGCTAACATACATATAAGATATATCTGAAGAATTGATCGACACTGGGTTAAGTATGGGTTACAAGTATATGTTGAAGTATCAAGGGTTAATTGAACAATTTGTAAGTATCTACGTTGCAATTTAACTTCCCTTATTTTATAATCAATGCAACAACAATAGGCCTTTATATTAATTACATATATGCTTTGTCATGACATATTAAACATGCAAGAAACAAAATATGGAGTGGAGAAAATGAAAGATATTTTGAGAAACTACATGGTGCATGGCTTCGAAAGAATGTGCACTATTTATGAAACAATCACTACTATGGTACGCGTTTTGATTTACACAAACATGTATATTCTACTATATAAATGTACATATACTTATTACACTTTACTTCTATGATTGTAGGTGGAACATGAAGAGGAGGAACATCCATAAAATAAGTTGAAGAATAAAACATTAGGTTAAATAACCCTATTACAATATGGCCTGCAATTGATGAAGAAATGAGGCATGCATACAACTCAAGCAAGGTAATCAATTCAAGTGATGAATGACAATTAATATGATTAATTGTTACTACAAGTAGTATGTTTGGAATATTTGTCCGCTGTGAAATTCATAGATTTTGTTTAATGTACTATACATATTGTCCCAAATGCATGAGGTCATGTTACTAATAAGTTAACAATTACATATTGACATTTTGTTTAATGTATTGGACATATTATCCTAATTGGATGTTGTTAGGTTGTCAATAATTTTAACAATTACATATTGGCTACATTTTGGTTATTTTGGACCTTTACATTGTTCCTTTTTGTATGATCATGAATTTCTTATTCATATATAATAAAATGAGTTTCTTACTTTATTGCATTGTGTAATGTTGTAAGTTGGTGCATCGATGATTAAATTCTATATGGATGATTTACATTGTTACAAATACCAGAGGTGTAATCCTTTGGATAACGGATTAATGAAATCATTAAATGCAAAGACAATAATTAAAATATAAAAATAAATTTGATTTCAAGATTATTTATTGAAATTTTGTTAAAAAAATTAAAAAATATATTACATAATGGTGGGTCGTATTCTTTTGAAGTCAGTATACAATGCATGCCATAAAAATACAATAACTGGAACGTTTTATTAACTATACTAATTGATGCATTCTTATGATGTATAAGCACCAATGCTAACAATTGGTCAAAAACACCATTGATTAAGTGACAATGTATAATTACATTATCAGTCCAAATACTATGGTGCCCATAGTAAAATTACACATCGATGTTTTATT
Source organism: Pseudotsuga menziesii (assembly GCA_001517045.1). NCBI lineage: Eukaryota > Viridiplantae > Streptophyta > Pinopsida > Pinales > Pinaceae > Pseudotsuga > Pseudotsuga menziesii. Next base: position 300,389 of record LPNX010409334.1, on the reverse strand, counting down.
TTATTTTATATTATATGCATTCGTTCTTTTTATCTATTATAGACACTAGTGCGTTGAACTGTAATATCCCCAATTTTGACTTGGAATGTATTTAACCAAAATTATGTAAATGACATAAATACATTAGTATGGATTCCTAGTGTAGATATCAAGGCCAAGGCCCATCTACTGATGCCTAGGCATGTATGATGTAAATGTTGTTATTTGGACTGTATGGTCGGCTTGTCATGCTAACTTGAAATATAGATAAATATTATGTAGCATAAATAATAAAATGGTCCAAGATGGTTGTGTAAAGAGAACTAGCAGGCCTATGATTCCACCATAGGGGATGAGGAAAGGGGGCCTATCAAAGACTAAATTATTTGTTGCTACGTGTCAATGCACTTTAGTGACAATTCTGTCAAATGCGAGGGGTCAGTTTTGCAGTTTTTAGAAGTCCTTTCTTCTATGGTTAGAAGCTATGTCAGTTGTCTTTTGACCATCATCTCATATCCCTTGGAGTCAACACTCACTCTATCATTCTCTCATGCAGGTCTACTTTTTTTTGTTGGTGTTGTCATGGTCCATGCCTCTATCTTTTAAGAGGTTACTACATCCATGGAGCTTCCTCGCTACACTGTGAGGCATGTGGGGAGGTTGAACATTGTTCAAACAAGGGGGATTTAATTAAGACCAAGCATGTCAGTTACAAGGAATTGAGCCTGGGTGGGGAGGTTATCAATTTGTACTCTCAACTACACAAGACACATCCGATAAATGGTCATGTAGATCTAAATACACTACGTAGAGCTCCCTATTGATCTTCATGACCATTACCAAGTTGTGTATAACCAAAAAATTGAAATTTAGAGACAAAACTACAGTTTTGAAGGGAAAAATAGATGGTTATAGGAAAGCATAGAGGTTGGGAAAGCTAGGGGTTGTTACTTATTGAGTTTTTCTACTATTTCTTGCATGGGAATCCATTAATTGAGGATACAAGTGGTTTTCCAATAACAAATATAAGATTAGACTCCTTATATGCACACACTAGAAGCACTTGGTAAGATACATTTCCCAAGAGAACCATGGATCGATGAAGGGGATTCCTTAACCTAGAACGATGTTTTGTGGGGAAACTATTGTTGGACCCAAGGTTGTGATGATTGAGAGATAAACACTTAGAGTTATGAGCATTTGGCTAAGCATAGAGAGTTAAACATGTTATGGGATGAGAGAGGGGGCATGTAGGTGTTTCCTTCATCCTAGTGGCCTCATAGCCCAGGTTGGGGGTGGCCTCTCAACAAAAAGAGTATATGTTGGACACAGTGCCTATGGTTGGGTGAAAAATTGTTCTTACACATCAATTTGTTTGGATCTTCTTTATTTAAAGATAAGTATTATCTCGTATTAGAATATGCAATGTTTATACTTGATGGCTATAATGATTATGCTTGTATATCCATGTTGTGTGTGTGTGTGGATCGAGTTTATTTCCATGATGTATTTTTGTTATGCATTTTCACACGCATTTTAAATGTTATGAATTCATAATATGAATATGGGGAAAAATTTAGAAGCTCGTAAATCGTCCATGTGCCCTTCTATTGGTCGGACTAATCGATGAAGACATGACATGAACTTTATATACGCACTAGTGCTTACTATTTATAGAAGAATTGGAAATCCTTGCAACACAAAAGAGAGAAATCGATGCGTAATTTTTTTGTAAGATCATCTATGTGTACTATTATATCATATCACCAGTCCTTTAACGTTATATGAGCACCGATAAACCATAGAACACCTTGATGTATAATAATGATATGAGAACCAATGTGACATCTAACAAAAAATGACACCCATGCCTAATACTTACACACACAGAGATGCATTTTTAGTTTATATGCACCAATGCTGGTATTATTGACATGCACTAGTGCGTGTTTACAATATACACAAAAAGTCTCCCTTAAAAAATATTTGTCCCCACAAAACTTATTAGTTATAATGAGCACCCACAAAAGCCTCCTCTACTAATTGCAGAGGTTGTAACATAGGTTTATTTTTGAAATTTTTTCCCATTCTGGTAACACTAGAAACCTCTGCTACAAGATGTTTTGTAATGAATTTGAACTTCACACTTTTTTTTAAATGAAAATCATCANTAATATATATATATATATATATATATATATATATATATATATATATATTAATGAATATTAAATAAACCATATTAGCATATGGTTTTCATATCTATTATGGTCCTTGTTACATAACCTATCCATATGATCCAAGGTTGGTTTATTACATAACCTATCCATATGCCCATTAGGTTGGTCTTTGCATGATAATTGTCGACCCAACCAAATTATTCGTTTGACAAACTATACTATACAACTTAACATGACAAGGCTTGGAAATTAACACGTTAAGTTTTACATGTAATTTTTTTTGGTGTGAAACGATGTAAATGAAGAGGGGTGGACCTCGCAATTACAAAGCGCTTGGCTAACACATTTTTGCATCGAGAGAAGCGAGGTGCTCTCAGCCCGGTATGGGGGAGATCCTGTCACGTTAGTCACGTTGTACTAGCCGACTTAAAAAAAATATTATGTTTACCGACATAAATAAAAAAAAATAAAAAAAATATTGTGGATTCATATATTTATATAATGTAAACAAAAAAGAATATATTGAAAAACACTTTGCCTAATTTATCAAATAATAAAAACCCAATAATAAAACTAAATGAAAAGTAATTAAAAGATCCATGTCAAAACCTCGATTTAACAAACACTAAACGGATGAAAATGTTTGAGGTGTAATTTTTTATGAACATCTAAAAATTTAAGATAACAATAACTTACACCTAAATAAATTGGATGCCTCTTAGTGCTTTCTAGATTCAGGTTTAAAATGGATCTATGCTCGTTTACAACACTATACAGGTATATGTGAAGGAGTCACGTGATATATGCACACGTTGCCAAGGTGGAGGGGGTCATGGGAATACTCCCTAGTGTTCCCGACCTACCCGTAGCAAGGTAAACACTTCTGCTATCATTTATTTGCATGCAAACTTTGGTAATATGGGTTGTATCTATCATGTGTATATTTTGCTGCCCTTAGGGCACGAATGGAATACAAGGCAAACCATGTCTATTTTGTTTTTATACCCAAAATATTAATTTGAATAAACATATTGCTATTATTTATGCAAGAATAGAGGGCGAGACAATAAGGCTCAAACATTGTTCAAAAGTACAATGGATACATAGTTTATTTCAATACAATACTAATTATAGTTATGGAAATCGACCAAAGATCTCATCCAAACTAATCTGTGAACTATTGGGATTATTATTAATGATTTGATATTGCTGTATTCGTAGCTTTGTTTATTATTTTTAATAAAACTAAACTATTATTTACTGAAATGTTTTAATAAACTATTTACATTTTATTGATTAAGGGTTTCTGCTTGGGATTCAAAACTGAATCCTATCCTATCTATGTCTAGCTTGGGATATTTCTCTTTAGGGTTTTAATAACCCATGATAGTAAATCATTAAATAAATAATAACTTTATCTCTAAATGTATAGTTATTATTCGATTATTGTATTTTGTATTTCTGTAATTGAAATAACCATAGAAATTAATATAAAGAACTTAATTCTAAATCTACTACTGTAAACATATAAACATTATAAGTATTTATTTATAAAAGACATAGAGCTTATCAAACCCTAACTTTTTCTATTAAAGGGAAATCTTAGATGGTAAAAGAAATAAACTAAGTATACCAGTTAACCACATTATATACAACTATAAACAAGTTAAATGAATTGTAAGAATTTCATATACTATTTAATAAGATTAGCAATGTATAAATCTAGATAAATAGAGAACCTTCTCAAATAAGAGCATATATATGAAATAATACAAATATCAGAATCAAATTCTAAGCATCATTTCAAGATAAATCTATTGGTTTAAATAATAGTTAGCGTCATGAAATCTTGAGTAAAATGAATAATAGAGTTAGAGAACTTACCAGCCTCTAAAATTCCAACTGTTTAGGGAACTTCTACATTCCTCCTATCCTTAGACCTTGAACATTTCATTGTCCATTTCATAGTTCACCCCCGAGCTAGACCAAACAAACTAGGAAATAAAGACTTAGGGTATTGTTCTTTATCTTGTTTAGACCTGCAGAGTAGCCAGCTGTATGTAAATCCTGTAAATTTATCCCCTTAATACAGTCCTTCTTAAACTAACCATATATTATCTTTAGTATACTGAGAGCTCAAGGAAACACAACTCAACCTTCCAATGTATTGGGGACCATTACCCCAGTAATGTCTACTCTCTATAATTTTTTCTTTTTATAAAGAGGCTTTGTTCATATTCAAGCTGTTTTCTTTTTATTAGGAAAAAGTGTTATCTTTTTTTTTCTCTCTTTCTCTTCTTTTTTTCTCTCTCCTATTCAAGAAGTAGTTAGGTTTTAAGTTCTCTCCATTTCTTTTATTTTTAATTTATTTAATATGTATTTATCCTCACATTGTTCTAACTTTTAATTAACTATTTATGCATTAATTAAAATGTCATTTTCCCACCTAGTATGCTTGTTCCCTCTTTTAAGTGGTTGTTCCCCAACAATTAGAAGTATTAAAAGTAGATAAGAAATATAAACAATCATGTCTTTCATTATCCTTGATGCTCCAGAGTTTCCCAACGCATCATCGCGTCATCATAAACAATATTGATGCTTCAGAGTCTCTCAACTCAACATCAAATCAACATAGCCAATATAAATAGTCTTGATTCTCCAGAGTCTCTAGATTCAACATCAAATCAAAGAGTATCTTTACATACTTAAGGATTTATTAGCAAGGGTTCAAACTTGGGGATATTACATCTCGCCTCCCTTAAAAACAACATCGTCATGGTGTTATCACATTTTAACATAAATTTTGAAACATAAAAGGATATGGCTCTCTCATGGCATCTTCCCTTTTACATGTGGCCTCTTCAGGTCCAAAGTGCCTGCATTACACTTTCAACTGGACAATGGTCCACTTCCAGAGTTGTACTTCTCTCTTGTTTAGAATACAAAGGGGCTCTGACATAAACTCCCCCCCTGAGTCATAAACATACTTTTAAAGTAAGGATACATGAAAAACATTTTGAACCTTAACATGAGCAGGTAATGCAAGTTCATAGGCCACTGATCCTTTTTTGTCCAATATTTCAAAAGGCCCACAATATCTAGGATTTAAATTTTTTCACTTTCCCAATTCAATGAGCTTCTTTTTGCTTTGACATTCAGCTAAACATGGTCCCCAACTTGATACTCTTTATCTCTTTTGTTCTTGTCGGAATAACTCTTCGGTCGATCTTGTGCCTCTTTTAAGTTATGTTGTACCTTAATTACCATATGTTCTAATTCATCTAGAAAATATGGCACTAACATTAACCTATCTACAAGACTATCCCAAGTCACTTGTGTTCTACATTTTCTGCCATAAAGTACTTCAAAAAGACTCATTTTTTATGATGTTTGGTAACCATTATTGTATTCAAATTATACAAGATGTATGTAGTCTTCCCAATGGGATGGGTTGTGCATAACATACATCTGGAGCATATCCTCCAATACCTGATTGGTACGTTTTGTTTGTCCATCCATTTGTCGATGATAATCAATGTTTAAATTCAACTGTGTCTAGCCCAAAAACAAGGCTTTCCAGAAATTACCTGTGAACTTTGTATCCCTATCTGAAATAATCATTTTCAGTATGCCATGTAACTTGGAAATTTCCTTTAGAGAGATATCTACAATGTGGATGGATTTATATGTAGATTTAAAAGGAATAAAATGTGCATCCTTAGAGAGTTTATCAACTATGACCATGATAGAATCATTTTGCTTCTTGCTTCTTGGCAACTAAGTGATAAAATCCATACTTTACACTTCCCACTTCCATTCCAGAATGGGCAAAGAACGAAGTAATGTAGCTAGGTGTTGATGTTTAGTTTTAACAAGCTGACATTATTGGCATTTGGCTATAAAAAGAGCTACATTAGATTTTAATTTTGGCCAAAAATAACATTTCTTAACAACTAAAATCATCTTTTTGTACCCAGGGTGTCATGAATAAGGTTATTTGTGAAATTCTGTCAAAATTTCAGATATGATATTAGTTGTTTCTGGTACATACAATCTGTTTTAATACCATAATAACCGCATTTCATTAATTTTGTAGCCTTTTTGTTTATGTCTAAGCCCGTTTTCCTAATTTTTCTTAGTGTTTTCTACATAAAATTGGTCATTTTTAGTTACTATCATGATTATGTCATGCAAATTAGAGCTAGTTTGACTAACGGTTATTTCATATAACAGATGAATTCTGCAACTTAACGCATTAACAACTTTATTCTACTTCCATTTTATGTGTTTCAACTCAAAATTATATTCACTTATAAAGTTTAACCATCTAGTTTCTCTAGCATTTAAATCTTGTTGTTCAAATATGTGTTTTAATCCCATGTTTTATGTTTTCAGAATATATCTTTTTCCCATTAGATAGTGCCTCCACATTTTTAGAGCGTGGATAATGGAAGGCAATTCTATATCACGTGTTGCATAGTTCCTCTTATGTTCTTTTAATTTTTGGGATTCATATGAAATGGTGCAATTATTTTGCACAAGGACTCCACCTAGTCCTTCTTTACTAGAATTGGTGCTAACCACAAAATCCCCACCAACATCATCTATGTCAGTGTTTGAGAAAAAATGAATATTCTTGAACTTTAAAACTTTAATCCACAATTACAGTGCAGATAGATCACATCAATAATCCAAAGACAAATAAATCAAACCATAGAACACAAGATATACCCTAGGAAAACCCTCCACCGATTCATAGGATAAAGAACCCAACAAACAATCTCAGAGTATGAAATATAATCAGTAGAGAATGATTACAACACAATACCATATTTCTTTTTCGAGAGCACAAGAGAGGATAGATCAAATGGAACATTGTACTAATCTTTCCAAGTGCATAACACTTTAATAACAAGTCAAATTAGGTCATACAAGGAAGGTAGCAATTATTTGGATGCTTCAGTAAGTAGTTAGCACTGAGAACACTGTCTCATCTTCAACCATGCGCCCTCACTAACTTGGAGCCAAGTTGTCACTCCATAATTATCTCCCACAAGGAAGTTATGCACCCTCCATTAATTCAATGAGTTTAACTATCTCTAACTGAGTTGTTAGTTGAATGATCTGAATTGAACTGCATGGAACTACATGTAATTGAATGGAAACGAATGTAACTAAACAGAACTTAATGCCACCGAGTATAACTGAATGTAACTCCATTAGTGTCATATCCAACAACCACTTGCATAAATTAAGGAGTTGATTTCTTAATTAACTGAAGTTTGTTTATCATAATTAATACTCAGCTGATGTCTTAGCAATTCGAGGTCACTTGGAGGCATCCATGGGAAATTCATTTTCTCTCTCTGTCTCTATGCCCATGTTAATTTTATTTCCATGGTCCATGTGTGTTTTCATTAATTCTATATCATATTCATACTCATAAGAGTTGTTGTGAAGCTATGATCATATGTATCACCCCATGTCATATAGTCACATGCTAAAGTACCTCACTCTAGGGGTAGCTAATCCCTAAAGGAGACTTGTAGCACATGTTGAACATGACTAGACATATATCACATAGTATATCCTTGAGACTTAGTACAACATAAGTCATGTGAACTTAATACACCATAAGTTTTGGACTTGATAAAACACAAGTCTCAGACCTTAACGTAAGTTCATGATCTTAACCATAAGATCCTAGTGCAAGTATCTCTCCCAAATCCTAGATTGATACAAAACAAGCTCTTTAACTTAACACAATAAGTTAGTGAACTTAATACAACATAAGTTCTAGACTTGACACAACAAGTCTCATGGTGAGGATTTGAACTCAAGATCCTAGATTGATACAACACAAGCTCTTTAACTTAACACAATAAGTTAGTGAACTTAATACAACATAAGTTCCAGACTTGACGCAACAAGTCTCATGGTGAGGATTTGAACTTAATACAACATAAGTTCCGAACTTGACACAACAAATATCATGGAGGATGACTCCCGAAGTTGTACATCTAACACTCCCTCTCAGCAAGGGAGACATTCTTTGCCATACCAGGATTTTCCTCCCACACCAAGCTTATCTCAAAAGTGTCAGAACTTTGTCACAGATAGGGGGTTGTCACAAATTTGCAATCTTCTCATCAGTAGCTATGTACTAGAATTCATTTTACATGACTATGACTTCAATGAAGTAAAACTTCATCTCAAATGTGTTTTATCATAACACACATATATAGGGTTTTCCACAAATCTTGACACTTAATAACTATAGGCTCAAGTATTTCACCCTACTAGGTATCTTCCCATGCTACACTACTCCTCAATACGTAGTAGTATCCACAAAACAAAATTTTCTTTTGAGGTACTCTCAGACACAGATCTTGCTTTTGTAGTACTAGTCAAAATACACTTAGCTTTTGTAGTATTAGCCGCAAATTACAACACTTATCTCAGGCCAAAACAATAGTTGGATAGCACAATCATATAATAGGTCTGCCATGTAATAAGGATAATATTCTAATGTAGCTTGAAAGTTACCCAAACATATCCTCACTAGCAAGCATAAAATACCACAGGTATGCTCAAAGACTAACTAGATACTTACATATAGTAGTATCATCTGGATCCAATCTAGACTAAAGTTTCTCTGAACTAGAAACCATGGATTTTAAATCCATCACATACAAAAATTATACAACAAATGTGTAATAACATGTAGAAAGAAGTATTATATTTTCTTTTACTCTTCAACATTTGTTGGCTTCTGAAATCTTCTTCTATCTAGAGAATTTCTCTGTGAACTTGCCATTCTCTGTGATGTTCTTCAAGGCCAGGTCACTTTCTTAGTGATTCTTCTCTTTATACTGCAACACCCCAACTACCTCTCCGAGAGGTTTAACTATTCTCTGAGAGTCTAGACTATAAATCTTATTGGGTATCAATAGTCTCTAAGACTTTGACCATGTCTCTTCTCATGTGGATTCTCTCCACAAGGTATCACAACCCTTGGCTGCCTAAGTCATATACTATGACTAACTGGTGGGTACTAAATTTCCTACTGCATATGAAGAAACATCAATACTCCCTCTTCAAATAGAGGAGTTCTTATGTACTATACCAAGCTTTTCCCAGACCGAGGCTTAGTAAGAATGCTGGAAATGCTGCTCATCTGTGGATATGTACCATGTCTCAGATATATCTGATTAGAAACTTCATAAAGCTTTACTTATTTTCAACATGCTCTATATAGATCAATACATGTGATCTTTCCTCAATCACTATACTAGTTTGATTTCATATATATTTTAAACTCTATTTCACTGACCAAGACATATCAAGTTTACATACAGTTGTACCAAGTAGGTACCACAACACATGCTATGTACATGTCTATGTACAGAATGTAAAGCACATGATTGATCCTAGGACCTATAACTAATCAAATACATCTCAACTAACTTGAGATCCTCCAAATATGAAATAATAATTATAAAATTTCATATTTACCTTTATATGTGTGGCCATGGATTTGTAGTCCATCATCCTGAAACTCTTCAGGCTCTTTTACTGCACAATTTTCCTTAACTGAGGAAAATATTTATTTGGTGATTTCCACACCACTAATCATAAGAATCATAACAATAGTTTGGAATACAATTCTCAATTTCATTATGAATATGAGCATCATGCATGTCTCCTCTTAACTGAAGATACATCAACCAGTTTTACTGGTTCTCCAGGACCTAGCGAATCTAGCTACTCCCTCTCACCATCAGGATGTGAGAATCATAATATGGGTTCTCCATCACAGAGACTTCATGCTCATCTATGTCTGAAGCTCTTCTTGACACATGAATGCAAATAAGATAATTTAATTACCTTCAAGAGTCATAACATCTCTCATAATAGGATTAGGGATTCTATTATGTCTTCTTCCTAATACATAGGAACCTACCGATCCGCTACGAGAAGCTTCTTTCTTCACAACATCCCGTTCTCTTTCAATATCAACCATCCGAATTTCTCTTCATTCAATACATGTCATTTTTATTGTAGGCCAGGACATATAGTTTTTCCCTACAATCCAAAATCAATCAAGTTATTAACAACCTTGCACAATTCAGTCATTTCAATAAAATGATAAATAACACATACTAACATGCAAATAATTCTAACCAATGTTTCAGTATAACCATATCTCATGAATTTGAATCACATGAATACCTCTATGTATTTGCAGTGGTTCATATAGTTATGTACACATTAAATCAATGTTTCGACATAACCCCTTCATATTTCATGTAATGTTTTGCATTTCTATATCAGTCTTATATTTTGATCCCATAAAGATTTATGCAATCCCTTATTCTTCTTAACATGATTTTTCCTATTTCCCAGTAAAATAGAAATATTGTAACATATGATTTTAATCATGTTTGTACCATAACATCATTCATAATCACAGGAATACATATTGTAATAAAACAAAACCTGATTTTATAAAAGCATATGATAATCAAATAATCATGCATCCCAACATTCATGAATAATCATGCAACTCTATATTCATATCTTTATGAATGATCATAACATTAATCTCATGAATCAATCATGCAAATCTCTATTCATATCTTTATGAAACAATTATGCAACACTATATTCATATATTTATGAAACAATTATGCAACTCAATGTTCATATTTTATGAAACAATCATGCATGCTTTATGTTCATATCTTATGAAACAATCATGCAGCTCTATGTTCGTATCTTATGAAACAATCATGCATGCTCTATATTTATATCTTATGAACAATCATGCATGCTTTATATTCATATCTTATGAAATAATCATGCATTCTTTTATATGCAGCTCTATATTCATATCTTTATGAAACAACCATGCATGCTTTATATGCAACTCTATATTCATATCTTTATGAAACAATCATGCATGCTCTATATTCATATCTTATGAACAATCATGCAACTCTATATTCATATATTTATGAAACAATCATGCATGCTCTATATCCATATCTCATGAACAATCATGCAACTCTATATTCGTATCTTATGAAAGAATTATGTAACTCTATGTTCATATCTTATGAATTTTTTTTATTTGCAAATAAAGGAAAGGCAATCAACATATATGCTCACAATTCCTAACCTCAGGATTACGAATCTCTATATGATTGTAATGAAAACATTCAAAAACATATAGATATAAATAACATATAAGAACAAATGCAAGTACTTATTTTTTATTGGTTTGTGTGCCCCCTCTTGATCTCTGCTTCCTTGCAGAGATTACTGGAGTCCCTCGGTCTTGATATCTTTGCAAATTTGAGTGCATGCAGAAGGTAGCGAATCTCTACATGGAGAAACTAGATCCCATGCAACCTAGGGTGAATTCTCTTATTCAGTAAAAATTCTTCCAACGATCATCGTCCTCTTATTCTAATGAGTTTTAAACTCTATTATGATCTCATTACACACAAGATCCATTGAATAATGATAATATCCAACCAAAAATCTCAGGGTTGTTCCATCCATTTGTCCAGTTTGAGAAAATGACCATAACACAAATTCCGAGAATTTCATCTTCAAATACCTGATCGTATTTTTCAAACAATTGCAAATTTTTGAAATTTGCTCATGTATAAGTTTAATCAGCCCATTTCGGAAGTGAGTTTTTAACTGTTTTGTCTGATTTCTCACGGATTGATCAGAACATATCCATGAAATTTATTTCCTAAAAAGTGATCAATTAAAATAAAAATGGGTTTTATTAAGATTTTACCTTCAATATCAACCTTTGTAGACTGATGATCAACTTGTTTGCTTTCCAGGGCAACACAAATCCTGGTGTTCTTGATACATCTTCTATTGTCGCATCCTCTTGTAAATTATTCTGAACTTTGTTGTTCTTCTGTGGGAAGTCTTAGTAGAGGCAGGGGCATTGACATCCCCTACAATTCATCGATGTAGAAGTTGGTTTGTTTCCAACAAACAGTGTTGGTATGTTTCCAAGAAATAGTGTTGGTATGTTTCCACTTTGGGATAGTAAGTTAGACTGAACTTTAATTTTACCATATGTTTGGTTGTTTGGAAAACTATTATTCTGTTTTCGATAAGGAGGAAGTTTAAAGCCATTTTTCCTGTTGTCCGAGAAGGATTTATGATTCTCTCTGTTCTTGTTTATGTTTTCAGTCCTATGTTGACTATGTTCCCAACAACCACTCCTCAACTTGTTCTCCCGAATCTAAATCTCCGTCAAAAGTTGGGGATTTAATCTTTTTAAATTCCCCTTGTAGTTCCCCACTGTTGGGAGTTTTATGTTTCTTATTACGAGGAGAGGGTGATGAAGTATCGAGGGAACTACTATTGTAATAATCTTTTGATTCAGATGATGATGAGACAAAACTTGATTTAGATTGCCTTAACTTTCTAACTTCTTGAATCCTATTTATTTTCTCATTGTAAGGACCAATGATTATGTTGCTAGAGGTATGTGCTGGTTGCTGACTATTCTTGATTTCTCTTAAGGTTTGCAGTATGGTTTCATTCACCTCTTGTTGTACCTGCTTATATTTCATATTTTTGTCTTTAAAACTTTGAAATTTATCCCTTAAAATCCATACTATTTTCGAAAGTTTAGAAGGGATAATTGTTGTTTGACTGTCATTTGATTCAACATAAATTTCTTCTTCTTGATGTGGTGAGTTAAGATTTATGTGAGGCCTGGAATCCCTTTAAACATTCATGGTTGCTGCCTGGAATCCATTTCAACATTTATGTGCTGCCTGGAATCCCTTTCAACATTCATGGTTGCTGCCTGGAAGCCCTTTTTAAATCGGTACTGGTTCTGATTGTATTTAATATCAAATTAAATAGTTGTGAAGTTACATAATTCTGACTTCTAAAATCGTTGATAAGATTTGGTTAAATTTGTTATGGTGATGTCATTTATATTTTAAACTCAATAGATCTGACGTGCAAAATCACAAACTGCTTACTAGTTTATTTTTTCACAATGGCTTGCTGACAAGCCCATAGGCTGCAAAGTGTTTCAAACTTGACTATGCTACCAATTTTAATGACTCTAAAATTCACACTACTTTTTTGTAAGAAAATTGTCATTAACTGTCAATATTTTAAGTTCACTACTTAAGTTCTAGAATTACAAACTGTCAATATTTTAAGTTCACTACTTAAGTTCTAGAATTACAAACTTATAGACCAATTTGTTACTAGATCGGGGTCATAATATCCACTATACACACATTAATAAATATTATTAGAAATTCTATAATGATATTTATTAATGATATTTTATTTAACAAACCATATGAGTAATATGGTTTTCATAATTATTATGATCGTTATTACAGACCCTATCCATATGACCCCATCGGGTTAGAATATGCATGGTAATTATCGACCCAATAAAATTATTTGTTTGACAAACTATACTATACAACTTAGCATGATGGGACTTGGCAATGAACACGTTAAGTTTTATGTGTAATTTTTTGTGTGAAACGATTTAAATGAAGAGGGGCGCCCCTCACATGGCTAATAGGTTTATGAATCCCTTGGCTAACACATTTTTTACAACATCCTGTAGGTATGTGTGAAGGAGTATGTGGTATATGCATATGTTGCAAAGGTGGAGGGGATCGTGGGAATACTCTCTAGTGCTCCCAACCTACCCGTAGCAAGGTAAACACTTATGCTATCATTTCTTTGTATGCAAATTTTAGTAATAGTTACACCGAAGGCGTTTTCTCAATGGAGACGTAGTCTCAAAGATTCCTTGTCTCTCTGGCCATTCACAGTTCGACAGGTGTCGTGTCGGATTAGCCAATTGATCGTGGACAAGTGTTGTGCTGATCAATGAGAAATTTTTTCTTCTCCATTTTAGTTGGGTCCCGATTCTGCAATCTTGATTCGTGAACTTTTGTCCTGTAGACCGTTGGTGTTGTCTGTATTACGGCCGTTCCTACACGTGAATGGATTGATGGATTGATTGGTAGTTGCAGGTCGTTCTTTGGAGTTTGTGTTTGGCTAATTCATTTAATTTGGGTCCCCGATTCTGCTATCTCGATAGGCGAAACTCTGCCCCGTAGACCACTGTTGTCTTGTGTGTTACAGCCATTGTTGCAAGTGAATGGATTGATGGATTGGTTGCTGGTTTGCGTGTATTTTGTACTCTTCCATCTGTTGTCCTAAACCACCGGTCCGGATGATTTTTTTTACACGATTTTACTGTCCTTGCCCGCGGTTCATTTATCTCGATTCGAGAAACTCATTCTCAACGATATTGCAGAGTTTCGCTTCACCATTTTATTTGGGTTTAGCAGACGTTATTCTGGATGAATTTTCTGTCTTTACGCTCACAATTTGGTCGAGCTTCCGTTTTATTGCCGCTTCACTGAATTCAATACAGTCACCCCATGTCCCTTTATCCATTGGCATTAATGTTTCATCAATGCATTGCTGCTCAATTAATGCAAGAAAACTTGTCATATGATTCAGACATGGGTCAATATCTTCATCTTTGCTCAGCTTATGGCGATCTTGACAACCATGTTACAATACTGCATTTGTCACATTTGTTGTTGCACTGCCTTTGCTTTGCGCATATAAACAGACCTTTAGGTAACCACATATTTATTTTGGTGCACTTCATTTACACTTCACAGTTTGCAGTTTCTTTAAATTTGCAGGTATTCCTTTAGTCTACGTAATCTTTTTGAATATTCCTTTAGTCTGATTATAAGATGGTCAAATCCCCTTGCTTTGTTTTCTTGTTATTGTTGCTTTGTCTGATTATTAGTTATTAATGTATTTTCTTCTGTAGTTTGCAGTTTCTTTAAATTTGTAAGTATTCCTTTAGTCTGCTGAATTTTTTTGAATATTCATTTAGTCTAATTATGAAATGATCCAACACCCTTGCTTTTTTTTGATGTTATTGTTGCTTTGACTGAAAGACAATGACACAATCCTCGCTTTGTTTTAGTTCAACCAAATAAAGCATGGGTGTTCCATGAGATGGTCAAACACCCTTGCTTTGTTTTGCTGTTATTCCTGCTTTGTCTAATTATTAGTTGTTTATGTATTGCCTCATATATTTTTTTCTCGGCAATACAAAATTCGATACATTTTTGCTTGATAGGAACTCTGAAGCTGCAAATGGAAAACGCCTTTGATTTATTGCATATAAACACACATGAAGGTAACCACATATTAATTTTGGTGCGCTTCATTTACACTTTACAGTTTTCCTTAAATTTACAAGACACCAGCGGTCCTGTAAACAGTTATATTACCGATGAAAGAGTAGAGAATACCACCGGTCCATAGTTATATTACACTATTTTGCAAATGTAGACTAGGCTAAACTGGACTAAATAGTAGACTAGAGTTTTACAAGCACGTTTAAAACAGTTGAATCCTTGTGCTGTCACCGACAATTGATTTTCGTATAAATTTCTTTCACAAAAACAGTAGTCAATTTTCGGCTTTTTGTCGTGTGGTTTGATTTAGGATTTATATTCTGTGTTTCCGCAACTCGTAACCCGCATTTTGCGGGATTGCGCTTTGCCGAAAGGGAAATTACGGGATGCGGGTGGTGAATGAAATATTTTTTAGTAATCCTATACACCGCAACCCGCACCCCACATCCCGCCCTGCAATTGCAGGATACGAGCTGCGGGATGAGGGTGGTGAATGAAATATTATTTAGTAATCCCGTACCCTACATACCGTAGCCCGCATTTGCGGGGTGCGGGATAGTGGATTATATATTAATCTATATAATGTATTAACAAGACTAAATGAATACAATTAAGAATTACAATATTTATAGTGAAAGTACATATTTTCTCAAAAAGTTTGAATTTTTTTTTACTGTTGATAGTGCTCTTGTTAGTTTCAAAATTATTTAAGAATTACAATATTTATAGTGAAAAATTGAAATACGACACAAATTAATCTATTGATGTTTATTGCAAATTTTGAACAACTACCATAGAATCATTCTCCAGAGTGGTTGTCTCATGCTCATAGGTAGAAATAAAAAAACATACATCTACGTACACCCCAAATTTCAATATTCTCCCTTCGTGTAAGTTCAACCAGAAAAATAAAAATAAAAATTTGTGATATCTGTAAGTATTTTTTGTCATTGGATCACATGAATATGTGACATTGCGATTTTATTTTTTGTTCTTTCCCTTTTTCATTTCACAGGAAAACAAAACTGTCACACTATGGAGAGTATGCTAACTGAAGATTCTATATCACTCCTGCTGCATGGTGCTGTCAACATTTTCCCGCTGGTACAAGTCTCCTCGTTAAACCAAGTGAACTCACTGAACTCATCATCTATTCGGTTCCGAATTTCTATCTCAGACAGGCTTCACAAGCATGAGATATTACTTCCAACTATATATAGTAGTCTTGTAGACACTGGACAACTCAAAGAAGGATAGTATAATCAAACTTACCAAGTGTACATCGAACATTGTACATAGTGTAACGTATGTTTAATTTCCATTTTGTCTTTGTCCACTTAATCATTTTCACACTGTTCATGCATCCAAGCTTTTTATATCCTATTCAACTCCAACAAACTTCTTCTCACAGGACTATCGCATTGCTTGCACTCGAGGTTGTCACAGTGGATGTAGCGATTATTGGAGGTCCTGCACCTTACCACTTACCTGTACCTTCTCCCTCGTAGAGTTGTGCCTCTGTTCCAGTGAATCCTAGCTTAGTAGATGATAACCCTGCCTTGGTTGCATCAACTATTCCATTCACATCACTAACCTGTTCTAGCAAAGTATGGAACATTCAAGGTCGAGTTATTGCCAAGACAAAGTTACATGAATATGGAAACCAACGAGGGTCTGGAAAAATATTTGGGTTTGACATTGTTAATGCTTCACATGATGAAATACATATATCTGCATTCAATGAATTGGCACTCTCTTTGTATGAACAAATACATATAGGAATAGTGTACATAGTATCAAATGGCACAGTGAAATCATCGAATCCTGTTTTCAACCATTTGAAACGCCATAATGAGATTTTCCTAGGTTCCTCCTCATCCATCCAACCATGCTTAAATGAATACCCCTTAATACCTTTTTTTTGCTTTAACTTTAAAACTATTCATGAGATACCAACTATACCTGTCAATTCCATGGTGGACCTTGTTGGCCTTGTAATTTCAATTTCTCCATCATCCACAATACAAAAATGAGATGGTGTTGAGACTATTAGGCGCACTATTGGACTCCGTGACATGTTAGGAAATAGTATTGACATAACACTTTGGGGTGACCATTGCCAAATTAAAGGAGCTGAACTTGCCAACCTCCATGTTTTACCTACACCTCCACCTGTAGCAATCAAGGGTGGCCGCGTTACAGAATTTAATGGAAAAACTGTTGGAACTATTTCCAACACTAATGTTTTTATCAACCCAAATATTGAACAAACTTCAATTCTCCAAAACCGGTTTCATGAAAATGGATTTCGTTTAGCATCACCATCGTTGAACCGAAAGTTCAATGCCTCTCACTCTGGTTCTCGTAAAGTCACTACCATCAAGGACCTGCAAACTCTTCAATCATCTGAAAAAGTTGTTTGGTACTCTCTTGAAGTAACCATCACAAATGTTAACATGGATGACTTTTATTTCCTTGCATGCCCTCTTTTTGTTGACGAAATACAATGCATGAAAAAGATTGCTCAGAAAGTTGGAGACATCTGGCATTGTGCTAAATGTGACGGAGAGTTTCTTGAATGTGACTACCGATATATACTAAAGGTTGACTTGGAAGATGTTACCGAATCCATTCATGGTGTGATAGCATTTGATGATGATGCAAACCAACTCATGGGAATTTCTGCGAAAGATCTATGTATTCTCTCAACTGAAACAACATCACTTGATGAAATAGTGCAGAGGATCTGCAACAAAAAATTACTTCTTACTCTGTCAATTAAAACAGATACCTTCTGTGGAGTTGCACGCCTAAAAGTTGTAATTGTCATCGTTGAAAACACATAAATGACAATTTCAATTGGACACATAAATATATACATTTTTTCAAGTTGGTACTTAACCATTCTTCATTGTTTATAATGAATGCTTTCAATTCTCAATTTTAACTCGTTGTTTCATTGTTCAACATAGCAGGGTATTTTTTTTACTCTCTTGTAGTACCACTTTCTTGCAGTTTCATACTTCCAATGTACAGGCTATCACCCACCATTTGTTATGCAAATTGGTGAAAAAACCTATATGGTAGTTTTTAAAATCCAATACTATTTTGCTATCATGTTTTTTATAAAATGCACAACTTTGTTATCTTGTTTCTGGGCACAACTTTTGATTACCCTGTACATAACAATAATTACAGTAACTTCTTTTTTCATATATACTTTCTCACACTACACTTTGTTCTTCTAAAATTCCATTTTCTTACAATTATCAAATTACAACTTGAAAAACAAAATTTACTCCACTTATATTATTTTAAGCTACATTCTTACTTCCCCCTATGCAATGAATTAACGTTTTTTTTTCCCTTCTGCTTTATATCCACATAGTTTCCAGTTAATACATGCAAAAAATGTGTTTCTCCCAACAATCAAAGCTTCTAGGTGTTTAACAAGGTTAAATTTATCTTGTAGGAATTATGCCAACTCATGACAAGGAACAAGCCAATGCACGAAAAAGAGTTTTATATGCACAAGACAGAGATAAAAACAACAAGAAACAATGTCATCTTTACAGGGCTGCTCGTATGTGTGTGGATATGTCTTCTTCAAATTCTCTTGTAGAACCCGTCGACTTAGCTTCACTTCCATCTCCTGTACCAAATCCATTGAACAACCAGCTCAATGATGCACATCAACGATTTCATAAAAATATGGACCAATTAGTTGATATGCATGTCTACTCGATTTGCAAAGAATGTTACCCTGGTATTGTAACAAAAAATTTCCATGAGGCATACACTTGTTCACGTTGTATTCTAGAACGAAAAGGGCATCGCTTTTCATTGGATAACAATATGGATCCGGGCAAGCAACCACCTGTCCTTACAGTACTTACACAGGTTGAAGAGATGCTCATTAGTCGTGCTAACCCCATATTGCAAGTCACACATGCTCGTGGTGGTTAATATAAATACTCTAGTTATACTATTTGCTTCCCACAAGACATCTCCAACATTGCGACATACCTACCGCATTTAGTATCAGAACTTGACATACTTGTTGTTCGGAAATCCAATTCTACAAACAAACCATATGAACTGTTTATTGGTCGAACACATTTTCTTGCTTCCCTTCAATTCAAAATGGCAAACGACCCATACTACAAGGATATACAAATCAACCTAGTTGCATTAGCGTCTTTGCCACTTGTTTCAGCAGACATTTCACCTTTGATTCCACATCTTAATAGTAATGCTACATCATCTCATCCGCAAACCTTATCCTGTACATATCAACCACCAAATTCATTTAAACCCTATGAATTGCGATCCTCGTCATTTATTTCAACACAAACCAATGCTAGAACTGAGGTTGAAGAAATTAGACAGTTGTTACACATGCCAAATATCCCACTACCACCTTCCATAGATTTCCCCCCTATAGAAATGTCCCCTATCAATGAGTACACACAAAAGGCCTTCTTTCCATGGCTTTTCCAACTTTGTTTCCCACAGGTACAACAATGTTATTACAACCACGCATTCATCAAGTTGATATGCACGAATATGCACTCCACCTTATTCGCTATCACGACAATAGATTTTCCCAACATCCTCACTTCCGATACTACATATACAATCTAATTATGCGTTATCGAAGTAATAGTACTGCCTCTGTTTTTGTCAAAAAAAATCTTGAAGATACACTACCTCCGATAGTACATGAGCTTGTCAACCAATTGCAAGACATGCCAAATGATAAAATTGGTGAGGGGCTCGCAAGATTTGGGTCTTAATTACGTGGAACATGATCATATTGGAACAAAAGTAGAGCTGAACTAACAAATATGATCAATCAACAAGGTACACCAACATTCTTCTTCACCCTTAGTGCAATTGACACAAAATGGCCAGATTTGCATGCTCTAATGCCTGGTAAAGCTCCTAATGTTTCAGCTCAAGTTTATCAATGGAAGGTTCACAACATCATATCAAATCCACATATTACATCACAATACATGCACAATAGATTCAAAACATTTCTTGTGGAGGTGCTTCAAAAAGGTTTTCATATAACCGATTATTGGTGCAGGTATTATACCATCTATTCCTTTCTATTTCTCTCTATATATTTTTATCTTTATACAATTTATTTCTAATATATTCTTTTTCCTCCCATCTAGATATGAATGGAAACATAGAGGATCCACTCACATTCATGGTTTTATTTGGTTGGAAAATGCACCAAATATGGACACGTTAGATTGGGAAGACGATGCTGCAGTTGAAGCTGCAATTTTTTTTTGACACACATGTGACAGCTTGGAATCCTCGTAATTCCTAGTTGTCCACATCTGAGTCACACCATTCTACTACAATTGATCCATGCAGTCTTGAATCACAATCGATATTTGCACCAAACTACTCAGCTGACTATGAAGAACTTGTCAATTTTGTTCAAAGGCACACCAAATGTTCAGAGTCAACTTGCCTTCGCAAAAAAGGAACATCTCTTCAATGTCGCTGTGGTTTTCCATATGAGCTACAAGCTACTTCTTCGTTATTCATTGATCCAAATGGATAGAAAACCTACAATCCTGCAAGAAATGATCCTCTTATAAATATTCACAACCCTACCATGCTTTCAATATGGAGGGCTAATGTTGATTGCCAACCTGTTCTTTGTAAACATGCTGTCCTCAAATACATTTCAAAGTATGCATCAAAAGTAGAGCCAAAATCAGAAACCTATCATGCCATTTTGTCTCGACTTGCACATGCTGCACCAAGTGAGAGCCCCATTCTTCAGCCAATCAAACAATTTCTTGCACAAACAGTTGCAGAAAGAGACATTAGTGCACAGGAGATGTGTCACATGCTACAAAAACTTCCTCTTGTTCTTTGTAGCTGTCACTTATTTTCCCTAAACGTGAACCGAACTGTCTTCGGTCGTGTTTCTAATGACACTAATAACACCCCTGCAACGCCCCCCTTCATTTTTGCTTACATGCAAAGACCTATTGCTCTTGAGCATCTAAATCTGCTTGAAGATGCTCGTTGTTGGTCTTTCTCTCCTAATAGGAAAACAAATCCATGGAAACAAAACTTGTGTGACAAAATTGTTAGAGTCTATCCACATTTCACTTCCATTCCTCCCTGTGATTCTTCATCTTTTGAACCATTTTGTTGGAGTGAAATTCTTCTATACAAACCTTTTCGGTCTATCCCTCATAATATTGGAACCACAAATTTTGAAATGATTTCTCATTAGCATCAGATTAAAGGCGCATATGTGTGCATATTGAACATACAGAAGAAGAACCCTCTACACCTCTATCCGATGGTTCAAACTTTGATGCTATTACGTTTCCGTTGTCCCATACCATGGATTAATGGGAGCTTGTATCTCAAATGAGACTAGGCAATAACATCCAAGTTAATGACCTTGAAATGCTTGGCCATCATGAATTTGACAAAAATCACAATTGGTCACATAACAATATATGCACCCAATTGCATGAGACAACAACATCATTCATTGAGGTGAATCGCTTGTCCATTCAACTACATGAAGATATCCCGTACTTCTCCAATTATCCTCATTCCTTGCCTCCCACACAATGCATAGCCTTTGATCTTTTCATGTCCCATTTCAGTAACAGTACATATGCTCAACCACTAAAACTGGTAATTCAAGGTACTGGAGGAACCGAAAAATCTTACCTCATATCTTGCCTCAAATTTGCACTTCAAACTGCATCTGAACAAAATGCTTGCCCACTTCTTATCCTTGCTCCAACTGGTGTTGATGCTTTTAACATACATGCATCTATAATACATTCTGCTGTTTGAATACCCATTGGTGAAATGCACCCTCTTGAAGGCCAATCCCTTTGAAAACTTCAAGAAGAACTTCGCCATATTCGCTATATTCTCATAGACGAAATGAGCTTTATTGGTCCAAAAATGTTGACTCAAATTGATGCACGCTTACGTCAAGCTTTCCCCTTGCAATCTACAATCCCATTTAGTGGTTGTTCCATAATTCTTCTTGGTGACTTTGGACAATTACCTCCTGCAAGCCATTTTTGCACTGTTTCATTCTTCAATAACTGAGTAAATTGTGTGATATATCCTGTGAGTTGTGTGTTTGTCCATAGATCTATGTGCTCAATTTAATATGGTATTAGAGCCTCGGTGGACAAGGCACTTCTCCTCCTCAGATCTCCTACTGGATCATTTTTGAGCAAAATTGCTCCTTCCCGCTCTGCACCAGAAGTAGAAGGTTTACCACTTAATACCACAAGATAAGGAATTATTGATCAAGATTGCTTGATCAACTATGCTGGGTGTGATGAAAACCTGAAATGTGCAGGCTGTCGACCTTACGGTGCCCCTTTTGTGTTTTTCAGGTACAACTTCAAATGGATTCATCAGTTCCTCTTCTCTCCCTATTCTCAAACTATTCAGAATGGAAGAAGAGGATGATTGCATCTCTGATGAGACGAGGTCTCTATGGGGTGTCTATTGGACTCGGTGAAGAGTGTTTTAGTGAGAATGACTGGCTGAATAAATGTGATGCAGCTTTTGGAAGAATAGCACTGGGTCTTTCTCCTAGCTTGCGCTACCTCAGTAGATCTATTGAAGACCCAAAGGAACTCTGGACAAGATTGGACAGAACCTTTGGAATGATTGATGAGGATCATAATAGCACTTTGGAGAGAATATCCAGCACCATAAGAATTCTTGATCCAAAATTCTCAGCCTCCACTCTCTCTGATGAAGTTGTTCAAAATGAAGAAGAAGTAGAATTTTCTACATAGTCAATTCAAATTGAAGACAGTCTCCTTGCAGTGAATCCTTATCCTGATGCTCCGGAAGTTGATGAGATCTCTGATATATCCTCTCCTCATATTGATGAAACAGAAGAAGACATTCGAATCTATGATATTGAATAAAAATATTGCTGCACTTCCATGCAAACATCCACCGGTGATTTTCCTTTGAATTTTGTGCAAAATTTATCAGTAATTGCTTCTGAAAGTGAAGAGAAATTTGACTTTTCTCCCTCTAATGTTGCTGCTGGTGTGTAAACATGTAATACCTTGGATATTTTGGAATAAATATCAGATTACCAGAGTGAACCATTCGCTCCCCATGATCTAGATCTTCCAGCAAATTCCTGCAGGATTGCATGCACCAAAATTTAGAATTTTGAAGAAGAAGAAAGCTGTGCATCCACCGTCTCGGTTAACCATTTATTTGAATATGATATTAACCTTATTGGATCTGATATGATCTTATTTAGATATAATTTGATATTGCTTGGTTTAATATATCAAATTCATAATCTTTCAGTACTGCTTGTAGCTGTTCTCATCAATGGTGTGAAGAAACAAGTACCACAAGTCTCCCTTGTCCAATTTGGTCATATGTCTAAATCGGGAGTCCATCCACTCTATTTTTAGTCACTAGCACCATTGGGTCCACTTGGCCTAATCGGGGCACATGTTTCAGTTACTAAAGTGTGGGGAACACTAATTGATGTCTACTGCCACTGATTGCACTTGCATGTATTAGTTTAGGAGCCTTCTATACCAATCCCTACAATTTAGGAGCCACTGGGAGTGTTGAAACCAACCAAGTTCAGTTTAGTTGAGTTAGTGACTAGTCAAGCTAAGTTAGGAATCAGTTACATTTAGTTCTAGTCCTCTACATTTAGTTAGCGCTAGGTTTGCATGGCTGCATGCAGGAGGGGCGCATTTCTCACCTACCACAGTCAGTTAGCCTTAGTCAACACTGAATGTAACACTTGAGTTGTGTTTTAGAACTCCGATGAACTCCGGTTATGGTTTAGACAAGGTCAGTTAACTATTGAGTCCTCCGACAGTGATTTAGACAAGGTCTTAGTTACCTACAGTCAAGTACAGTCTAATCAATTTGAATTTCCTCATGTGGATTCAAATTGCATGTGGCTATTTAAGCCATTGTACTTCATTGTAATTACTATCTAATTACTCTTTGATTAATGAAAAGCATTCACATTTGCAAGCCATTTTTGCACTGTTTCATTCTTCAATAACTGAGTAAATTGTGTGATCTAGTTGTGTGTTTGTCCACAGATCTATGTGCTCAATTTAATAGGCCCTGATGGTTGGAAATTTCCTGGTGCAGATAACTAGGATGATAAAGGAACATAATTTCATATTCGCCAACCATTAGTACCCCCTGACAAATGAGCTTCTGGAACCATACAACCATTGCTGTCTAAAAGGAAACTCAAGCCCTCACGTAATTGAGCACTTTTGGCCTTTCTCTCAGTGCTCATTCATCCCCGTTTTTCAGCAGCTCTGGACGGTGGCACTATATAGAGTGAGCCAGACAGACCAGAAAAGACCTTACCAACATAGCTGCACACTTGACAACTGGCAATCATAACAATAGTACAAGCGACAGGTGAGCGAGGATCTTCACTCCTTGATGAAAATTCAGTCAAGTCATCTCCTCTGATATTCAATTATCATACTGGCCATGGATAAGACCTTAGGTGTTCTCCCGCATTGCTTCCCAGGTGGGTGAAGGCATTTGGACTTGACCTTCCTTTCCCTTTCGCAAATGCTGCAGGTGGGATAAGAACGAATTCGGCTGGCCGCGTTTCTTTGCTTCATGTAGAGGCAAGATTTACTGTTTCAAATATCTAAATTTCATGATGGATCCTTGGAGTTGGGATAGCAGATGATGCTGGGAACATAATATTGACATATAGAATGTTGCGAATGGCGTCTGGGGACTCAATTACTGGTTAGAAAAAACATATCATACGTGGGAATGTCCTTTATGTACCAGGTTCATCGGGACATTTCATCCACGTTGAGAGATTTGGTTCATCAGCTGATCTTGAACCACATATATTTCATTTGCTTCTCCAGTTATATTCACCGTGGATCAGGTTCTTATCAATATTTGCACAATTTAATTCAATGGAATCAACACAGACCCTCGATTTGCAACCTGCCTTCATGTGGACCGCCCAATCGTGGGTACATTTTATATTTCGCCAAGCTGGTCTGATTCAATCCATCGCGCAAATCTCATCCGCGGACTACATTTGATCCCTCAATCAAATCTCAAATAACATATATACCGTCCATCCTCATCCCGCTAAACTTTCCTGAAACCCGCATCCCACAATTTCCGGGTTGCGGATTACAGGAACTTGAACTGTATTATTATTATTTTCAATTTTCGGCATAATCATTGTACGCTATAATTTTAGGTCACTGTCAGTTATTTTTTATTATTTCTTGCACACTTTATAATCCAAAATCGAAACCCCAAAAAAACGCAATTATAAATGTCTTAACCTAAAATTTCAAAACTTAGTATTAATATGCCCTCTCCCAAGGTAAAAAACAAAGGTTGGATTGCGAAAATACATAATATTTTTACCCTCTCGGCGTTTTTTTGCACCTCTCGATGCTAGTGAATAACACTGGTAATTCAAGTGTCCAATAGGTTTATTAAGTGGAAAAATATATGTTGTTGAGAGTTTTCATGAACAACCGTGGTCTCTTCGATTTTCCACCTAGGTAAATATTAGTTTTTGAATTCAATTTCATTTCGTTTTATAAGCATGATATACTAACAACATCTTTATCTATGGGATCGTTCGCATGTAGCATTAGGGTTAATATTGAATTGTTTTTACATCTAAAATCTTATTTTTTTGAATAGATATATTGTTGTTATTTATGCAACAATAGTGGGTGAGACCAAAAGGCTCGAACCCCGCTCAAAAGTATAATCGATACATAGTTTATTTGGATATAATACTAGTTATTTATGGAAATTGACCAATGATCTCGTCCGAACTTATATCTGAACTATTGGGATTATAATTAATGATTTGATATTGTTGTATTTGTAGCTTTGTTTATTATTTTTAATAAAACTAATACATTATTTATTTGAATGTTTTAATATACCGTTTACATATGATAGATTAAGGGCTTTTGCTCGAGATTCGAAACTGAATCCTATCCTATCTATGTCTAGCCTGAGTGATTTCTCTCTCGGGTTTTAATAACCTATAATAGTAAATCATTAAATAAATAATAACTCTATCTCTAAATGTATAGTTAGATTTTGTATTTCTGTATTTGAAATGACCATGGGAGTTAATACGAAGAACTTAGATTATAAATCTGTTACTTTAAATATAAACATTATAAGTATTTCTTTATAAAAGACATAGAGCTTATCAAACCCTAACTTTTGATATGATATTAAAGGATAAATCTTCTAATAAAATAAATAAATTAAGTATACAAATTAACAACATTATATACAACTATAAACAAGTTAAATGACCTATAAGAATTTTATATACATTTCATAAGATAAGCAAAATTTTATATACATTTCATAAGATAAGCAATGTATATATCAGAATAAATGAAGAACCTTTTCAAATAAGAACATAGAATTGAAAGAACACAAATATAATAAATATATTATAAGCTTCATTTCAAGATAAATCTATTGGTTTAAAAAACAGTTACAATCATGAAATCTTGAGCAAAAAGAATAACAGAGCTAGAGAACTGATAAGCCTTTAAGATTCCAATTATTTAGGGAACTTTCGTGTTCCTCCCAGCCTTAGACCTTGAACATTTCATTGTCCATTCCATAGGTCACCCCCATGCCAGAACAAGCACACTAGGAAAGAAAGATAGGGTAATTTTCTCTGTCTTGTTTACTATTGTAGAGTAGTCACAAGAAGTTTTAAAGCTATATGTAAATCCTATAAATTTATCCTGTTGACGTAGTCCTTCTTAAAATAGTTTTAAAGCTATATGTAAATCCTATAAATTTATCCTGTTGACGTAGTCCTTCTTAAAATAGCCATATACTATCCATGTCATACTGAGCACTCAAGGAAATACAAATGAACCTTCAAGTGTACTAGGGGCCATTACTCCATGTAATGTCCACTCTCTGCAATCTTTTCTTTTTGGGAAGAGGCCATGTTCAGATTCAGTCTTTCTCTTTTTATTAGGAAAAAGTGTTATCTTTTTGCTATCTTTATCTTCTTTTATTCTCTCTCCTATTCAAGAATTAGTTAAGTTTTTAGTTCTCTCCATTTCTTTTATTTTTAATTTATTTAATATGTATTTATCCTCACATTGTTTTGACTTTTGACTTACTTTTTATGCATTAATTAAAAAGTCATTCCCCCTCGTAGTATGCTTGGTCCCTTTTTTAAGTGGTTGTTCCCCAACAATTAGAAGTATTACAAGTAGATAATTAATATAAATAGTCATGTCTTTCACTACCCTTGATGCTCCAAAGTTTCCCAACTCAACGCCAAGTCATCATAAACAATATTGATGCTCTTGAGTCTCTCGACTCAACATTAAATCAGCATAGTCCATATAAATAGTCTTGATGCTTGAGAGTCTCTCGACTCAACATCAAATCAAAGGGTGTTTTTAAGTGCTTAAGACTTTATTAGCAAGGGTTCAAGGATATTATAGTTTTCCTTGTAGTTCTTCATTGGTTGACAATGAATTTAATGCATTATGTTCCCCTGGAGAATTGGACACTTTTATCTCCCTTTTAGTGTCATGAATATTTTTGGTAAGTTTTTTCAACAAATAATGACGCACATGCCAGATGAAGAGAATTATCAAATTGTTAAACACATATGTATAAATTAACTGCATGGAATATTTAGGTGAAATAAATCACACAACTAAATACATAACAAAATGAAGGAAAGACAAATCAAGATACATGCACATGGAATATTTAGGTGAATTAAATCAAACAACTAAATACATAACAAAATGAAGGAAAGAAAAATCAAGATATATGCATATCTTACTGCCTAGATCTCTATAGGGGCATCATCCACAAGAAGGCATAAAGGTTTTCATGTGGACAAGAAGTCAACACACACATTTGTAAAATGATTGCAACCACATCACAATTGTTTCCAACATTGCATTATTTGAAATAACCCAATCAACGAGAATGTCATTTTGTTGTGTGTTAAATGTTAGAATGGTGTACAAAAAACACTGCTATAACAAAGATTTTATGGCTACAATATTAAAGATATAAAACTAGTTTGGTCAAAAGACCACTACAAACAACCACTTCATGATTACATATCACAATATTCCAGCAGACAAGTATTTCAATTCATGAATTCAAATGACATAACAATAACACTTATTATTCAATAAATTAGACCACCATAAACAAGTAGTAAAGAAGCAAGTAGTTCATGAATTCACTTTACATAATATAATGCCAACGTGTAAATAAGGCCACTTGATCCAATAACACCAACATAGAAACTATGTCCCCTAGAATTAATAATTTCATGAATTCATGGCAAACAAATATGGTAATAAGAGATATTTTTCATAAATTCTTATCTTAAAAGAATAACGTCGACGTAATAAATAAGGAGAATAAAAACCAAAATACCTTGTATTTGTTTGTAGAAAAATAAGAATCGAACGCAAGGATGTTGTTTTTTCCATAACTTGTTCCACTTGACATCTTGTCATTATCCCTCGCATGAATGGTTCCTGATTTAGTAGGATCAATCCACCTCATTCCTTTCCACCCAACATTGGGTGCTAGGAGAGACATCCTCATGAACTAATACAATAGGTCATTAAGTTGTTTTAATTGGTTTAATATGTATATTGTGATAGGTATGCATTTCTTTTCATTACGAGTAAATTGTCATAGGTTTGTTGTACAACAAGCATTTGCACATTTTTATTATGTATTTTAATTGGAGAAACAAAAAAATGATATAGTCTAATTTCTTATACATTCTAAGAAGTGGATATGATGAAGCAAACATTGGTGTGTAGATGTAGGATCGATGCAATTGTGGCAAGGAAAACCATTTTTTTTCACATGTCGAGATTAGACATACATGATAAACATTGTATGTCGTCTATTTAGAATAGTTATAACTATGTAATTTTATTGGCATCCTCTCTTCCTCCTCGCTCGATTAGGACACATATATAATCCTCTAGGACACAATAAAACGATTCCCTAAAACAATAAAATAACTTATTAGATCCTAACATTGAAATAAAACAACATATAATGTAGGATTGTACAAAACAATGAGTAAGACATATACCAAATCTAACTTATAATGCTAGCATTGCCACATCATGAAAAAATATTTGTAAGTTTTTATTTAGAATCAATTTTTTTCTAGCAATTATCTCTCTATGATGTCAGTATGATCACCATGGTAAATGAAGAGAATATACATGATATTAACACAATATATAATGTGGGTTTTTACATAACACTAAGAATGACAAATAATAGATTTGAAACATATCTAGTTCTAACATCAGTATTACATAAATTACATACATTACATAAAAAGGGAAAATATATGCAGTATCAATTAAAAAATAATCTAATTTGGCAACTCTTTAATTTTGCCATAACAATTGTGAAATGAATAACACCACAAAACACAATTATTGGCTTCCACTTAAATGAATAAGCACCATTATGAGTTATGAGTTGAAAGAAAATATTGTTTGAATCTCAAAAACTATTTAGAGATTCCCAAACTTGGGTGGAACTAATATATCTACACATACACACACACACACACACACACAAAGATATATATATGTATATGTGTGTATATACATATACATACATATACGTATATGTATATATTATGGTTTTCTTTTAAAACTAAACGTATATGACATATATTTTACTATATTACTAATGTAGCAAAAATGACACACATTAAGCACACAAATATCTTGAGTATACTTACTTTTATTATTGCAAGAAATGCAAGGGTTGTGCATTCCATCGATTCTTTGGGTTTATGTTGAATAACACACAATGCTTAATTTTTTCTTTGACATAATGATCACTCCTTTTGTAGCCTAAGTGGTTAAGTTCACTTGTATTTAAGTCCTCAAGGCATTCAAAGGTATAGCAAAAGTTTCAACATGAATGTGCTTACATTGGAATAACTCCCATGTCAAACCCATGAAATCAAAGGAACCATCAAGGATTTCTTATGACATCATTCCAATTATTGTTTTAGGAGTTAACAGAGGTCGTTTTCCACCATGAGTACTATTGCAAGTAGAGAATATTGTGATGGGCCTTGGATTTAGCATATTTTTATCATCATTTCACATGATCTATAATCCCTTTTGCTTATCCATAATCATGCACTAATCCCTTCTAATGCTCATATGTGGGTTTTTTATGTTCAAGTTGTTTTTATATTGCATGTCTTAGTATTTCATTTAATCTTTGACTAACATTAGAGGAATTAGTGTACTATGTATTTACTTTGGATATTGAATCATTTGTGAGGAAGCAACTACAAATTATTTGAGGGATTTTTATAGCAGCTGTAGAAACTTTACAAGCAACTGCAGATTCCAAACCATTACATCATAAACAAAACCTTTACATTAGCAGCATAACCTGTGAGATGTGGAAACTTTACAAGCAATTGCAAAAGTTTTACCTTAGTAGCAAAAGCCGTGAGCTGCAAAAACTCTACAAAATCTACAAAAGTTGCACAAAGTCAATAATTCAAGTTTACATTCAACAACGAACTTTGGAGAAAGATATTCATTAAGAGTGATGATTTTTATAAATCCATTATTTTTACCATTTTTATTATCTCAAATCATGATGTTAAATTAAAGGTGGCAAATGGAGGTGGTTATGAGTGCATATTTGACTTATCCACAGAGATTTGAAGACCTCTATCAAATATATGATGGAACTAAGAATTCAAAAGTTGTTAGGACACATTTGGGATGAGTTTTGACTATTTTATTATAGCAGAGTCTTTAAGAACTCTAGTTCTCCCCAATCTGAACCCCTGTGCTCTTGATGGAGGTCTTATGCATTTGTTTGTGTTTGTGTGTGTTCGGTTTTATGTTTTTTTGGTAATTTTGATATAATAATGAATAAATGACAAATTCATAGAATGTAAAGAAGATTAACTAGAATATGCAACCTATTTCAATATTAGTGACAACAAGATAATTATATTCTCAATTGCTTATTCAAAACTTTTACATAAATGGCATAACCAAAGATTGAGGCAATCATTTATTTTTAATTATGGGAATGTTGGAAGCCAAAGATAAAATTCTTCAAATAATCAATCTGATGCAAACAAGGCTTACTCCACTCCCAAAACCTGACCAAACCCTTTTATTGATGTAGACACCCAAGGTAAAGATGAAATAACACAAAAGCAAGGTGATTTGGCCTTAGGAAAACACAATAAGTACTGCTGGCCCTTTTATTTATTTATTTAAATTGTACAACCTCTAGAATATATTCCCAACAAGAAGTAAAAACAACTCTGGTGTAATTTTCTTTCCTCAATGAATTTTTTTCCTGGAAACACTTACATAATTTCTTCATTATACACAATATTGATCTCTGTATGAAACCAAATCTCATAAGCTAACTTCAACTGATGTTGCACAAACTTAGAAAGCGCAAACACTAAAGAGTGAACGATCTCCAATGTCAAACAACTGTAGAAACACAGAAACCCTTGGGTTATCTCCTCCAAACTCCAAAGAAGTCATGAAATGAGTTATCAAATGAACCATAGAATGAATCGATTTCTTCTTTGGCCTCTTTATATATTCCTCAAGAGGGTCGATCCCTAAATTTCCTTTTTGATAATTTTTGACGATATAATGTTTGTACTTTAGCATTATTAATTAATCTCCTCCAAACTCCAAATAAGTCATGAAATGAGTTATCAAATGAACCATAGAATGAATCGATTTCTTCTTTGGCCTCTTTATATATTCCTCAAGAGGGTCGATCCCTAAATTTCCTTTTTGATCGTTTTTGACGATATAATGTTTGTACTTTAGCATTATTAATTAATCTCCTCCAAACTTTGAAGAAGTCATGAAATGAGTTATCAAATGAACCATAGAATGAATCGATTTCTTCTTCGGCCTCTTTATATATTCCTCAAGAGGGTCGATCCCTAAATTTCCTTTTTGATCGTTTTTGACGATATAATGTTTGTACTTTAGCATTATTAATTAATCTCCTTGAAGGTGGCGCCCAAGTCATTAATTATAACATGATCCCCATTTTAATGTCTGCATGACCCACTAGACATAAAGTGCAAATATAACTTAAAAAATATTAATTATTATTTTAAAGTCACCTTTAATAATATTTAAACATTATAACAAGAAATATTCCTCATTTCTTCAAACCAAATAAGATCTAGGATAGACATTGCAAATACATCACGTTCAGATGCCCTGCTATAAATAGTAACTCTGGATGAATGACTTACTATAAATAGGAAGTATGAGAAATTGAGTCTTGAAACCCATGCAAAGACAAAACATGAACTTGACAAAGCTTTGGAGAAGAATATTGCCAACAACTAACCAAGTATTTGCCTCAAAATATCCCCTATCCAATCCCATCAGCCTACGAGGGTCAACTAATAGGATAATGCCAGTGGTGACTGATTTCTATCTAGAAGGGGACATTATAGTCCACCCTCCTTCAAATTTCTTGTCCCCAAGCAATCTCAACTATGGATGCTACAAAATTTCCTCACTCTCCCATGTAGCATCCTCAACTGGAAAGTCCCTCCACTCAACCAAGTATTTCCTAATGACATGTATCTGTAGTTGATGTTGTCTGGAATCTAAGATGGCCTTGGGTACCAAAATCAATTTCCCCTCATTATCCAGGGGTGGTAAAATTGTAGAAGGGACAACACAATGTCCTAATTCCTTTTTGAGGTGCGACACATAAAATACATTATGTACTCTTCTATATGATGGTAAATCAAACTCATAAGCCACCTCACCTAACTGCTTGATAATCCTTAAAGAACCATAGTATCATGGATTGAGTTTCTCTGCACCACTCTTCCTAAGAGTGGACTAATGATAGGGATGCAACATCAGATACACCATATCCCCTACCTAAAAAGTATGCTCAACTCTCTTCTAATATGCATACTGCTTTTGTTGATCCTGTTCTTTCTAGATATTCTCTCGAAGATCCCTCATGATATCCTGGTTATCCTGTAATAGATCACCAATGCTAGGCACCCTACCATCACTCAAGAGTAAATCAAGAAATATGGGGGCATCATATCCATACAATGCCATAAATAGTGTTATCTTAATTGACAAATCGTAAATGGTATTATAACAATACTCACAGAGATGAATCCACTTCACCCAATCCTTTTGTTGCCCCGCTACATTGTTCCTAAGATATACCTCCACCCATTTATTTACAATCTCTGTCTAGCCATCTATATGTGGGTGGTAGAAAATGCTCAGTGTAAGCTCGGTCCCACAAATTTTGAAAATATCTTGCCAAAAGTGACTCAAGAACCGAATATCCCTGTTGCTAACAATGCTCCGAGGTAACCCATGCAACCTGGATATATCATGGAAAAATAACTTTGCTACCTGTGTAGCTGAATATGTAGCTACAATTAGGAAAAAATGAGCATACTTCGTGAGATAATAAACAACCACATATATGTATTCTTTACCTTGGGATTTTGACAAGCTTGCAATGAAATCCATAGACAAGCATTCCCACATCCTATCAAGAATTGGAAGTGGATGAAGTAACCCTGTATGATGGG
Organism: Pseudotsuga menziesii; assembly: GCA_001517045.1. Classification (NCBI taxonomy): domain Eukaryota; kingdom Viridiplantae; phylum Streptophyta; class Pinopsida; order Pinales; family Pinaceae; genus Pseudotsuga; species Pseudotsuga menziesii. The sequence continues at coordinate 266,268 of LPNX010409334.1, read as the reverse complement.
TATGCTCCTGTTTATTTTGTTGACAAACAGGGAGCTATCTGACATATCAAAGAACATATGACTTAAGAAATTTCCAAGTGAAGTGCTCCCATATTTTCCTGTAAGTTTTGAAATACCTAGGATGTCTTTCCATGGGCACATCATGAAAGGTCCTCAACACGTTGGTCTTCATCTCCGATCCTTGGGTCAAGAAAATTATCCCTTTGTAAATGATAAGCTCATTTACAATTGAGTATATGTTGTCCTGTATTGAACCCTCAATAATTCCAGAAGCCGAAGAGTAATTGGCATACTCTACTGTAATCAGATGTCTCTAATCCTCTGAAATCTTAACCATGGAGGTCAAATGTGGTTAGCGAGACAAAGCATCGACACCAACATTTTGAGTTACTTTGACATACGAAATGTGAAAGTCATATGACTGCAACTTCTTACCCACTTCTGCTTATGATTGTTGAGATCTCACTTCCCTAGGAAATGTCTCAGGATGTTATGGTACGTTTCAACACAAAATTTGCTTGCCACAAGGTATTTCCTAAATTTAGCCAATGTGTGCATGTGGATAACATTTCCTTATCGTATATGCTATAGATCCTTTCATGTCCCCTTAACTTCCCACTCTCAAAATCTATTAGATGCTTGTCCTACATAAGAAATGTGCCAATACCCTCACTCGAGGCATCAACTTGAAGCTTGAAAGGTATGGTAAAATATGGTAATGCAAGGACTGGACTAGTACTCATCAACTACTTAAACTTCTGAAAACACTCATGTGCTTCAAGAGTCCAAACAAATGCCCCTTCCTTTGCTAGATTTGTAAGTGGTGTTGCATGCCGCGAATGCCCACTAACAAAACGACAATAGAAGCCACATAAGCCCCAAAACAATCTGAGCTGAGTAAGACTCTCGAGAGTAGGCCACTCAAATATTGCTCTGACCTTGTCAGGATCCATGTGGACATCATCTGCATTAATAATATGGCCTAGATACAACAACTTAGTAATACACATATCACATTTGGATTATTTGGCATGTAAGGACTCCCTGCCAAGAATAGCCATCACTGTATCCAAATGGACAATATGCTCCTCCCAAGTTATGTTGTAAACGAAGATGTTATCAAAGAAGAAAAGTACGAACCTCCTCAACTATGACTGGAAGACCCTGTTCACTGTGGGATGTAACAGAGCAAGGGAATTGGTTATCCCAAATTGCATCACCACAAACTCAAAGTGTCCACAATGGCATCTGAATGCTGTCTTCTTGATGTCCTGCTCTCTGACCCTGATCTGGTGATAACCCGATCTGAAATCTAGTTTCAAAAAATAGCAAGCACCATGAATCTTATCAATCAAATCATCAATATGACGAATAGGGTACCTATTCTTAATCATCCTCTTATTAAGAACCCTGTAATCAATGCACATACATAGGGTGCCATCTTTTTTCTTCACCAAAACTACTGATGAAGCAAAAGGGGATTTTCTAGGTCTAATGTTCCCCATAGCAAGCAACTCTTTTATTGTCTTTTCAATTTCATATTTTATCCGCTTAGGGTGTCTATAAGGAGTGATAGTCATGGGGTTTTCACCCTCATCCAAATCTATGATGTGTTCAATCCCTCTATCTGGAGGTCGACCTGATGGAATTCCATTAAACACCTTAGAGATTTTAATCCTCAACTGCTGTATATCAGGATGATAAACCAATTTTTGTTGCCCCTCCTACGATGGCATCAACATACACTCAACTACCCACTTAACCATAACATGGCGCATGAGTCTCTCCATCGTCCTGAAATATATTATCCTAAAACTACTATCTCTAATTTCTTTTAACACATGAGTCTTCCCATCATCCTTGAATCTCATCCCCATATGTCTAAGGTTAAGTGTAAACTCCCCTATGTCATGTAACCATTTCATCCCTAAAACCACATTTGTCTCTCCCATATTCACCACATAGAAATTTGTCTTAAAATCAAAATTGTTTAAGTGCATAGGAATATATGAAATCATTTATCACACTTAAGATGTAACCATCAACAGCTTTCACTCTTATACCTTCAAATTCCTCCCTTTGTATCCCACGTCTGTTAACCAACCTAACATCAATAAAGTTGGGCATAGAACCTGTCTCAAGCAATGTAACGACCCTTTGACCATCCAGGAGCGCACACATCCTAAAGGATCCCTCACGTTGTATGCTAGAGAGATGTGCTTCTTGAAGCTTCACTTCCTCCTTCTTTTGAGTCTCATTTTTAGCCTCATTTTCGGACTTTTATGCCCCTAGCTCTTTGAGATCAATTTGCTGGTCTGATTTTTCAGATTCTGAATCCTCACATAATGCCCACATTATTCGGTTGGGATTGCACTTAGGCCTTAAAGGACAATCATGGTTTACATCATAGGGTCCTTTGCAATATAAACACAACTTTTTCTTTCGCAAATCATTGAGTGTTTCTTGGTCTACTGGAGTTGTTGATTTCCATTTTGAATCTAATTTTCCTTCTTCTTAGAGAATGGCCTACTATCCTTGGATGAAGAATATGCTTTGGACGTGAACTTACTTTGTGAGGCTACAAGTTCCATACTTATATCCTTCTTCATTGCTTCTTGGAGTGATGGTGGATCAAAATCTTTTACCCATCCTTTAAATGGTTCTAATAGGTATTCAATACAAAAATGACCAACCTTCTTTCAGATATATTGGGAACCATAACTGAAAGTTGATTAAAACCACCGATATACACCTCCAAACTCCCCACCTTCTTGAGCTGAGCAAGGTCTTTGAAAAATAGTTCTAGGTCTTTCTTATCAAAGCACTCAATCAACCTGTCAGTGAATTCCTGGTAAGAGTTGATGAGGTTATGTTGCAAAGTAACCATCCCATGATGCAACCAATCGTGAGCTACCCCATCCAAGTGCAAAGTTGCATACTCAGTGATTGTGTCCTCCTCTGCCATAAGTTGAAGTCAAGAAGGTATCTAATTTGTGGACCCAAGTTCGTGATGTGACCTTTTTGCTGCTATCAAATATTGGAGTGTAAGATTGCTTGTGGCATGTTTTAGGTGCATGTTTTGGTTCTTGGGTCTCCTATATTACCTTACTTTGTTGTGCTCCCTTCTTTGACTCATGAATTGGTCAAAAGACAAATTCTCCTTAAACCGTGGTGTTAGCAAATCCCATTCATCATGCGCTGCCATGACATTATATGCAAATAACTCATCTTCACCTTCCTCATCATTCCCTTCTTCTAGTTTATTCCTTAGGAAAGTAGGACACATATTTCTATATGTGGTACAAGTGGGAGCTCTATGTGCCTTGGGAGTCCCGACAACACTTCTATTGTCATCTTGCTCAGGATTTTGTCTCCTAGGAGTGTTCATATGTTGTATAGTTGCTGTAAAATATCAACTACATGTTGCTGACCTGCTGTGACACCCCTCATAATTTATCTTGCTTCTATTTCTTTATTATTTCCCCCATTTATCGATTGACTACGACCTCCCCTGTCATCCATTTTATCCTGTAGTGTATCAACTATTTGTCTTTACTGTTGTTCTACCTTTCTACGAGTGTAATATCTATGTGGACCAATTTTTGGTGGCTGCATAAGTTTTATTTAACCCTTTAGGATGAAAATATTAAGGCTATGATACCACTTTAAGAACTCTAGCTCTCCCCAATCTGAACCTCTATGCTCTTGATGAAGGTTTTATGTATTTGTTTGTGTTTGTGTTTTTTTTGGTTTTACGTTTTTTTTTTGTAATTTTGATATAATAATGCATAAATGACAAATACATAGTATGTAAAGAATACTAACTAGAATATGCAATCTATTGCAATATCAACGACAATAAGATAAGTATATTCTCAATTGATTATTCAAAACTTTTACATAAATGACATACCCGAAGATTGAGACAATCTTTTATTTTTAATTTTGGAAATGTTGGCAGCCAAAGATAAAATTATTCAAATAATCGATCTAACGTAAACAAGCCTTCCTCCACTCCCAAAACTTGACAAAACCCTTTTATTGATGTAGATGCTCAAAGCAAAGATGAAATAGCACAAAAAGCAAGGTGATTTGGCCTTGGGAAAACATGCCAGGTCTGAAGGTTGGTACTGCTGGCTCTTTTATTTACTTATATAGATTTAATGGCCTTTAGAATATTTTCCCAACAAAAATTAAAAACATCTATAGTGTAATTTTCTCTCCTCAATGAATAATATACCTGCAAACACTTATATAATTTCTCCATTATGCACAATATTAATCTATGTATGAAACCAACTCTCATAGGCTAACTTCAACAGATGTTGCACAACATCAGAAAGCATAAACACTAAAGAGTGAACAATCTCCAATGTAAAACAACTATGGAAACACATAAACCCTTGGTTTCTCTCCTCCAAATGCCGAATAACCATGCAATGAGTTATCAAATGCACCATAGAATGAATCGATTTCTTCTTTGGCCTCTTTATATATTCCACAAGAGGGTCGATCCTTAAGTTTCCTTTTTGATCCTTTTAAATAATATAATATTTGCACTTTAGCATCATCAATTAATCTCCTTGAAGTTGAAGCCTAAGACATTATTTATAACATGCCCCTTTTTAATGTCTCCATGACCCATTAGACATAAAGCACAAATATAACTTTAAAAATATTAATTATTATTAAAGTCACCTTTAATAATAATTAAATGTTATAACTTAGGAAATATTCCTTTTTTCTTCAAACCAACTGAGATCTAGGATCGAAACTGCAAATACATCACGTCTAGGTGCCTTGCTATAAATAGTAACTCTAGATGAATGAGTTACTATAGATAGTAAGTATGAAAAACTGAGTCTCGAAACCTCTGCAAAGACCAACCTGAACTTGGCAAAGCTTTGGAGAAGAATACTGCCAACAACTAACCAAGTATCTTCTTCAAAATACCCTGTATCTAATCCCATTAGCCTACGAGGGTCAACTGATAGGATAATCCTTTTGATGACTAATGTTTAGCTAAAAGGGGACATTACACTCTCTATGTAAGTTCGAATTTGACTTCAAAGGTAATTTCTCAATAACATATAGATAACAAAGATCTTGGAATTAGTTTTGAAATCCAAATTTTTAGAAAATTGTTGAGGATATTTTGGATCCCCATTTATTATTTGTTATGGAGAACACATGTATAAATAAGAGTTCTTTCTCCATTCTATGAGAGGATTCTTAGAGCATTAGTCCAAATAATGATGGAATAAAGTTATACTTTCATTTTGATTCAATATAGATCTTAGCTTTATAATTTTTGTAATGTGATTTTAGTTACTTTATGTTGATTTAGTTTTACTTCATTGCTTGGTTTTCTTCTTTTAGTATGCGTGAAGTTTATTTTTGCAATTTGATTTTAGTCCATACATTACTGATTTAAAAGTTTATTTTTAAATTGAATGTGCTTAAAGCAATAGTTTTATTTACTACCTTGGATCATAAATAATAACTTGTATTTTGTAAGGATAAATTTTAGATTTTATTTATGCAATTTACCTTTCTGTCAAGTATGGTATGAACTTAGATTTATAATTTACTATTTTGCACAGTGTGAATTTAGTTTAGAATTTACTTTCTAGTAAGTGTGAATTTATTTTAGCACTTACTTTCCATCATGGTGTGAATTTAATTTCCTTCCATGTGATTTAATTTCATTGCAACTTAGTTTCGGCAGTTGTTTAGTTGGTAGTTCCTTGCGATGACTATCTAACTGATCATACCATTGTTTGTAAGTAAGGTTATTAAACTAAAACTTCAAGTAGATAAACCAATCTAAGGGGAGATTGTGGTTTGTACATACTGTGAAAATATGATTCAAAACAAGATATATGAGCTAAATGAATCCTCACAGCTCAATATATTCACAAATTATGTAGAAACACAGTGAAAAGAATGAAATTAACACATAAGAATGGTGCCAATAACTGAGTTTATTATCACTATCCAATATGTAAATATTCATGGAACATGTTTATATTACATTTGGAGAAAATCATTAGCCTTTGGAGGAAATTTGGATGCATACATGTGGTAGGCTTAGATTGGACCTCAAAACCCCCCTAGGTGGACCAATGAGCTCCCAAATGACCTCAAAAAGTCATGAATGCCTGTGTGAATGTGGATGGAGCATGCTAGGACATAAATGAAGGTAGGGTATGCGTGGTGGAGTGCATGGGTGA
>LPNX010409334.1:113734-259787 GCA_001517045.1 Pseudotsuga menziesii | reverse complement strand
ATATATATGTTTTGGCGAATCTTTCACTAAATTATAAGACATTGTAAAATCTTGGCGAACATTTCAATGCATTATAAAATATTGTAAAAATTGATGAATCTTTCACTGATTTATCAAATATTGTAAAAAAATCCGTGAATCTTTATCCAAGAAGATTCACCATCTCTTCGATCCCTAAAAAATCACAATTCATTGTGCTTTCACTTTTTCTTCTAATAGGCTTCTCTTCATATTATTTCAATTCTTTCTGACACTAATTCTCATACAATCACCCAAATCAACTAATGCTAAATTGAACAACCTAATTGCTGAAAATGTTATGTAACTTCTTTCTCACTAAATCATCTTAATTCTAACTGATAATTCAATCTTCAAGAATAATTACTACTAATTCAATCTTCAAGAATAAGTCACTCCTTGTGGAAAAATGAAATCACTCTAGCAAGAATGGAAATATAAAATTGTTCATAATGATAAAGCATATATATTATTTTTGCAAGATGTTAAGTCCTATATTACTTTTGCAAGAAGTTAAATCCAATCACCACTCATGCAAGAATGAAATATCTGTTCTATGTTGCTGACACAACATCCAAGCTCCAGAATTCTCAATTCTACTTGACCATGAACTACAACCACATATTCATCTAGATTTGTTTCAACGTTAATTAATCATAATGATATCAATTCAACAAGAAATTAAATATTTTTCAACACTTGCAATTATCAAGAAATCACTTGCATACCCTAAGAGAGATCACACATTCCAAGTAATCAACTGTTTCAACAATGTAGGATTTACATACTTTAATTAACTAATTCTTTCAGCAATTTATTAATGCTACAAATGACTAATTGATCTAGCAACACACTACTTGCTTAATCCATAAACATGCATTGTATCAACAAATTCTCACACCAAAAGAATTACGAAATTCTATAGTTATTCAAACTGGATGAGTTCGGTGACAAGGTGGTCCATTGCCTCATAACAGATCCACCTTAAAAGAAACTAATGCTACATATGGTGGGTCCTTTCCTACTATTTCAACAATGTAGTTAATGCTATAGAAAGGTCTTTTCTCTACCCACATTGAAAATGTATTTTCTTAATATTAAGCTAGAGAAATTATTGGTTGCTTCACTTTTGATGGATTCTCTATGAAAATTTTTAATATTCCTATGACTTACTCTAAGCCAAGTCATTCTTAATGTCAACTCCCATTCTTCTTCCTCGTAAAAAATCCACTCTCAGTCCCTTAAAGCTAGTTGTTTCTCTATAAGAAAAAAGTTTGATATTCCTTCTCTCAATTTAGTCTTTTTATTTTATTTTTGTTTTACCTTTTATCCTCTTCAAAATTTTTTCTAAGGTGGTCCTCACTAGTCAAATATCAAGAATATTATTTTATGTTTGAAATGTAACTTAACTAAATGACACTCTCTTTGCTCCATATTGAAAAGGCCAAATGACAAAGGCATGTGATGGCTTGGGGAAAGTTACCGAAGGACATGGCTATTCACATTAAATGGCTTGTCAAGATGGAGGCCAATTAATCACAAAAAATATGCCCTTTCACATGGGTTATATTAAAGATCACGAAAACCATTTAACAACACATGAATGTCTGCTTTAAGAGTGCGATCAACGAAAGTTACAAATACATAAAACGACACCCTTGATAGGAAAACATTTATCCTAAGTTATAAAAATGCTTTCAATCATGTAGTTAAACATAAGCTATGGTGTATCAAGTCCATCAACTACCTTACAAGTTATGTCAAATATAAGTATTAATAATCCCCATAAAAACCATAGATCTTCAAGGTCATAGTGATAACAAAGTTTCACAAATATTATATTATGAAGTCACCATTAGGAAGCTTAGGTTTTTAGGGTTAAAATCTTCACAAGTAATAGAACTCCATCCATACCAAGGAATATATGTAATTGCAAGGAAATAATGATATAATACGTTAGAAAACATGCTATGTAAAGCTCAAGCCATATATGGGCCAACATCCACACATAGAAGAGTATAGTTCTCAAAGAAGAAAAACAAGCATGCACGAGTAATTAAGTCAAAGTTCCCAATCAGTACATAAGCCAGATAGGAAATAACAATTATCACCACTCATACAATTACATAAAGAATGCTAGATTGAACAGTTTTCAAACTTACGAACTAAGATAGTTGATGTTAGGTAAAATCACAAGTTAGATAAAGTCATAACAACAATACGACTCCTATAACAACCACAGAAGGACACTCAATGCTGCAAGCATTATAAATATGGAAAATATCACATTTTAAACTCAGTGTTGAAGTTAATTTACCATGTACGATATACAAATAAAAAAATGATCAATCTATATATATTTACAACTACACAAAGACCCTTATTAAATTTTTTTTGGTTGTATTTTTTTTAGGGACATTACACACTAATGAACGAGTTCACTATGATACTCATTATAGAAGTTGTTAAATAACTAGAACTATAAATACGACTTTAAACTAAGTGAACTTTGACAAACCATCAACAAAGCTATTCCCACACATTTGAGGTCTGATTGTTTTATTCACATTTGTTCCCTTTAATTCTATTCTATCCACCTTTAGAGTATAAACTTATATCTTTGACTCTCATTTTTTTTCTATTAGTTCCCTCTTATAACAAGAGCTTAATAATGATAAAGACTAATAATATCTACCCACTAAGCTAAGTCACCATTGGCTATATTTTACATTTTTAACAAATTAAAACTTTACCTCCTCCTCAATACACCATATATTCTCCAATGCATACTTCCATCTTATTCATAGGTTTGCTCATTCCTACTTTTTCTTAGCACTTCCTTCATATAAAACAAGAGCCACGTGGTGGCGATGCCCTCGATATTTCCACTAGCTTTAGGGCCAGCTATAAGCAATAGTTTCTTACAATGGATTTTTTTTCACTTAATAAATAATTTATATATAGAATCTATAATCCTTGTTTCATTAAAAGTTTTTTTTAAACTTTGTTTTTATTAATAAAAACTATTCATTTAAAAAAGAAATTCAAAAACTATTTTTTTAAAGAAAAACATTACTTGCAAACTTATATTAAAAGAAAAATCCTATAGAAGAAAAACACTACTTGCAAACTTATATTAAAAGAAAAATCCTCTCAAACAAATTAACCATTCTACACTATGGAAATGAATGCAATGGAGGTTGATTAGAATAAGTAAAACCTTTACAAGTCAAGTTCCACAATTGGAGAGTTAACTTAAAATAAACTCTCATTGAATATAACTAGAATATAAATGAAAGTAATACTTAGTTTCAAACATGGTTCAATCTGATTCAATACCTCATTAATGAAAGGTGTAGGAAATTGATCATGAATATAAGAAAAATTAAACCCTCTAAAGTCCACACATACTCTGTACCACCCTCATCCTTCTTGTATTGAATAAGGAGAGTTTTAAAAAGGGGTGCCGTGTATACTTATGATTTTACAGTCAACTATCTGGTTCCTATCGCCAACAAAGTGAAAAGGGATCCTATTTAAATCTCCCTATCCAGAGGTCTTGGTAACTTCATTAGAGATCGTGGAACTACCCACCCTGACGGATAGATTATAAACAACCAAAACTTATGAGACACAACTGGATGGTCAAATAAAGCCCAATACTTTTGTAGCTTACCTTGCTCCCCCTTGATTTTTGGATGACATGGCGGGGCGGCTGGATGGAGGTTATTATCCAAGGAAGGGATTTTAGTATCACTTTAGCATTTGATAAAGGTTAGCTTCAACATTTGATAAAGGAATCACTTGAGCAGATGGACGTCAACTTGTTCGGTAGGTTCCTGCATTGATTGCAGGATGGAATGGGAGTAGCTCCTCGTTAATTACCCAATTTACATGAGAATCTAAACGTAGATATCCTAATTTTTGGTCCAAATTCTCCCCTCTTTTTTATTTCTCAAACTTGAGATAGAGTATGAACCTGGCGGCCTTACGATAACTGGTAAGTTCAACAGAGAAAATGTGTCAAAATGATCGGTATTTCCTTACTGGTTGGGCGCAAAACGAGTCACCAAATAAGTAACCCAAAGCATGTTGCAATAACCAACCATTGGTGGCATGAAGACAATACATGACTGCAACGAGGCGTTGAGGAACCTCGTCTCAAATCTCCTGAAGCTCCAAAATAATTGCTTATAACCTGACTGCCACCACTGAAACATAATAATTAGCTGACACTAAGACAAAATACGTCCTTAGGTTGGTAAAGTAATATGTTGGGAACATGCCTCTGGATATGCCTTTGGATGCCGAGAACTAGTCCTCGGAGTGGATTCAATAGTTGTTCTGTTGGTTTACCCAGTTGTTCTAGCAACACCTGACACTCTTTATCTCTTAGTTAAAGCATAACCAACGAGCTAGCAACACCTGCTAACCCACAAAAAGCTTACTTCTGCCATCGACAATAAATAGGGAAGTAATAATATTCTTGAACCACATCAATGTGATCTAGAACCGGAATGACACTTGAAAAGTTGTTACTACAAAAAAATCTTGATCTATATTAATTTCTTCTATGATCATATCAATTCCAGTTCCATCTATAATGCCAACCAACGTGCACCGGGATAAAACGAACGCCGAACAGGCTGTAGGCAAAGCACCTTTATACGTTTCAAGTTTAAACTAAATCAAGGCATGAACACTGAATTTGATTCTAATACCCATGGATACTCAAGCTACATTGGCTACTCAAGCTACACTAACTACTCATGCTACACCAGCTATCATTTGACATTCTAAAATGACCTGTAGTTACAACTTTGGCACATAAATGATTTTCTTATTCATAAAATGGGCCATTTCTGGAAGTTTGTCTAATGCCAATTCCAATACCTTCTAAATTCATCTCTAAGAAATTACAATAATTGAAATTGTACGCTGTAGTTACGCTTCTGTATCCGGGCTCATATTAAGGCATCCAGGTTGGGTTGTATTCCATTTTAGTGTAAAATATTTCCTTTCTAAAATATCATTTGATTTATTGGTGATCTCCAGTCTTTTGAGCCATGAAGGGTGTACCCTACACCAACTACCTTCGTCCAGTTTGGTTTTTTCGCTCACATCTACCACAATGTGGGGTTATCAGCTCTCGTCTAATGCATGTTGGAGACATTTACCACCACACACACTCATTTTGGTCAATTTGGCCTAGTTAAACCAATATCCTAAGTTTTATTGACTTAATTGACATCGGAGGAGCACTATATGACAACAACATGAGCACACCCACGCCTACCTTCAGTCAAGGAGGCTAACTAAGCCTTCTCCTACATTCAGGGAGGCTAACCGGAGCACTTCGGGGGTGATCTGAGTGTCATAAATGCAATTTATTTATAACTGATGGTTACAATCAATTAAACAGAGCAGTGAAGGCGCCTCCCTTCATTAAATTGATTATTAATGAACTAGAGTCAACAGGGGCACCTCCAACCACTTCTGATGGTCGGTTACACTTTAGTTAACCTCATCGGGGTTCATTGGAGTCATTGATGCACTACCACTTGTTGGTTGGCTTGCAATGACATGTGTTTGAGCTAATTTAAGTTAGAATCAGTCATTTATTGCACTCCGACTTCAGTTAGGGCTTAGTTGAGTCAATTAGGGTTTTGATTTGTGGTTAACTTGAGTGTTGACTGTGGCTTACATTCAGTTAAGCTAGACTCACTCAGTCAATTCAAATGAACTCCTTGGGAATTTGAATTGCTTTGGATTTCATGCTTGTAGCATGATCATTGTATTGTATTATTCATTATTCATTTGATTATACAGAGCTGCTACTTCCATTGTAGCACCATTTTTCCAGTTTTATGATTATCTGTCTGTATTCTTTATGAGACTGTGTTTTCAGTTCCTAGAACACTATGCCAAATTAATATGGTATCAGAGCTCATGGTGGGAAGAAGCTCATATCTCTAAAAAACAAGGTTTTTGACAGATCTTTCATGAAAAATTGAGCAAATCTAAAAAATTCCAGCACTGCACCAGAAGCCAAGGCTTACCACTTAATACCCCAAGTAAGGAAATTGTTGGTCAAGCTTTCTTGATCAACTATGCTGGGTGTGATGAAAGCCTAAAATGTGTAGGCTGTTCGACCTTATGGTGCCCCTTTTGTTGTGATTTGCAGGTTTTAATAGGTACAACTTTGAATGGACTCATCAGTCCCTCTTCTCACTCCATTCACAAGCTATTCAGAATGGAAGTTGAAGATGATTGCATCTCTGAAGAGACGAGGTCTCTATGAGGTGTCTATTGGACTTGGAAAAGTGTCTTATGAGAATGAGAATGACTGGATAAATGATGGTGATAGAGCTTTTGGAGCAATATGTCTGGCCCTTTCTCTTATCTTGCGCTACCTTATTGGTTCTGCTGAATACCCAAAGGATCTCTGGACAAAATTGGACATAACCTATGGAAAGCACAATGAGGATCATAATAGCACTTTGGAGATCACATCCAGCACCAAAAGAGTTCTTTAATCAAAAGTCTCAGCCTCTACTCTCTCTGATGAAGTTGTTCAAGATGAAGAAGAAGCAGAATCTTCTACACAGCTAATTCAAATTGAAGAAAGTCTCCATGCAGTGACTCCTTCTCCTGATGCTCCAGAAGTTCATGAGATATATGATATCTCATCTCCTCATATTGTTTAAATAGAAGAAGACATTTGAATCTCTGATACTGAAGAAAAATACTGCTGCACTTCCATGCAAACATTCACCGATGATTTTCCTTTGAATTCTGTGCAAAATTTACTAGTAATTGCTTCTGAAAGTGAAGAGAAATTTGATTTTTCTTCCTTTAATGTTGCTACTGGTGTGAAAATATGTGATACCTTGGATATTTTGGAAGAAATATAATATTACCAGAGTGATCCATTCGCTCCCCATGATCTATATCTTCTAGCAAATTCCTGTAGGATTGCATGCACCAAAATTCAGAATTTTGAAGAAAAAGACAACTGTGCATCCACCGTCTCGGTTGACCATACTTTTGGATCTGATATGAACCTTATTGGATCTGATATGATCTTATTTGGATCTAATCTGATATTTCTTGGTTCAATATTTCAGGTTCATAAGCTTTCAATATTGCTTGTAGCTGTTCTGATTAATTTTGTGAAGAAACAAGTACCGCAAGTCTCCTTCGAAACTGTTGCTGGGGATTTGATTTCATTTCACAGTTTTGGATCTGATGTGAAACTATTTAGGTCTGATTTAATTTCTTATATGATATTATTTGGTTCAAAATTTAAAATCCAATAGCTTTCAGTACTTCTTGAAGCTGCTCTCACCAATTTTGGTGTGAAAATTCAAGTACCGCAAGTCTTCTTCAAAATTGCTGCTGGGGATTTGGTGTTAGTTTCCTCTTATGAGGTTGCTGATATTTTATTTTGTGAATCATTAGATATTTATGAAGCTATATCAGATTATGGAGCTCAAGCATTCGCTCTCCACAGTCCCAGGGCTTCTCTACCTTTGGTCACATGCTCATCTCCTCACACAACTAGTAAAGAGGAAGACATTCTGCATCCACTTGGACACTTGCTTCTAAGAATTGGGGCTGATTTTACCACTCATGGTTTGATGTTCAAGGCTGCAACATATAATTTTCTTGAGTGTTCCACACATGGTTCGAATCCTCAAGAACCTCTGCTCTCTCTTCAGATTATTTCAACTTCTCTACATGGGTCCAGTTTTCATCGTGCAGCTATTTATAATTTTGATTCAGTTGAGTGCATTGTTCTTATTCAAATGTAGAATATTCCTACAGACATATTCATTTAGTTTGGATTCATAGGTTCACATGCACAGTCTCAGGATGCTGTTGCATAGAAGAACCAAACAATTCTTGATTTACTACTTAGTTTGAGGGTGGGTATTTTTCCCATGAGGTTTTTCCCGTTTCCTTGGTTATATTAAGTAGTTAATTTATTGTACAGGGTGACCTATGGAATTTGTTTTCGGGGATGTAGCATTCTTATGCACTTTATGTTTTCTACTCCTCCTGAGTATAGCTTAAGGGGGGGTGTTGGAGACATTTATCACCATACACACTCATTTTGGTCATTTTGGCCTAGTTAAACCATTATCCTAAGTTTTATTGACTTAATTGATATCAGAGGAGCACTGTATGACATCAGCATGAGCACACCCACACCTACCTTCAGTCAAGGAGGCTAACTAAGCCTTCTCCTACATTCAGGGAGGCTAACTAGAGCACTCCGGGGGTGATCTGAGTGTCATAAATGCACTTTATTGCTAACTGATGGTTACAATCAGTTAAACAGAATAGTGAAGGTGCCTCCCTTCATTAAATTGATTATTTAATGAACTGGAGTCAACAGGGGCATCTCCAACCACTTATGATGGTTAGTTACACTTCAGTTAACCTCATCGGGGTTCATTAGAGTCATTGATGCGCTACCACTTGTTGGTTGGCCTGCAGTGACATGTGTCTGAGCTACTTTCAGTAGACTCAGTCATTTATTGCACTTCGACTTCAATTAGGGCTCCGTTGAGTCAATTAGGGTTTTGATCTGTGGTTAACTTGAGTGTTGACTGTGGCTTACATTCAGTTAAGCTAGACTCACTCATTCAATTTGAATGACCTCCTTGGGAATTCGAATTGCTTTGGAATTCATGCTTGCAGCATGATCATTGTATTGTATTATTCATTATTCATTTGATTATACAGAGCTGCTACTTCCATTGCAGCACCATTTTGCCAGTTTTATGATTATCTGTCTGTATTCTTTATGAGACTGTGTTTTCAGTTCCTAGACCACTCTGACAAATTAATAGTCCATCCCACCGTGCGCCAATAAAGAGTGAGCTATTGTATTGCTGCGGCAGCTCTGCAATCAAGCAATATCTTGATTTATATTTCGAAATTGATTATTTTTTCTTGATTGCGATCAAGCAATCAGATTATGGAGGCCAAATTCAAAATATGTAACTCTAGATCTAGCCTACACAAATTATTTATGTTATCCAGGGTGCATAGCATATTTGTGAATTCTTTACGACAACAAGATCAATCCATAGTGCCTTCCCTTCTACCTGCCAGGACAACATTATATAAATATCTAGCTATTTTTTACCTAGTAAGACCAGGATACTATTTTATTCTCTCAATCTATCTTTTGAGCAAGTGACACAAATTCTGCCAACTATTATCTATAGTTACATATTTTAGCATAGAGAAGCGAAGGTTATCCCTTATCTAGCTCATTAATTCAGACCTGTACAGATTTCTACCACCAAAAAATGACTCCATCAAGTTATAGCAGGTCATTTTAAATAGAAACTCAAGTTTATTAAAGATGTGCATTGAACATATATTATGGAACTACAAAAATAAATTTAGCATCCACTACTTACCTTGTGCAATATATTTCTATTATGTAAAAAAATATAAAAACCATGATCTACATTATTTCATCAACGCTAACTCAATTTATGGTATACAGTTGCTATGAGAGAAGTTTGAAATAATGAATCCTAACTCAATTTAATGACATATATATATATCTCCCATGAAAGAAGTAATCCTAACTCAATTTACTATATATAACCGCGAGAAGTCTGAAATAATCAACCCCAACTCAATTTACTGACCTGTATATAACTGGGATGAAAGAAGTCTGAAAAAGCTAGATGCTCCAATTGTCTCTCAATCTCAATCTTCCTCTCTCTTTCAACTTGGATATTTAATAAATCAAAAATTGCTTTCCTTCCTTGCATCCTTACTTCTGCTACCCTATGCACCACACCATTTTTATATAAGAATTCTTTACATAAAGAATCTGGGTCAAATTCCTCATTTTAGATAAAATATGGTTGAAAAATAACTATTCGAAGCCTCCATTAATAAAAATGGTGGAAAAGAAAGGTTTCCACACAATTTTGACTGGGGGAATGTAATCGTATCCTCATTTAAAAAGAATATGGAGGGCTAAATAATAGCTATAAGTCCCCATTTACAAAAAATAGAGGACGATAGAAGGATTGGACATGGATTTTACTAGAAATTGGGGACGAAAGTAGTTTTTGAGGTAAATTTGAAAGGTAAGAATTATTATTTTTCTCTCCCTAATTAATAGGGAAGGGCTATTTGTTTTTTTTAAAAATTATTTGGTTAATAAATATTGGACGAATGTATTAAATTTAAGAAAAAAACTTTCCATATTAATATTCGCCCAGTAAATAGCCCGCACGAGTGTGGCTCATTGGCGGTTCAGTTTTTATGAAGTCACTTGTTGTAAATTGGAGGTCACAAGTTCAAATCCCACCTGGATTTACCTGTGTCCCATGTCTTGCGGCAGGTGTGGGGAACCTAGGGGTATAGTGGTAGCAGGAATGGATCCCTGGACCCCGTGTCACGCTAGTACAAGCCCACCTCCAGTTGTTGATTCCCCTAGTGTTGAGGCCTGGAAAATCGCAAGTAACAACAGTTAGGGATTCTCCCCAATAACGTTCCCAACTAGCCTGTTATTGTTTGGTATGGTGAATCCATCCGGTTTACGGTCTGGCTACCGTAGGTCAAGTAACAAATTAAAAGGTTTTATCGGTTACGGTTCGGTCCACCGTGTATATTTTTAGTTTTTGTGTTTAAGTATGATGTGCAAGTGCCTATCTAAAAATGCAGATTTGATAGAGATAACGAGGAGTGTCACAATGTGATGCGCAGGTTCTTACCTCTCATCTTAACTCTCTTGCATCTAAATCACACACAACAAGAAACTAAATTTAACTAACTAACCTATCGCCAAGGAGCAAAATTATCAGTTATCCACGAGTAATGTATTTCTGTACATGCATTAAGAAAAATTACAGATAGCTGTTACTTATTTCAGAACACATGAACATTAATAGATATATGAACAACAAGATAGCTTATTGTTTATGACAACCTTCATTACTCACAGTGGAAATTTCACAGAATAAACTGGAGTGCATTCATAACATGAAAAGAAAATCATTGAGTTAGAACGATCTCACAGTTAATGGAAGTAAGCTAAAAATGAAATAGTTCACATTCAACTGATCCATAAAAAAACATTTGAAACATTCCACCAAGCTTTCTCCAGCAGGAAACTTGTAATTCTTTATTGCAAAAGGAAATAGTTCTTCTTACAATATACTCTCACAAATGATCTAGGAAAAAGTCCCTTTTTACATCTAAACTCTCCTTTATTTATACAAAAAACACAACTTTGGGTTGCCCCTCGATGACCTTTGGACTTCTTCTTGATGACCTTTGGGCTTCCCCAACCTTTCAGTTCCAAAATTTTGTCTTGTAGTATGTGCTTAGAATTTATACAATATGTTACATTTTTAAATTAAAATTTAATAGCACTTTATGAAGAGGGACCAGCTTGGTCACTGATGAATTTTTTCCAAGCCTGGGCTTCTACTGATATCGATCTGCTCAGTTATCTGTTGGTCTTTTTCAGATCCTGTTAATCTCAGACCTTCACTTTCTTCTTTTCTTTTCTTTATCTATGCTTCTTCATTTCTCTTTCTCTCCTCCTCTTCCTTCCTTGCTGCTTCCTTTGCAGCTCTCTTTCTTTCTTCTTCTTCATTCTTAAGCCAACTCTCTGTCATAAACATAGCATGTTCTTAGACCATTAAGCTTTTACCAAAATAAAAAAACTGTATCAATCTATTTACCTCCTCCATATGCATTCTGAAAAATGAACTATACACAGTATTGATGCATGAAAAGAAAATGACAAGGCAAAAGCAAATCCTGCAAATTTGTGTCTTAAAATCTTCTAAGTACACTGTCTGTAACCAAAATCACAACCCCGATAGAACAAACTCTTCATGAACCACATTGCCGCTACTGCTAATCTTCAAAACACTAGACTCTGCACTGTGCTCCTCGTCATGGAAAACCTTGACTGGACCAAAACATTGCAAACCTCTGCCGTCCCCCAAAAATAGGGTAAACGCATACAAAACCAAGGATTGGAGGAAAAATGCGGGTTTCAACACGGATAAAAGATAAAATACTGCTCCGCATGTATATAACCATTGGCGGTCGGAAGCACTAGATGCCGGGAGAATAGTCCTATTCACAGCCGCAACAACGGACAATGAACACACTACGGGTCCCGTGAGACTCTAAACCTATCGGCGATCAAAAACTCTACACGCTACGGGTCGGAGCCTCAACTCTAAGCACATCCGTAGTGTCGGCAAAAAAAATCTAAGCATTGCCATAGTGTCGGCGATGCCGGGCACTAAATGCCTCCGTAGGATGTATCGGAGGTTGGAACCACTGACCAATAATGCGTTGGCAATACAAAGGACTAAATATCAGAGAAATAGTCTGATCGACAGCCGCAACTGCGGATAACAAACTAACTGTGGGTTTTATGGATCACAAAACCGTCGACGATCGGGAGCTCTAATAACTATGTATCGACGACTCAAAACTCAACGCTTTCGCCATGTCGGCAATGCAAAGGAATAGGCCTCCAATCACAGTAAAAAATCGTTTCGATAGCGATAAAATAAACAGTGTCGGCAAAAAGGTTTAAACAATAAAATGATAAAGAGGTAAAGGCCACAGATCGGAGAAAATAAGAAATGTTCATCGTTTCCCTCTCAAAACATCGGCGGCATAGAGAACTATTGCCCTGACTCAAACTTCAACTAACTTCTGGTAGCGAAGAATCAAGTCATCAAAAAATCAAAACATTAAGTGCTTGAAAGACTTTCGGCTGGGCGACAGTAACACTAGCTCGTTTAAACTCCGAAACAACAGGAAAAAATAGTCAATTAGTCATCCGACTTCCACATCAAAAAATACAAATTTATAGCAGAGGAAAAATAGAGTTCGGGAACCCAAACAATCCCAGGCTAGATAAAATTGAAAGGAGGGTCCAACATTTTAGAAAATTTGGGAAAAAGGTTGCAGCTGGAACAACTAGCGACTACCTGGTGAACATAGATCTCTGGACAACTTCTTCTTTGAGTAACAGACTGTTTTGACAATAAATACCAACATGCTGAATTCTTCTAGATGTCTGGATTTCCCAAATGACAGATGTATGCACTTTAATCATTGATGATAGTACAATTTAGGGATAATGAGAACCATGATTTCAAAGTCTAGATAAATCTTTTGAGGCCAGGGATATGAATTTCATTTTTTTACCTCTGTCTTCGGGTAGTTTCCAGCTTGGACACCACACAATTGTAACATATGGTAAACATAAATATTCGTTTGTTCCTCATTCCCATGCCATTTTGCACTTTTGTGCTTTTGGACTTTTTGTCCTTTCTGAGTCCTCCTGCATGCCTTCTTTCCGAATTTTTTTATTTAGGCTCCTCTATCCATAGTGTCCTTTTGTGTGAGAGATGTATTGATTTTTTCAGCTCACGGATGGAGAATAACTTTGGAAATCTTGTACTCATATGGTTCAGTACTTTGCTTTGATAGATATTTCTTTCTTAGGAGATTTTGACTCTTATTTGCCTTTTGGCTTTCAATTCTTGGCATGGGATCATTTAAATATAATTTAATGTTTACCATGCTTCCTCTCCATGGGTCTTTTGCTGTCACCCCCTAAGACAATTTTTTAAATGTGAGATGGATGGAGCCTCGAAATAGTATTCTAGACCTTTTGACCCTGAGTTATTTTACAAGGATTAAGTAGGACTTCAATGTGTTCATAGCCATTTAGGAAAACTGCTGAACTAGAAGTAGTTCTTTCAAATAAATCAATAGTACAAAGTCTTAAAATCAAGGATTTTATTTAATCTAGAATTTTGATGAACTCCATGCAACCAAGAGTTTGATTCTTTATTAAAATCAATCAAACCCTAACAAAAATAAGAAAATCAAAACAAAACAAAGCAATCAGTTTATTTATGTACAAGACAACCAAGAAATAAAAATCAAGAAACATAAAGTTGGAGAACTAAACCACTAACTGGTAAGTTCTCTTCCCACCCCTGTAAATCTTGCAACTTGTGAGTTGAGGGGCTAGGCTTGACTGCAATTTGAAAAGGCCTACCCATTATCTAGCTCTACCGAACTTGAATTAAAAACTACATCTGAAACTAAATCTACTATTTTACAGTCAATCTCATCAGCCCGTGAAACTCAAAGGAGATCGGGCTGGGTGTTTGGTGAACTGCTGGCTTATTTAGCTTGGTAATTTCTTGGTTCGAGTTCAATGAAGTAATTTCCCAACACAAAATTCACTGGTTCATTCTTTTCCTCCGACTGAGTGACATTGTATTCCATTTGAGGTTCTCTTAATACTTTTATCTGATTGGGACTTCCCTTATGAGGCAACCACAGATGTGACCAATCTGATGCAAAATATCCATTTAGCCTTGCTGACCAATCTCGACTCAAAACCAATCCATAAGAATCAAGAATTTCTGCTACTACAATATCAATGTACTGACATACCTTTTCATTTGCAGATAAGCGAATCCGAACATCTTCCTTTTCCCCGATTACTTTCACAGCTGTCCTGTCTAACTGAATAACCTGCCAGGTAGATGGTTAAGGTTTTCCATTGATCTTTTTGCAGACTGAAAGTGGCATAACATTGACTGATGCCCCTGAGTCTACTAAATAGTTGTGCACATTATAATTGAAAATCTCAAAAGTTAGGAGAAATGGTGGGGTTTTATACTTAGACTTACCTCCCACACTTGCTTCACCAATTTCTTCTTCAGGTTGGTTGTCAGTGGGAAGCTATTCTTCAGGTACTTCACTTGCTTTTAACAATTTTTCTTTCTACCGAGGTACATTACACATTTCAAACAATGAGATATTTTCCTTAGCTTCCACAATATCATACCCCATCTCATGTTCTTTGAGGTTCTTTTTTATATTATCAATCCTATCTTCAATAGGCTTAACAGGGATGTTAATTTTCTTTGTATCTTGACTCGTAATGGAAAATTTAGGTATTTTATCAGTTGTAGTGTTCTTTTATATCTTCTTCATATTTTCTTGAAGTTTCTTGATCTTCGGAAGTATTGACTTGTCTTCTTTTACCAAACATTGACTTCTTGTTGTCACATTGGTTTCTGATATTTCCTCTTGTTTCAGAGAACCTTCTTCTAATGTATCAAACATTGAGACACAATCCCATAAAACTAAAGCATCTTCCTCTTGTTTTTCTATGGATTGATTATCTTTTTCTTCCTCTATATCAGTTTCTGTTAGTTTGGAGTCCAATAATTGATTCATTACCAACGTCATAGAATTTATCCATTGGGGGCAATTCTTCTCAGAATGAGGCTGTTGATGAATAGTACAAAAATTATCCATGCCTACATTAGTTAAATTCATTGCTGCAGGACTGTGTGGAGGAGGTTTAGGTTGATTGTTGTCCTCCCTCTTTTTATAGTAAGGTTTATATGATTTGTAAGCTTCCTTTTCTAGATCTATCACTCCGTTGGATAGCTTCTGCATCATCTTCAACATCCCTTCAAAATCCTGTGACTGCTCATCCTTAGGCTTAGTCAGTAATAAAGGTTTCTTACCTCCAAAAGTTTTTTCTTCTGACTGCACAGGATAATTTTCTATGCTCTCCATTTCAGCTTCTACCCTCTCAGCTTCTTCATAAGTTTCTGATAATGTAGGTTTGGCTGATATCTTGGAAAACATGGCCAAGTCAGGCCTTAGAGCTGAAGTATAGTATTCAATCAGAGCTTTTTCAGATGGCTTATCAGCTACAATAATTTTTTTTAAATAAGTAGCAAATCTTTGACTGAAATTATGCACTTTTTCTTTATTTTCTTTCTTTCAAGCACATAACCCTTTCATTAAAGTTGCATGAGTTTTATGGACTACATATTTACTTCTAAATATTCTCTCAAATCTGTCCCAGTCTGTGATTGAATTTGCAGGAAGGGAAAAATACCATGAGGCTGCTGTTCCTTTCAGGGTGCATGGAAACAATCTACAGACCACATCTTCATGCTCTCCTGCTCATAGTCCTTCTATAGCCAAGTAAAAACTTTGCAAATGATCATCTACCATAATTTTTTCACTTGGGTCAAACTTAGGCAACATTTTGTCAAAAGCTTGAGGCAAATCATGCAAGGGAGGTGTCAGGTTTAAAGGTGACATGGCCCCCCAAGCAAATTGTGGAGGTTGGTTTGCATTTACATTAGCCATGATTTTGAGTTGAGAATGAGGTGGTGACTGAATAAGGGTATGAATAGGTGAACAATAAGGTGTATCTGGATCCAATTGATTTAAAGGTTCATCAACTTCCTGTAAGGCTGCTTCTACCAGTTCTTCAAGGTCTTCTACCAATCTAATTTAGGGCGATCCTTTTTCTGATATTCTCTTCTAGGTAATACAGGGGTAATCGGTAATCCTCCAATCTTCTTCACATATTCCCTAGTGATTCTTCTCAAATCATCAACTACTTTGTTATCGACAGAATATAGATGTTCTTTACCCTTCTCTTCAGGAGTTGGGTTGTGAAACAAACTGCTTTCAGAACTGTCACCGGTGGAATAATTTCGAGGAAATAGGTTCCCTCGGCCAACCATGCACTGGTAGCCCTCCTTATAGTGCCAAAAACTGTTGAGGCCTAGAAAATTGCAGGTAACAACAGTTAGGGATTCACCCCAAAAACGTTCCCAACTAGCCCATTATTGTTTGGTATGGGGAATCCGTTCGGTTTACGGTCCGACTACCGTAGGTCAAGTAACAAATTAAAAGGTTTTACCGGTTACAGCCCGGTCCACCATGTATATTTTTAGTTTTTGTGTTTAAGTATGATGTGCAAGTGCCTATCTAAAAATGCAGATTTGATAGAGATAATGAGGAGTGTCACAATGTGATGCACAGGTTCTTACCTCTCGTCTTAACTCTCTCGCATATAAATCACACACAGCAAGAAACTAAATTTAACTAACTAACCTATCCCTAGGGAGAAAAATTATCAGTTATCAATGAGTAATGTATTTCTGCGCATGCATTAAGAATAATTACAGATAGCTGTTACTTATTTCAGAACATATGAACATTAATAGATATATGAACAACAAGATAGCTTATTGTTTATGACAACCTTCATTACTCATAGTGGAAATTTCATAGAATAAACTGGAGTGCATTCATAACATGAAAAGAAAATCATTGAGTTAGAACGATCTCACAGTTAATGGAAGTAAGCTAAAAATGAAATAGTTCACATTCAACTGATCCATAGAAAAAAATTTGAAACATTCCACCAAGATTTCTCTAGCAGGAAACTTGTAATTCTTTATTGCAAAAGGAAATAGTTCTTCTTACAATATACTCTCACAAATGATATGGGAAAAAGTCCCTTTTTACATCTAAACTCTCCTTTATTTATACAAAAAAAGAAAAACCTTTGGGCTGCCCCTCGATGACCTTTGGGCTTCCTCTTGATGACCTTTGGGCTTCCCCAACCTTTCAGTTCCAAAATTTTGTCTTGTAGTATGTGCTCATAATTTATACAATATGTTACATTTTTAAATTAAAATTTAAGAGCACTTTATGAAGAGGGACCAGCTTGGTCGCTGAAACAAATCTAAGCGTTTCCATAGTGTCGGCGATGCTGAGCACTAAATGCCGTCGTAGGATGTATCAGAGGTTGGAACCACTGACCAATAATGAGTCGGCAATACAAAGGACTAAACATGAAAGAAATGAGTCTGATCGACAGCCGCAACGACGGATAACAAACTGACTGTGGATTCCGCGGATCACAAAACCGTCGATGATCGGGAGCTCTAATAACTATGTATCGACGAATCAAAACTCAACGTTGCCGCCATGTCGGCAATGAAAAGGACTAGCCCTCTGATAACAGTAAAAAATCGTTCCGATAGCGATAAAACAAATAATGTTGGCAAAAAGGTTTAAACAATAAAACGACAAAGAGGTAAAGGCCATGGATTGACGAAAATAAGAACTATTCGTCGTTTCCCTCCCGAAATGTCGGCGACATAGAGAACTAATGCCCTCACTCAAACTTGAACTAACTTTCGACACCGAAGAATCAAATCATCAAAAAATCAAAACATTAAGTGCTCGAAATACTTTCAGCTGGGAGACAGTAACACTAGCTCGTTTAAACTCCGAAACAACGGGAAAAAATAGTGAATTAGTGATCCGACTTCCACATAAAAAAATCCAAATTTACAGCAGAGGAAAAAAAAAGTTCTAGGAACCCAAACAATCCCATGCTAGATAAAATTGAAAGGAGGGTCCAACATTTTAGAAAATTTGGGAAAAAGGTTGCAACTGCAACACCTAGTTACAAAAAAAAAATCCTCCCAGTAAATATTTATAACCCCTTTAAATTCGCCCATGGGCTAAACTTCACCCGTAAAATTATCCCTGATGGGCATCTTTGGTCAACCGGTTTCCCTGTTTTATGGAGTGGGAGCGCACCAAGGACTAAGCTGTCATAAATGAGGGTGCACATATAACCAAAATGATCGAATGTGGGTTCCTGGGTGCATTAATGAGTCCAAAACACCAAAAGGACCTTGCTTGACTAACACAACCTAGTTTTGGACCATATAACATAAGTATGAAACTAATGAAAATGTATCCTAGGTGTATGAACATGGTACTAAGTTGCTATAATGCTCTAACACCCACCTTTAAGCTTGATTTAGTGTAAATACATCACAAAATTATTGAGGCCTTGGCAACTAAGACTCAAGTCACCTCTTACAAAAAGTTTATTTGTCCATATAACCAAGGTAAGGAGGAAAACCTCATGGGAAGAAAACCTCCCCTCAAAAAATGGACATGGAGTTGATCTAAGTGAATATTAACAATCACCATGTGTCATCCACTCCAAGAAGTGATCTCAAATAGGTGAATGTCTTCTCTATGAAGCTCTTGGTGAAGATGTCAGCAGTTTGCTCTGTAGATGAGCAATACTGCAACAATATCACCTCCTCATGCACCAAGATCATGATGTAGTGCATGTGTATATCTATGTGCTTGGTCCTTTGTATCTGCACTGGATAATTGGAAATCTTGATTTCACTTTGATTATCACACCAAAAGACTGTGGGTGAATCAAATGGGAATCCAAGTTCCCCAGGAATACCTTGCAACCACACACATTGTGTAGTTGCGTTAATTGCTCCCTTGTACTCGGCCCTAGCTGATGAAATGGATATAGTGTGTTGTTTCTTGCTTGACCAACATATGGGTCCATGTGCAAGCATGGATACATAACCTGAAGTGGACTTTCTGTTAATGGAATCTCCAGCCCAATCAGAATCAGTAAATCCAACTACAGTGGAGAACTAGTAGCATAATGTACCCCGAAGTGTTTGGTTCCTTGCACATAATGCAAGATCCTTTTTGCAGAATTCCAATGGATCTCATGAGGATGCTGCATATATCTTGCAACAACACCTACAAGATAATCCAAATCAGGTCGAGAGTGTGTGAGATATAACAAGCTCCCGACTAGTTTCCTGTAAAACGAGCTGTCCACCAATGGAGATGAACCAAAATCACCTAGTTTTATTCCTGAAAGGAATGGGAACTTGGCTTCCTTACATTGAACCATATTTAAATTCAATAACAGGTCTGCAACATACTTTTATTGGATTACCTTGATCCCTGCATCAGATCGCTCAATCTCCAAGACAAGAAATTGTTTCAACAATCCAAGGTCAGTCACAGAAAACTCACTATGCAAAGATGAATTTATTGGTCCTATATCATCAATGCAAATTACTGTAATAAAAAGGTAATAAAAATACAACACTATGACCCACAATAAATCACCAATATCCTGCAAATATACATTAGGATCATATTTGCATCGCCCAAATCCTAGTGAAAGAAGGAAGCTATCCATCTTGGCATACCAAGCCCGGGGGCTTGCTTGAGGCCATAGAGTGACTTCCTCAACCTGCAAAAAATTGAAGGATCATGAATGAAACCTTCAGGATGCTAAATATATATCTCTTAATGAAGGTCACCATGAAGAAAAACACTCTCCACATCCATGTGGTGAACCTCCCGTCACTTAGATGCAGTAATGGCGAAAATTAGCCTGATTGAGTCCATCTTTGCTACCGGTGTGAATGTATCTATATAGTCCACTCCTTGGACTTGAGAGAAGCATTTGGAAAAAAACCTAGCCTTGTACTTGATATCTAAACCATCTACATCCACTTTGGTCCTATAGACCCACTTACATTGCACCGGTTTCCTCTAGGAGGGTAGAGGAACCAACTCCCAAGTTTCATTGTCTTGCAAAGACTTGAACTCTACTTGCATGGTTGTTTTCCATCTTGGGTCAAGTGAAGCTTCCTGATATGTCTAAGGATTATATCCAACTATAATTAAGCATCTATCTAGAATATTCAATTCACAAGTGGAGAAAGCATTATGAAATTGAGATCTAGTCTTCCTAGAGTCTAATGGATCTCCAACAAGATCATCGGCTACTTGTATGGTTTTCTCAACGCACTTTGGTCGAATGGGTGAGTCATGATCTAAATTCATGTCATCATCATCATCATAATCAATATCAAAATCAGAAAAATTAGAGGAAGAATCATCACTTACATCAACATGGAGTGGAGGATGTGAGTGATCCCCTTAATTAGCTAGTTCAATCTCCTGCATGGGATCTTCTTCGAACTGTACACTCCTTTCAATGAATGTTTTCTGAGATGAGGGATTAAATAGATTGTATCCCTTTGAATATTCAGCATATCCAACCATAATGGACTCCTTGCTTTGAGGTTTCAAGGCCTTTCTCTTCTCAGGAGGAATTCTAGCCCAAGCCTTTGAGCCAAAAACCTTGAAATGAGAAACATTGGGCTTGTGACCACTCCAAGCCTCAAATGGAGTTTTTACTTCCAATGCTTTGTGTGGAGCTCTGTTTTGAACATATGTAGCATATTTGATAGCTTCATACTAGAACTTAGGTGACAAATCCTTTTCCTCCATCATGCATGTTGCCATCTCTTTCAGAGCTCCGTTCTTACGCTCTGCAACACCATTTTGTTGTGGTGTGTAAGGAACATAATGCTGCATTTGAAAACCAATATCATGACATAGCCATTGTAAGTTATTGTTGACATACTCATTGCCATTTTAAGTCCTAATAATCTTTATTTTATTCCCACACATGTTCTTAACTAAATCCTTAAACACTTTGAAAGTCTCAAAGACTTCAGATTTTTGTTTGAGAAAATACACCCAGCAATACCTTGAGAAATTATCTATGAAAGTCAACACATACCTTGAATTACGATATGAGGGTGTGGGAAGAGGCCCTATTAGATCTGAATGGATTAGATCAAGCACTTGGGAAACCCTCCTATCCTTCACTTTGTCGTATTTGCGCTCATCATGTTTGCCCTTTATGCAGCCTTTGCAAGTGCCTTTGAAAAACTTGATGGTAGGAAGCCCTTCAAGTATGCTATCCTTGCTTAGAGATTGGAGGTACTTGTACTTGATATGTCCATACCTCTCATGCCACAACTTGCTGGTATCATTGGCATGTGACAAGAGCACATTTCCTTGGGAGTAGGGGAGGAAGTGAGAGAACTTATACATTTTCGAATCATGGTCAGCAAAACCCACTACAACAACTTGAACTGTAGATATTTATGATATATCCACATCATATTTAGTAAATTTACTCTCTTGGTTGTACCTATGTGTGTAATTTGATAGACAAAGAGTAGTTTTGTTGCAAGATCAGGTACATACAACACATTGTTGAAATACTCATCTTCTAGATCAATCCTGCCAATCCCTTTGGCTTGGATTTCTGAATCATCACCCATGAGAATGGATGAAACACTGTAAGGATGTATGGATGAGAAGGAATATTGCATGAAAGACATGTTCCTTGAGGAACTTGAATCTATGATGAAGGATGAATATCCTAGAGACCCAGCAACGAAATCATGGCGTCTATCCTTGTTCTCCGAGTTTGAACCTCCTCGTTTCTTCCTTGCGCCTTCTGGTAGTGGGATGTTGTTCTTCTCAAGGAGTTGTGCCATCATGTCAATGGTTTTCTTAATGCATGCACTCTCTAGATTCCACCCCTTGTGACAATAAGTTCATTTTGTCTTCTCTTTCTTCTTATTTTCTTTGTCCGTGCTAGGGTTCACACCCCCATCTGAAGATTTGGGATTGTCCTCCTTCTTCTTCTCCTGTTGCTTTGAATCCTTGGATTTCTTCTTGCCTTTGGCTTGATTCGAAACTCCAACATTAAGGGATAAATCCTTGGTGGACTTGATGGTACCCACTTTCACCAACTTGTCTTGTTCTTGAGTCAAAGGGTCCATGAAGTCTGCCAATGGAGGCTTTCTCCAATTTCGAGCTGTCAGCTTACCTGAGTGGAATGAGGAGACAAAAACTGAGTACTTAGGGCCTAGCTTCGAAAGGATGGACAATATTAGCTGCTCATCCTTCTTGTCAATGCCACATTGTTTTAGCTGAAGCACCAATGATTTGAACTTTGTGAAGAAATCCTGAATCGTCTCAAAGTGAGTTGTGCTCAATCAGATCAACTCATTTTCGAGTTGGCGTCCTCTCATCTCACCAGTCTCCCCAAACAATGACTCGAGCTTGAGCCAGAATTCATTAGGTGTAGTAAGACTGTTTACATGGAAGTGAATATCCCTATAGATATTGTTGTTTAGGATAAAGCACCCTTGTAACCTGGGGTTTGGGGTTACCAACTTACTACTAACTTGCAGACAATTAGCTTTTATAGGCAATGGAAAGAGAATAGGAAGAAAATATCAACTTACCCGATTAACGACGGTTGATCCAAGCTTGATCTTCTCTCGTTCCACTTCTCTCCAAAGATTCTAGGGATGTACTTTTCCACCTGCAAAGAGCAAGTCCTTCAAGTAATATCTTATGCATATGTATATTAAAGGTTAGGTGAAAAGCATATATATAACATAATCACATATATTCATTAAGACAACATACATGAAATAAACTCAACACAAGATTGGAAGAAGAATTCTATTTATTAACAAGTGGTGAACAAGGAGTCCTCTGACACAAGGAGTCCTCTGCAACCAAAGGAATCTGAGTTCTCTTGCTCCAAGACTCTGAAGATATACCACCAACATAACTTTTCTGTCCAAAATTGATTCATTAGCCCCCACCCCAAGGCCTCTATTTATACTTTGGGAAATAGAGCGGTTTTGAAGGTTGGGATAGTTATGGATTAGGTCCCAACTAATCTCATCTAATCTTGATTATATTTTTTTTTAATGTCGAATTAGGGTATATGCGGGTATTAATATAGGCAACTCGCGTATGATACGCGGGTTTCTCAAAGGGAACTCACGTATACAAGTATACGTGGGTTGCAATGCAAATACTCGCGTATGACACACGAGTTGCAATGCACATCTATAGTGTTTAGGCCACTTTAATCCAAATTGTCCTTTTGTGTACCAACATGAGGAATGTCGGCACTCAGACGAAGAAGTGCCATTTTGGCTGATAACAGATGCCCCCTAATGTGTGAGGTCAAAGGGATGCGATGACCGAAATACATTATAATCATTATCTTGGAGAACTCAAAAGTCCAAGGAAGCAGAGGAAGTACCTAAAACAAATACATATCGAATGTCATATACAAAATCATATATGAGGATGCCATGTTCAATATACTGGAACACTATCTCCTTTACAATATTTGAGTACATCATATGATACGGGTGCTATATGGAAATGGTTAAGGAACACATCAGCCAAGTCCCAAAAACTATCAAACGTAGTAGAGGGCAATTCAATGTACCACTTTGCTACGGTACTAGTAAGAGTTCTCTAGAACAATATCAACTGAATGGTGTCATCATTCAGTGAGTTGGAAGAGCAACACAAGTGAAAAGTGGTGATATGAGCCCTTGGGTCTTTACCAAACTTTCCTTCAAATTTTGGAATATTCAAGGGAAGTTTGGTAGGGACAGGTGGCCAGGTGGCATCATGTTTCACCGTGTCATTCATTAACTTGGCTAAGTCTGGCAAGTTCAAAGTTGCCAGGAACAAAAGTTTGGGTCTGACTGGAGCCTGAAAAGTACGAGCTTGGGAATTAGAAGGACTTGCCCCCTGGTTCCAAAAAGTAAATGCAGGGTTTCCCCCAGCTACTGGTTGTGAGGTAGTCGGACCACTTTGGAAAGGATTCCACCCATAATCTAGTGGATTGTTCATATGTGGTGCAGTGTATGTTGTTTGAGCTGCTCCAGATGAAACTGGAGTTTGGAAAATAGGAGCAGGAATCCCTCCACTAAAAAGTGATAAATGAGAGCTCGTGAAAGGAGCCGAAACCAACATTTGAAAACCTTGACCATAAGGGTTAGTGTTTCCAAACTGCACCCCTACATAGGTAGGTGTGGGACCAACATATGGAGTGGATAGGGGAGTGTTCCCCCCATTCCAAGGAAAACCCTGGACAAATGAATAGGATCCCACTGGACCACTCTGGGCAGTGTGTGCAAAAGAAGTTGAAATAGGAGGTACACTAGGGATCCAAGTGACCACCCCACCAGAAGTGATTACTACATTTGTTGAAGCCAGTGGTCGAACCACCCGACTAGCTGGAGTTAAAGGAGTAGTAGGTATGTTTTCTCTAGGGGCAGCCTCCGGGGAAGGTGGTACCCCTTCAGTCGGAGCGACTGAGGTGGAGGTAGAAGAACTTTCTCCCGCACTAGACATTAGTCTGCCCACAGGAACACCAACCACAGGGGAATTGAAAGGACAAACCTGGATGATCACTGTATCATTTAGGTCAGTAAGAGGTGAATTAAAGTTTCTTGCAAACTCATCAGCCTGTAAGTCTTCTATCTCTACTGGGGTTGTATAAACATGGTTTGTCCTAAGTTTTGGTTTACTTGGAACTTCACTAATTCCTACTGGTTCGAAAGAACCATCTGTGTCTAATCTTTGCCTTTGAGGGGGTGGTGGAGTCTCCACTATAGTGAGAGGGGGAAGGTTTTGCAACCTTCTTGACCTTATGAAAGGTTGGTCCTCCATGATTGAAAATTTGACTCTTCACACCCTAAGGTCAGCTAAACACAAACAAACCACAGAGTAATCACTACAAAATTTCCTAAAGTCTTTCAACAATCACACGGGGTATAAGATATGATTTTCGGAAGAAAGATGAGAGACAGTTACTTGGCGTCCTTGAATATGTTCCTAGGCACAAGCGGAGGAATCACCCACCACCCTCCCACACTTTCTACAAGGGTTACCTTCCAAGCCTATCCAAGGTCAACCAGAAATAGCCTTCCGGTGTACCTGTGTATGAACCCTAGATGTCTGAGAGACTATAGGCTACCTTAAGTATATTGAAATTCTGGGGGGATAGTCGCAAGCCTGGTTCATATGCATGGGTAGGGTAGAAAAGCTCGAAACTTTGTCTAGGACAGAATCCCCAGATGCGCAAAAGCCTCGGTCTATGCTTTGACAAGGAATCAGATGGTTATCTCCTCAGTCCAAGCCTCCACGCGGCCTCGTGCTTAACTCCCATTTGAGAGGAGCTTCCCATATACAACCAACATAGGAAAGGGTTTACTTATCGATTGGCCAATTACGTCTAAATTTAAGCACTTGTGGGGATTTTAAACTCCCTAGCCCACAAATCTAGCCTAAGCTAGTTGGTGTATGACCCTATAAAATAAAACTTACTAGTATATTTTAAATTATATCATTTATTTTAAGGGTTGTTCTTAGTCAGAGGGTAAGTGGCGTGAAGGACTGTGATGTTATAGACTCGATAAGAAAAGTAAAAATGATGTATGAAGCAAATTCCAAAGAAAAATACAACTACTTAAACCAAAATTCTTTTCTTTTTGCAAATGTAAGCTAATGAAATTAAAACTAAGCGTCGAAAAAGCTAAGACTTTTTATAATTTTTGAAATTTTATTTGAAAATACTGAAAAGAAAACTACTAAGTGCAACTATATGCAAAAGCATGAAATGTTTTTCTTTCACTTTTTCAAAATTTTCAAAAACTACTATGCATCTAAATGCAAATTTTGAGCAAGTTTGAATGATTACAACACATCAAAAGAAAAATGAAGTATAGAGGACCTATAATGATCAAGTAGGAGAGAAACTTAGTAAAAAACCTCACTTGGAAAACAAATGAACAAAATCAACTAGATTTACTAAAGAACAAGTGGCTAACTGACACTACACAAAGCAATACAGAGAATAAGGTATCTAAAGCCCTGATCACTGGCTCAGGTAAACACCACTGAACTCATAGGCCAAGCGGGAAGAATAAATTCAAGTCACTAGAAGATTCAAACAAAGCAAACTCAAAGGCTTAAAAACAATCAACAAGTATGGCGTACAAGACTTTGGTCTTACAGGATTATGCCAACAACAGAAGACCCCTAAGTAGACAAAAATTTATCCAAGGCAGAGACAAGCAAACCCTACCAAATTTTTTATGCTGCTACAGGACATACGCGACTGTCTTAGAGAGCAACTTGCATACCATACGCGACTGTCCTAGAGAGCAACCCGTGTATACAAGTTGCTATACGCGACTGTGTATAACAACAACCCATGTATACAACAAAAATTTTTCAAAGAAAAAATATAAAAAGGTCTCTGGACATACTATACTGCAAATCAAAGGAAGGATAAAGAAACCACACTTAGAATCAGAGCAAATACTAGTCAGGAACCTACAGGATAAACCCACAATAGGCTGGGCTCCCCAGTGGAGTCGCTAGTTCTGTTGTTCAGGATAAAGCACCCTTGTAATAGGGGTCTAGGGTTACCAACTTACTACTAACTTGTAGACAATTAGCTTTTATAGGGAACAGAAAGAGAATAGGAAGAAAATCTCAACTTACTCGATTAATGACGGTTGATCCAAGCTTGATCTTCTCTCGTTCCACTTCTTTCCAAAGCTTCTAGGGATGTACTTCTCCACTTGCAAAGAGAAAATCCTTCAAGTAATATCTCATGCATATGTATAGTAGAGGTTAGATGAAAATCATATATATAACATAATCACATATATTTATTAAGACAATATGCATGAAATAAACTCAACACAAGATTGGAAGAAGAATTCTCTTTATTAACAAGTGGTGAATAAGATAAGAGTACAACCCAACTTCTGACACAAGGACTCCTCTGCAACCAAATGACTCTGAGTTCTGCTGCTCCAAGACTCTGAAGATATACCACCAGCATAACTTTGCTCTCCAAAATTGATTCATTAGCCCCCACCCCAAGGCCTCTATTTATACTTTGGGAAATAGAGTGGTTTTGAAGGTTGGGATGGTTGACATGGTTGGGATAGTTATGGATTAGGCCCCAACTAATCTCATCTAATCTCTATTATATTTTTTTTTACTGTCGAATTAGGGTATACGAGGGTATTAATATATGTAACTCGCATATGATACATGAGTTTCTCAAAGGGAACTCGCGTATACAAGTATACGCAGGTTGCAATGCAAATACTTGCGTATGACATGCGATTTGCAATGCACATAGTCGCGTATGCAACCCAAAATCCATAATAAAAATAAACAAGGTTAGTTTGAGGAAAATGCATCAAAGGTCATGCCCATCTATAGTGTTTAGGCCACTTCAATCGAAATTTTCCTTTTGTGTACCAACATGAGGAATGTCGGCACTCGGACGGAGAATGCTTCATCCAATATGTTGAAGTACTTCGATTTTTCCACAGCAGACTCGGGTTCGTTCTCAGTCCCCATGGTGCCTCTATAGAGGCCTTTCAACCTGATCTAGATCACCATTTCATCCTTCCATTCAAAATAGTTGAATTGGATGAGAAAGACATTATTCTGCTCCATTTCTGCTTGTGCACTAAGTGACAGAAACAATGGAAGTACCTACAATGCAAACACTTAAATTAAACTGGAAGAAACCCTAGATAGAAAATCAAACGCTCTGGATTTTATTTACAGCTCCAAATAGATCTGGTACCATGTGAAAATATGAATCTCAACAAGATTTATGAGCTAAAGGAATCCTCACAACTCAAGATATTCACAAATTATGTAGAAAAACAATGAAAATACTAAGATTAACACATAAGAATGGTGCCAATAACTGAGTTTATTATCACTGTCCAGTATGTAAATATGCCTGGAACATGTTTATATTACATTTGGATAAAATCATTATCCTTTGGAGGAAATTTGGATGCATACATGTGGTAGGCTTAGATTGGACCTCAAAACCCCCCTAGGTGGACCAATGAGCTCCCAAACCACCTCAAATGGTCACAAATGCCCGTGTGAACGTGGATGGAGATAGACCATGCCAGGACATAAGTGAAGGTAGGGTAGGTGAGGTGGAGTGCATTGGTGAGTGGGAGTGGTGATCTGAATTTCAGGGTGCATATGGTCTAAATTCGAATGTGTAAGACATAAAAAACATTAAATGGAGAGGCCACCCTCTCCCATCCATGGTATTTGATAACCCATGGTTTTTTTCCATGGTATGGCTTCAAGGCACATTGTACCTCTCTCATCCATGGTATTTCACAACCCATGGTATTGCCCCAAGGCACATTGTAATAATGCTATAAAAAGGCTATATGCCTTCTCAATAAAGAATTCAAGGATTTTTGGCATCCTACCTTTCTGGTCTTATTATTCTCTGTTAATCATTTGGAGTTATTTTTGGTTAATCCATTTGAGTTGATGTTTTGAGAGGCGAGGCTCTTTGAGCCTCAACTCCGATCTCATTCATGGATACATTGATAACAATTTGTAGGTTTACTCCCCTCCTCTCTTGACATCCAAGCCTTCTAGGTCTCATCCCCCAAGATCCATATCAGTGGTATCAGAGCAAGGATGCTCTCCATGGGAATGAGGGTTTGAGCATAGTTTGGGTTCAAAGATTTGTAGGAATTTTCAGCCTCCTTTTGGCACACTTGGAGTCCATTTGTTGGGCCATACACTGTAAGAATCACAGGTTTCCCTTAGGCACTACAGGCTATCTAAGTTGCAACATGAAGTTCCATGATCTCTACAACATCCCATGTTGCTCTACAAACCCTTGGCATCCTTTGTGGCTATCTACACTCTCAGATCAAGCATTATTTCATCCTCATATATCCATGGAATGGATTAAAATAATTTTTTCATGCTTATTGGAGCTTGGGAGACCTCATTCCAGCCCCATCTCATCTCCGCCATAGTAGTATGACCATCATATAAAAACCATGATAGAAGAAATGAAGGTCAACACGTCTCTACAAACTTCAAACTGATTCTGCAACTTGCACAAATATTTTCAGAGGCTCTTCCATAGGTCATTGGAAATATATTTCGGTCATCTAAAATGTGCATTTTTTGGTTTCTCATTTACCTTCCTGGTTTGTGAGATACGCTTGTTTGAAGCAACATATGTCTGTACATAGTGCGGTCACACGTACATAAACTTCAAATATGTGTCACGGTCTCTATAGGAAATTATATATCCTCTGCTATAGCTCATTAAAAAGGGATTTCCATGATCTAAAATTGGTATTTCACAGTTTTTCATTTGACTTCTTGTTTTGTGAGATATTCTTGTTTGAAGCAACATATGTTTGTACATAGTGCGATCTCACGTACAACAAATTAAAACAAGTACCATGGACTCCAAATAACATCTCATAGGCTCTACCATATCTCATTGAAATATATTTCTGTTATCTAAAATGGGTATTTCATGGTTTTTCATTTGGATTTATGGTTTGAGAGATATCATCGATTGAAGCAACATATATCTACAAAAACAATGTGCACGCGTCCCCTGAGATTCAACAAAAAATTTCACATTCCTTGGACCACCAAAGAACAAGTATGTAATATGGATGGAAATGTCTCTTCAAGATCTAAAATGGGTCTTCAATGGAATTCAATTTCATCACATGCATCGGAAGCTACAGATGGATTTGTAGCAAGACATCAACTCCACCAAAGACCATTTTTGGACTTTTATTAAATCCTATTGTAATCATGGTTATGGGTTAACCACACAAAACCCATGGTTATGGGTCAACCACATAAAACCCACGATTATGTATTGTAATCATGGTTATGGGTCAACCACATAAAACCCATAGTCATGGTTATGGTTAGGGGTCAACCACACAAAAACCTTTCTCTTCATTGGCAATTGGCACATTGTAATCATGGGTCTCTTTTTAGCATGAAATGATGGCGACCATCATTTTCTAAGGGGGGAAGCATGATCCGAATATTAGGGGGCATATGTCTAAATTCAGACGTGTAAGACATAAAAACATTAAATGGAGAGGCCGCCCTCTCCCATTCATCATAAAAGCATTAAATGGAGATGACACCCTCTCACATCCATATTTGACAACCCATGGTTTTGTTCCATGTTATGGCTTCAAGGCACATTGTACCTCTCTCATCCATGGTATTTCACAACCCATGGTTTTGACACATGATATTTCCCCAAGGCACAATAATAATGTTATAAAAAGGATCTATGCATTCTCAATAAAAAATTCAAGGATTTTTGGCATCCTACCTTTCTTGTCTTATTATTTTGTGTTAATCATTGTGAATTATTCTTGGTTAATCCATTTGAGTTGATGTTTTGAGAGGTGAGGTTCTTTGAGCCTCACCTCCAATCTCAATCATGGATACATTGATAACAATTTGCAGGTTTACTCCCCTCCTCTCTCGGCATCCAAGCCTTCCGAGTCTCATCCCCCAAGATCCAGATCAAGTGGTTCTCGGCAGCAATAAATGGTCCAAAAGAGCAAAAAACACCGAAAGACCATGCATGGGTGCCTCTGGTAAACCAGTTTCCCTGTTTTATGGAGTGGGATTTCACCAATGACTAAACTGTCATAAATGAGGGTGCATGTGTAACCAGAATGATCAAATGTGAGCGCCTGGGTGCATTAATGAGTCCAAAACACCAAAAAGACCTTGCTTGGCCAACACAACCAAGTTTTGAACCAT
The DNA here is from genome assembly GCA_001517045.1 of Pseudotsuga menziesii. NCBI lineage: Eukaryota > Viridiplantae > Streptophyta > Pinopsida > Pinales > Pinaceae > Pseudotsuga > Pseudotsuga menziesii. The sequence goes on along the minus strand of LPNX010409334.1, from coordinate 228,734 downwards.
ATAACATAAGTATGAAACTAATGAAAATGTGTCCTAGTTGTATGACCATGGTACTAAGGTGGTATAATTCTCTAGCACATACAGTGCATGGGAACTCACAAGTTTCCAACAAGCCCCAGGTTGCAATTAATGCACATGTCCTAGTTGTTTCTCTAAAATTAGAAGACAATTAAAAATCCCGTCATTTTGGCGCCCTTGCCGGTTAGTTGCCATGGCCAATGTAACCCTTTACTTGGTTGACATAGTCATTTTTGCGTGACAATTTTTCTTCCATTTTAATTTGAGTAATTTTTTTTGGTAATGAGCTTCCTTTGGTTTTGATTATTGTTTGCTTGTTTCTTTTTTCATTTATGCCTGCATATGTTTTTTAAGAGCTGTTGCAGTTGCAACCTTTTTCCCAAATTTGTAAAATTTTGGACCCTCCTTTTGATTTTATCTAGCCCAAGTTTGTTTAATTTCTTTATATCTGTCCTGGAAGTCCATTTTTCTCTGCTTAAGAAATTGATTGTCGGAAGCTCAGTCAACTATTTTTCGCTGTTTCGGGAGTTGAATGATCTAATACTACTGTCTTTGTCGCCGACACCACGGAAACCATGGAGTCTTTGTTTTAGTTGAAAACTTAACTTTTGATTTTTCGATGATTTTTCACTGTCGAAAGTTTGTTAATGTTTGAGTCGAGGCACTAGTTCTCTATGCTTCTGACATTTCAGAAGGGAAACGATGAAAGTCCCGATGGATAGTTCTTATTCTCGCTGAAAGCCATGGCCTTTATCTTTCTAACTCTTTGATTGTAAATGACTTGGTTTTTTCGCTATCGGAATGTTTTTTGACAAGGAATCGGAGGTTTAGTCCTCTATGACGCTGCTGTTTCGGAGGGCTTGTCCTCTGCATTGCTGACACTGCAGAGGAATTTAGTTTGAAATTTATGACCTTTAGCACTTAGTGGTTTCAATTGCCGACGCGGAACCGTAGTTGTTTGTGAATCCGCTGTTGCGGCTGTCGATCAGACTATGTGATCCGATGTATTAGTGATTAGTTTTCCGATCGCCAGTGCATAACTACCGGCGACGTTTAGTGCTCAGGATCACCGACACTGCAGAAGTCTTGAGGTTTGAGTCACCGACGCATAATGCTTAGAGCTTCTGATCACCAATGATTTTTTTTTATCGTGGAACCCGTAGTCTGTCTGCTGCCCGCCGTTGCTGCGTAGTGAACTATCCACCCAATGCTTAGTGCTTCCGCCCGTCGATAGGTTTTTTCTCGCCGATAAGGTTTTTTCCCGCCTATACCTTTTACCGATGGTTTTCCATGATGGGGAGCACAGCACAAAGTCAAGGTTTTTTCTGAGATGAAGAGCACAGTTTAGGGTTCGATGTTTTGAGGATTGGCGGTTACATTTTTATGGTTCATGCTTTCATAGGAGGATTTCAAGTTAGTCCGGATGCGGCCTGGATTGAGATTAAGAGTCTGTTCTATTGGGCTTGTGATTTTATAGTGGACTTAGAGGATTTCAAGACACAAACTTGTAGGATTTCTTTACCTTGTCATTCTTTCTTTTCATGCATTAATACTGTGTATAGTTTATTTTATAGAATGCGTATGGAGGAGGTAAATAGATTGATACAGTTTTGTTATTTTGGTAAAAGCTTAATGGTCTAAGAACATGCTGTGTTTATGACAAAGAGTTGGTTGAAGAATGAAGAAGAAGAAAGAAAGAGAGCTGTGGAGGAAGCAGTAAGGAAGGAAGATGAGGAGAGAAAGAGAAATGAGGAAGCAGAGATAAAGAAAAGAAAACAAGAAAGTGAAAGTCTGAGATTAACAGGATCTCAAAAAAGACCAACAAATTATTGAGCAGATAGATAGCAGCAGAGGCCCAGGCTTGGAAAAAGCTCATCAGCGACCAAGCTGGTCCCTCTTCATAAAGTGCTCTTAAATTTTAATTTAAAATATAACATTTTGTATAAATTACGGGCACATACTACAAGACAAAAAAATTAGAACTGAAAGGTTGGGGTAGCCCAAAGGTCATCGAGGAGCAGCCCAAAGGTTTTGCTTTTGTGTTTAAATAAAGGAGACCTTAGATAGAAAAGGGACTTCTTTCCCAAGCAATTTTCGAGAGTATATTGTAAGAAGAACTATTTCCTTTTGCAATAAAGAATTACAAGTTTTAGCTGGAGAAAGTTTGGTGGAATGTTTCAAAGGATTTGCTATGGATCAGTCGAATGTGAACTATTTCATTTTCAGCTTATGTCCATTAACTATGAGATTCTTCTAACTCATTGCATTACTATTATGTTATGAATGTCTTATAGTTTATTCTGTGAAATTTCCACTGTGAGTAATGAAGGTTATCATTAACAATAAGCTATCTTTTTGTTCATATTATTATTAATGTTCATGTGTTCTGAAATAAATATCAGTTATCTGTAATTGTTCATAATACATGTGCAGAGATACATTACTCATTGTCAACTGTTAATTTTGCTCCCTGGGGATAGGTTAGTTAGTTGTAGTTATTTTTATGTTTGTTTGTGATTTATATGCGAGAGAGTTAAGACGAGAGGTAAGAACCTACGCATCACGTTGTGACACTCCTCGTTATCTCTATCAATTTGCATTTTAGATAGGCACTTGCACATCATAAATTAAACACAAAAAAATAAAAATATACACGGTGGATCGGGCTGTAACCGGTAAAACCGTTAATTTGTTACTTGACCTACGATAGCCGGACCGTAAACCGGACGGATTCCCCATACCAAACAATAGTGTGCTAGTTGGGAACGTTTATTGGGGAGAATCCCTAACTGTTGTTACCTGTGATTTTCTAGGCCTCAATAGTTTTTGGCACTAGAAGGAGGGCCACCAGTGGATGGCTGGCTGAGGAAACTCGTTTCCTCGAAATTACTCCACCGGTGACAGTTCTGAAAGTAGTTTGTTTCACACATCCACCCCTGAAGATAAAGAGAAAGGGTATCTGTATCCTATAGATAATGAAGTGGTTGATGATTTAAGAAGAATCACTAGGGAATATGCAAAAAATATTGGAGGATTACCTATCATTTCTGTCTTACCCAGAAGAGAATATCAAAAGAAAGATCGCCCTAATATAGAAGATTCAGTGTTGGTAGAAGACCTTGAAGAGCTGGTAGAAGCAGCCTTACAGGAAATTGACCAGCCCTTTGAATAAATTCGGTCCAGATTCACCTTACTGTTCACCTTGTCGGACTCCTGTTCAGTCACCACCTCATTCTCCACTCAAAATCATGGCTCATGTAAATTCAAATCAACCAAATCCACCACCTGCTTGGAAGGCTAGGTCACCTTTAAACCTGGCAGCTCCCTTGCATGATTTACCTCAAGTTTTTGACAAAATGTTACCTAAGTTTGACCCAAGTGAAAAAATTATGGTAGATGATCATTTGCAAAGTTTTTACTTGGCTATAGAAGGACTACGAGAAGAGAGCATGAAGATGTGGTCTGTATATTGTTGCCACACACCCTGAAAGGAGCAACAGCCTCATGGTATTTTTCTCTTCCTACAAATTCAATCACAGACTGGGACACATTTGAGAGAATATTTAGAAGTAAATATGCAGTTCAGAAAACTCATGCAGCTTTAATGAAAGGGTTATGTGCTTTAAAGAAAGAAAGGAAAGAAAAGGTGCATAATTTCACTAAAAAATTTGATGCTTATCTAAAAAAATTTACTGCAGTTGATAAGCCATCTGAAAAAGCTCTGATTGAATATTATACTTCAGCTTTAGGGCCTAACTTGGCCATGTTTTCTAAGATATCAGTCAAACCTACATTATCAAAAACCTATGAAGAGGCTTAGAGGGTAGAGGCTGAGATGGAGAGCATAGAAAATTATCCTGAGCAGTCAGGAGAAAAGACTTTTGGAAGCAAAAAACCTTTATTACTGACTAAGCCTAAGGATGAGCGGTCACAGGATTTTGAAGGGATGCTGAAGATGATGCAAAATTTATCCAACAGAGTGATAGATTTAGAGAGGGAAAGAGAGACTCACAAATCATATAAGCCTTATTATAACGAAAGGGAAGACAATAGTCAACCTATGCCTCCTCCACACAGTCCTGCAGCAATGAATTTGACTGATGTAGGCATGGAAAACTTTTGCACCTTTCATCAACAACTGCACTCTGAGAAGAATTGCCCTCAATGGATAAATTCTATGACACTGGTAATGAATCAATTATTGGACTCCAAATTAACAGAAACTGATAAGGAGGACGAAAAAGATAATCAATCTACAAAAAAACGAGAGGAGGATACTCTGTTTTTATGGGACTCTGTCTCATTGTTTGATATAGAAGAGGAAGGTTTTCTGAAACAAGAGGAAACATCAAAAACCAATGTGACAACAAGAAGTTAGGGTTTGTTAAAAGAAGACAATTCAATACTTCCAAAGACCAAGAAACTTCAAGAAAATATGAAGAAAATACAGAAGAACACTACAATTGATAAAATACCTGAGTTTACCATTTCAAGTCAAGATCCTAAGAAAATTAACATGCCTATTAAGCCTATTGAAGAGAAGGTTGATAATGTCAAGAAGAATCTCAAAGCACCTGAGATGGGGTATGATATTGTGGAAGACATTAAAAAGGCTAAGGTAAATATCTCATTATTTGAAATGTGTAATGTACCTCAACTGAAGGAAAAATTGTTAAAAGCACTTGAAGTACCAGAAGAAGAGCTTCCCATTGACAACCAACCCGAAGAAGAAGTTGTTGAAGCAAGTGTGGGAGGTAAGTCTAAGTTTAAAACCCCACCATTTCTCCTAACTTTTGAGATTTTCAACTATAATGTGCACAACTATTTAGTAGAGTCAGGGGCATCAATCAATGTTATGCCACTGTCAGTCTGCAAGAGAGTTAATGGACAGCCTAAACCATCCACTTGGCAGGTTATTCAATTAGACAGGATAGTTGTGAAAGTAATAGGAGAAATGGAAGATGTTCTAATCCACTTATCTGCAAATTAGAAGGTATGTCAGTACATCAATATTGTAGTAGCAGACATACCTGATGTTTATGGACTTGTTTTGAGTCGAGACTGGTCGGCAAGGATAGATGGATACTTCGCATTAGATTGGTCACATCTGTGGTTGCCTCATAAGGGAAGTCCCAATCAGATAAAAATATTAAGAGAGCCTAAGATGAAGTACAATGTTACTCAGTTGGAGGAAAAAAATGAACCAGTGAATTTTGTGTTGGGAAATTACTTCATTGAATTAGAACCAAGAAATTACCAAGTTGAAAAAGTTAGCAGTTCACCAAACACCCAGCCCGATCTCCTTCGATTTTCATGGGTTGATGAGACTGACTGTAAAATAGTATATTTAGTTTCAGATGTAGTTTTTAATTCAAGTTCGGTAAAGCTAGATAATGGGTAGGCCTTTTCAAATTGCAGTCAAGCCTAGCCCCTCAACTCAAAAGTTGCAATATTTATAGGGGTGGGAAGAGAACTTACCAGTTAGTGGTTTAGTTCTCCAACTTTATGTTTCTTGATTTTTATTTCTTGGTTGTCTTGTACATAAATAAACTGATTGCTTTGTTTTGTTTTGATTTGCTTATTTTTGTTTATTTTAGTTAGGGTTTGATTGATTTTAATAAAGAAGCAAACTTTTGGTTGCATGGAGTTCATCAGAATTCTGGATTAACTAAATAACTAGCTCAACTAGCTCAACAAAGGAAACTAAATGAGTATGGGGTACCATGGATTCCATAAAGTGAGGGGGAATGGGGACATCCCTAGCACCTTATAACTTGTTTTTGGCTTAATTTGTCCCATTTCATATTTGCACCTTGGTGAGATTAATAATGTTGGTCACCCAAAACCTTGTACAATGAACCCTATTCTCAATAATTATGGACTATGGAGTTAATATTGCATATTTTTCACACCTTAATAGGCCCATTTTTCCTAGGGATCCCTCCTTGGAAAAATATTCCCTCACATTTATGTGTTTATAGTAATTTATGAGCCCTTTTCCTAGTTTTTAGGGGTTGTAAGCTATTTTATAGATTCCACTCTTACAACATGCATTGATGATCCTATTTTTGTGCTTCCATGATATTTATGACCCTATTGTATGCCCTCTCTCACCTATTTTTCCCTCCTTGATTTTTTGTAATTCCCTTCATGCATTAGTGTGCCTCCATGTGCTCTTCATGGCTCCACTCCTTAGTTTTTGGGTAACTCCTCCTCATGGTGGTAATTCAGGAAAGAGAATCTTTTCACTAAGCCACAAATCCACTAATTCAAGTTAATTATCCATGATGAAGCTTAAACCTTACCTCTCTCTAATTTGGGTTGATCCTTTTGGGTTAGAGTTGTCCTCCTTATGCTATAAATTCATATGCCATCTCCTTGTTGAATTTATTCTTGAGCTTTGGATCATGTGACTTATGCTATCTAATCGTGTTGGGAATGTTGATGATATTGATAGTGTATTGAGACTTAGAGTGAGTCTATTTGTTTCCCTTTTCTCCCATTATATCACTCTACTAGTCCAGGTTCTCACACAGAAATCCAGGAAATGAGAATGGCGAGCTAGGTCACATCCCATAGGCAGTGGAGACGGACATGAAAGTAGTAGTGGGAATCATTGTGTCTCTCGAAAGAGGTAGTTTTGAGAGTAGTGAGTCTAAGTGAGCTTATAATTGTGGATCCATGGTCTCAGATTGGGGGTGACCTGTTCAATGTCTACGACTGGGAGCAAAGTTGTCCTACTGCAACCAGTTGCCCATTTATTGAGATAAGTATTTCTCTTATGTTATGTTTTCATTACATTATTTTATTTGGTATATGTGCAATGATGGCTGATTGGTTGTTTGAGTGTTCATGTATTGAACACTAGGATGCATGGAGGAAGGGTGAATCTCATATAATATGGAATTGAGTTTCTATTCTCGTTACCTTCTTTCCATTCTTCTTCTTCTTAACCAGAAGTTGTAATTTTGGCTCTATTTTATTGAGAGGGGCGAATCCATATGATTTGGTTCGACCATATTTGATTTATATGTTGTGAGACCTGTTCCATTGCGTTTAAATCAATGTTTCCAGTGAACAACACCTTTCGTTTCATTGAAAAAGATTTCCAGATGACCAAGATATGTTCATTTTGGTTCGATAGCTTTCCGGTGCCAAGATGAGTGCACCTGTCATTTGATTGTAAATCATTTGTTTGCATATTTGTTCTTAGCTGCAGATCTAAGGATGAGATATGTATTATATATGTAAAATTAATCGATGGCTGGAGGGTGGCAACCATACGATTTGATTTTTTTTAGTGAGAGATGACTGTAGGGGACAGTCATTGGGAGCCGATTTTGACGGGTGTAGTTACGGCCGATGTTCTTTGTTTGCTATGGTTTCGGTGTGGCTGTATATTGCAGCCTATGGATGTTCCATGATATGTGGTTTTCCTCACTTTTTATGCTCACTAAAAATACACACATAACATCACCGAAAAGGTAGATTGATTTGCAAATAATCAATGACATCAATACTTGGTTATTTATAAACTATGCTATCAAACAAAACAAAAAAATACATAAATTAGCTATTCACACCGAATATGATGTTTATCATGTATTATTGATGTTCTTGTTTCAATTATGACCTTTAGATTTCACTTTGGAAATTATTAATTGAGTGTCACAATTAATTATTTAATTAAGTGGCGTAATTATATAATTAAGTGCCATAAACTTTAGTTATAATTCAATCTCTAGAATTAAAAGATTTAATTTATTTGGGTGAATGGTTAGGCAGATCAATAGTAATTTATCTATATCCATTGTTCTTAAACTTAAGTTAGTCTTAATTTTAGCACCTTTGGCCTTATCTCAAGGTTCGGGGACATCACAAGTGGTATCGGAGCTTAAGGTTTCAAGACTGTGGTTGTTAGGCCTTCTGCGAAGTTTCAAGTCACATTGTAAGTATGCATTTGCATTAGATAGCTTGGATACGTGCACCTTAATATATTTTCAGATGTGAGTTGGTTAAATTAAATTGTTAGATTGGGATGGTTATGGATTTGAAGTTCATCTAGTAAGGAGAAACCTTGGAAGGATTTCTACCCCCTTGTCCATTTAGGTAGATTGTAACTTAGAAATGATGGATAGTTACTGTATAAATAAGAAGAAATGTAGTTTTTAATGATAATGAACTTATACTAATGTGTAGTTTACGAACATAATGTTGATAATGAACACATTTCAGTTCCCATTGATTGATTGAGCAAGTGGTGTGACCACTAAAATGATATTTTAATCAAACCTGTGAAGACTAAAGATTCAACAAGTAAAAGTTCAACAATAGGAAGTAAGATATTGAGGATGGATCATGAGGAAGGATGGAGACCATATATTCCTGAAGAGGAGTTTTTTGAGGGAAGAAGGTCAATCATACATAAGAGGAGTAGTGAACCTTTAATCTAGGAGGATTTGGCGAGGAAGTGTAGAGAGAATAATGAAAGGATAATTCATATCCAAGAGCAGATTATGAATGATCTAAAATCATTGAAGGCCATCCAAAGATCCGCTGAAAAGAGTCATAAAAGAGGTTATGTGAGGTATAGATCATATTCAAGGAGACCTTATCACTCAGAGAGAAATAAGGGGTATGCATCAAGCGGTACAGAGAGAAGTCCTAAAAGATCTCCAGTGAGATACAAGAAGAGGAGGTTTAATCGATATCAACTGGTAGGAGAGTTGAGAAGAATTAAGCCCCCAACTTTTGATAGAGAAGTAAAGCAAGGAGAGGATGATGAAGCATGGTTTGTAGGACTTAGGAAATTCTTCCAATTGCATCAGTATACACCTAATATGGAGGAAAGAGTATCCATATACCATCTGCAAGGTAAGGCATCTATATGGTGGCATCAACTAGTAAAGTTGAAAGACATCGATGAAGACAAAATATATTGGAGAAGGTTTAAGAAATACTTTAAGAAATAATACCTCTTTGAGCACTACTATGACAAGAAGATGGAGGATTTCTTTGAGCTTAAGTTGGGAAGCATGACTATGGAGGCCTTTGAGAAAAAGTTTCCAGAACTTTTAAAATATGAGGACTTCATCAAAGATGAGAAGGTAAAGATTCAAAGGTTCCTAAGTGGCCTTCCTGAATATTATAGAGATAAAAACCAGCATGATAGACCAAAGAAACTTAAGGATTCCATCTGGAAGGAAAAACACTTATATGAACAAAATAAGAGCAAGGCCCCATATCAAAAGAATTGGATGGATATGAAGAAGAACAAGCAGGAGCAGAGAAATAAAGGTTTACAACCTTCAAAGTTCATAAACAATAATTCTTACCAACAAGGACAGTTAAGGGAAGAGCCTACAAGGAAAATACCACTTGTGGAATGTTGGATATGCAAGGAAAATCACTTTGCTAGTCAGTGCTCGCGCAAGAAAAATAACCTTCACAACATTCAAGAGGCTTCAAATGCTGGATAGTTAGGTGGAAGTGTTAAAAGCATCTATGCAGCCCTAGATGGGAGGCAAGATGACCACCAATCTCGAATGATTGAAGTAGAAGGTAAGATTGATAATAAAACCATAACTATTTTGATTGATTCGGGAGCTAGAAATAGTTACATTTCACCTAATCTTATTGAGAAATGTCATTTAAAGAAAAGTAAACTTGAAACAACAAGTCTAGTACAGTTAGCTACAGGAGCCAAGAGAAAAATCACTGAATTTGTTAAAGTGTGTCCTTTAGAAATGAATGGAATGAAAACCTTTGAAGACTTAAACATCATACCCTTAGGGTCATATGATGTATTGATTGGCATGGATTGGTTGGATGCACACCATGCAGTTTTGGATTGCCATAATAAAAATTATACTTGTTTGGATGAAGAAGGGAACCAAGTGACAATAAAAGGAATACCTAGACCCATATCCCTGAGGCAGATCACAACTCCGCAATTGAATAAATCTCTTAGAAAGGGATGCCAACTATATGTAGTTCATGTGGAAGAATCAAAAGAAGGAAAAGAGTCAGAGCTGCAGGATTATCCAATACTACAAAATTTTGAAGATATATTTCAAGAACCGCAAGGAATACCTCCTAAGAGGGACATTGATTTTTCTATCGACTTGGTGCCAGGAACAATACCTTCATCTAAAGAACGTTATAGAACAAGTAATCTAGAGTTAAATAAATTACAAATGCAGTTAGAGGAGCTACTAAATAAAGGTTATGTAAGGAACAATGTTTCACCTCGGGGAGCTCCTATGTTATTTGTGAAGAAGAAAGATGGACCTATAAGACTTTGCATAGATTATAGACAATTGAATAAAGCAACGGTTAAAAACAAGTACCCCTTACCAAGAATTGATGACTTGTTTTATCAATTGAGAGGAGCCAGGGTGTTTTCAAAAATAGATTTGAGGCCAGGATATCACCAAATTAGAATTAAGAATGAGGATATCGGTAAGACAACATTCAGAACAAGGTATGGACACTATGATTTCACAACAATACCTTTTGGTTTAACAAATGCACCTGCAGTATTCATGTGTTTAATGAATGGAGTCTTTAGAAAGTACTTAGATAAGTTTGTGATTGCATTCTTGGATGACATCCTTATCTATTCCAAGACAAAAGAAGAGCATGAAGAACATCTAAGACTAGTAATGCAAGCGCTTAGAGAAAATCAGTTGTATGACAAATTAAACAAGTGTTCTTTTTATCAAGGAAGAATCCACTACCTAGGAAATATCATATATGAAGAAGGTGTTATAGTAGATCCTAAGAAGATAAGAGCCATTATGGAATGGTCAACACCTAAGAATGTATCAGAAGTTAGATCCTTCTTGGGCTTAGCTGGATACTACCGAAGGTTCATTATAGGATTCTCGAAGTTGGCTCATCCTATCACATATTTGCAAAAGAAAGGTGTAAAGTTTGATTGGACTTCTAAGTGTGAAGATAATTTTCAAAAACTTAAGGAAATGCTTACCAATGCACCAGTGTTAAAAATTGCGGAACCCGAAGGAAAATTTGTTGTATGCACATATGCATGCAAGTAAGGCATTGGTGGAGTATTAATGCAGGATGGATATGTGATCAATTACGAATCTAGAAAGTTGAAGGAACATGACCAGAACTATGCCACCCATGAATTAGAGCTTGCAACTATCATCAATGCTTTGAAGATGTGGAGACATTATCTGATGGGAAAAAGGTTTGAGTTGAGAACTGACCATGATGAGTTAAAATACTTGTTTGAGCAGCCTAATTTGAATGCAAGACAAAGGAGGTGGATGGAGTTATTATGTGAATATGAATTTGACATCAAGCATATAAAAGTTAAGGAAAATAAAGTAGTTGATGCACTTAGTAGGAAGATACATGTGATGCATGTAGTAGCTATAAGCACTGGCACATCAGATTTGAAGGATAAGATCATTGAAGCCCGTTTTATAGATGAACTTTATCATCAGGTGAAAGAAGGGTTGAAACAACAAAAAATTCCACAGAAATGTGATAAGTATAAGTTTAAATAAAATGGGATACTCATGCACTGAGATAGAGTTTATGTGTCTAATGTTGGAGATATAAGGAAGATGGTTATGAAGGCAACACATGATGTCCCTTACGCCAGATAGTCAGGTTATTAGAAAACAATAGCAACAATAAGGAAACAATACTATTGGCCAAGGATGAAGAATGATGTTGCAGAATATATAGCTAGGTCAAGTTCCGGTAGAGAAATACTATATATTATATTACATTTTAATATAATATATAATGTTATATTTAATTAAAGAGTACTCATTAAAATTTTATATTAAATGGTCAAGTTTCGGTAGAGAAAACGGTCAAGATGAGTTTCGTTTTGCAAGGTGGCCTAAGATCAAAACCCGCTGCTCCTGGGAGGCTACATCTAAATCCAACAATGCTAAGTGTTGGTGTAGCCCAGGATGGGTCCAATCCTCAGGTGATTTTGACGGCTTAGATGCCCCCGGGTTGTGGTTTCTCATACCAAAGGCTAGCCCATCAAGTCAAAGGGCATTACAAAAAAAAGAATATTAAATATGTAAATATATAAAATAAATAATTATTAATGTGAATTATTTTAAATAAGTATAATTTATAATTTATTTACAAAAGTTTAATTTATGTTTACAATTCAAAACTAAAATATTTTACTTTATTTTATTATATGAGTACTTTATTTTAGTACATTTATGCATTCAAAAGGACTCATGTTTCTAGTCATATCAAATATTAATTTTTATTAATTTTATTTGTGCACATATTTTCACTTTAACTTAAACATAGTTATATGAATTGTAATTCAAAATGTGAGTTGTAAATATACATCCCCCACAAAATGAAAAACTTACAATATTTTATTATATCTTTTATGAAGTCCATTTTAGACTTCAAAATTCCCCTAATCAAGCGAAAAAGAAGTGGCCCCAACTAAAGAATGTTTTAAAATTGAAAGGATTCTTGGGATTAAGAGGTTACTATCGAAGATTCATCAGGAACTATGCACACATAACTGCTCCGCTAACAAACCTCCTAAAAAGGAATTCCTTTCAATGGGATGATGAATCAGGAAAATGCTTTGAAACATTGAAACAAATTATGTCTTCAACCCCTGTTATGGAAACACTCATTTCAAAACCCTTTGTAATTGAATGTGATGCTTCAGGTTTCAGAATATGAGTAACGCAATAGGGTCATCCAATTGCTTTTGAAATAAAAAAATTCAACAAAAGAAAATGCCTACAATCTTCTTACAACAAGGAAATGCATGCCATCATGCATGCATTAAAAGAATGGTGAAAATACCTTTTGGGAATAAAGTTCATGATCCGAACATATCATAACAGTTTGCAACACTTATTACAACAAAAGACATTAACAACTGAACAACAAAAGTGGATCGATAAAATCTCTATCTTCGATCTGGATACATTACATAAAAAGGGAAAGGACAACGTAGTAGATGATGCCCTTTTAAGAAAATACAGAGAAGAACAAGTCTATTCCATATCATTGGTGGTCCCAAAAGTTTTGGATGAAATTTGAACAAAATATGCCAAAAATATATAGGTTTTCTCCATAAGTAATAACACAAATCAATATCTGGAATTTGAATGGAAGACTGACCTCTTATGGTACAAGGGACAAATTTACTTAAGTTCCCACTTAATTTTTAAGAAAAAGTGCCTAAGGAGTCACATGACTACCCAACTGCAAGACATGTAGGATTTTTCAAAACCCACTATAATGCAAGGTAATCATTTTTTGGAAAGGTATGAACGTTGACATTCAAAAGTATGTTATAAAATGTTACATTTGCCGGAGAAATAAAATTGGGAGTATCTCAAGTCTGGGATTACTCCATCCACTACATGTCCCAAATAAAAAATGGGAGGAAATTTCAATGGTTTTCATTGGGTTACCCATGTCAGATGGACAAGAAAAAATATTAGTAGTAGTAGATAGGTTAACCAAATATGTGCATTTTGTAGGGGTAAAAAACCCGACTATGCAAAAGAAACAACTGAAGCCTTTTGTAAAAATGTATACAAGTTACATAGGTTTCCAAAAATGATCGTAAATCATAGAGATGCCAAGTTTAAATAAAAATTTTGGAGAGAGTTTTGCAAGCAAATTGGGACGTCACTTAACATGAGTTCATCTTGCCATCCTTGAATAGATGGTTAGACAAATGTCATCAATAAATTCCTAGAATCCTACCTCCGCTACTTTGTAACTCACAAACAAAATAAGTGGTTCCAATGGCTACATCTTGCAGAATGGTGGTATAATGCTACTTATCATACATCCACAAAAATGACACCATTTCAAGCTCTCTATGTATATGAACCCCTAAAATGGAAGGATCTCATTGCAAACCAAGCAAAGGTCACATCAGTAAATGGTCATTTAGAAGAAAACCAAAGGGTTGTCCAAATACTTAAGGAGAATCTAAATGTCGCCAAGAATAGAATGAGACAACAAGCAGATCAACATCAAACATAATAGGAATTTGGAGTTGGAGACTGGGTATTTGTAAGACTACAACCCTATAAGCAATTATCACTTAAACAAGGAAGAAAGAATAAACTAGCTCTGCGGTTTTATGGCCCATATCAAATAAGTAAGAGGATTAGTCTTGTGGCATATGCATTGGAAGTACCAGCTACAAGTCGCATCCATAATGTTTTTCATGTATCATGTTTGAAAAAGGTGATATGTTAGCGCCGGAAGGCACAAAAAATACTTCCCTTGTTAGATGAATAAGGATGGAATATTTTAGAACCAGAATATATCATTGCTACCAAAGAGAAGAGATTGAGAAATTGAGTAATTAAAGAGTATCTTATTAAATGGAGAAATATTCCTGAAGAAGACGCAACTTAGGAATCATAACAATTCCGATAACTACACCGCTCACTGCCATTGCTTTGAGGACAAAGCTCCTTTAAAGGGGGCGACAATGTTATGAAAATTAAAATTAAATTATTAATCATTAGTTATTAGTTTTAGCTTAGAAAGGACGTAACCTTTCACATTGTATCACTCAAGCGATATATAAGGCAATCTATTTGTAATTTAACAATCACCATATCAATAAAATATTATTTTCTTTTCAATCATGGAATTTAGAGTTTAGTCCTCTGCAAACAAACACTACAGTTGGTCGTGGTTTCGGGAGTGCTTCTCCACCATAGGATGTTGGTATTGTTTGCCTACCTCCAAAGCACACCTCTTCTAAATCCTAAGACCATACCCTTGCAAAACATTAAGATGAAACAAGTTACCTAGTTTTCTACTAGCAATTGGAAATGATGAAAATAATAAATTATGTCCGCTTTGTTTTGGTTATGTTCTAGGATCCTGGAAAGATAAGGTTGTCTTTTTCCCAATTTTACAGAATATGTATTCTTAAAAGTGTAGCGTGGCTTTGTATTCGAGCAATTTAGCTTTCAAAGGGGTAATATCTCTATGAAGTCAATCCAAGGGCCATTTTGTAACTTGGTTGCTTTTACAAGCCCTTTTAATAAAAAAATTAATTGTTCCAATACACACACACACACACACACACAGAGCATCCTTATAAAAAATAATTATTTTTTTATAAAGTTAAAACACTTGGAGATCGTTGGCACAACTAGGAGTTTAATACCAACAAAACATTAAAAAAACATTATTAAGGAGAGAGTGAGGGTTATAATAAATGGCCATGCTTCGAGGATGAAGCATCTTAAAGGAGGCAATATTATGTATTGTAGATGAACATTATATATATATATATATACCTAGACTAGGACCCGAGACATTAATGTACTATTAAAAGGTGCATTTGTAAAGACATAACTTACATGAGTGGACACCATAAGGCCTAAATGCAAGGCCATTCTTTTAAATCATCATTCATTATTTTATACATTCAATATTTATATTTCATGATATATCCAATTGAAAACTATAAATCAATTTTAACTTTCACCACATAGGCTCTACTTGTCTAAATGGGAATAAGATTTGCATTTTAGATATGTATAGAAAATTTATTTATGTATGTACAATATGACGAGATTTTTAATTGTCTTCTAATTAATTAGAGAAACAACTAAGAAGTGTGCATTAATTGCCAACCCGGGGTTTGTTGGAAACATGCTTGTTACTGTGCACTATATGTGCAAACAACAATCTCCTCTTACACGGTTTATCTACTTGAAGTTGTAGTTCAATAAGCTTACTTACAAACAATGGTATGAATAATTACATAGTTTTAGAAAGGAACTACCAACTAAACAACTACCGAAACTAAGTTGCAAGGAAAGTAAATCACACAACAGGAAAGTAAAACACACGACAGGAAAGTAAAACACGCAACAGGAAAGTAAATTCACACCATGCTGAAAAGTAAATGTTAGACTAAATTCACAATTACTGGAAAGTAAATTCTAAACAAAATTCACACTGTGCAAAAAATTAAATTCTAAATCTAAGGTCATACTGGACTTGACAGAAAGGTAAATTGCATAAATAAAATCTAAAATCTATCCTTGACAATTATAAGTTAATGTTTATGATCCAAGGTAGTAAATACAATTATGGCATTAAGCACATTCATTTTAAAAATAAACTTTTAAATCTCTAATCTATATATTGAAATAAAATTGCAAAAATAAACTTCACACATACTAAGAAATGAAAACTAAACAATGAAGTAAAACTACATCAACATAAAATAAATAAAAACATATTACAAAAAATATAACTATAAGATCTACATTGAATCAAAATGAAAGTATAACTGTATTCCATCATTATTTGGACTAATTCTCTAGGTGTCCTCTCATAGAATGGAGAAGGAGCTCTAATTTATACATGTGTTCTCCATAACAAATATACCTTTGAAGTCAAATTCGAATTTAGGGAGAGAAGCTATAATAAAATAGTCAAAAATCATCCCAAATGTTCCCTAACAACTTTTGAATTCTTAGGTCCATCATATATTTGATAGAGATCTTCAAAGCTTTGTGGATAAGTCAAATATGCACTCAAATCCACCTTCATTTGGCACCTTTAATTTAACATCGTGATTTGAAATAATACAAATTGTAAAAATAATGGATTTTATAAAAATATATTACTCCTAATGAATATCTTTCTCTAAAGTTGGTGGTTGAAGGTAAACTTGAATTATTGACTTTTTGTAGCTTCTGTAGATTTTGTAGAGTTTTCATAGCTCACAGGTATTGTTGTTGATGATGTAAAGGTCTTGCAATTGCCTGTAAAGTTTCTACAACTCACAGGTTCTGTTGCTAATGTAAAGGTTTTTTTTATGATGTAATGGTTTTGTTGTTGCTTGTAAAGTTTCTGCAGTTGCTACAAAAATCTCTCAAATAATTTGTAGATGATTCCTAACAAATTATTCAATATCCAAAGCAAATACATAATATATTAATTATCCTAATGTTAGTAAAAAATGAAATGAAATACTAAGACATGTAATGGAAAAACAACTTGAGCATAAAAAACTGCATATGAGCATTAGAAGGGATTAGTGCATGATTATGGATAAGAAAAAGGGATTATAGGTAAAGTGAAATGATGATAAAAATATGCTAACTTCAAGGCCTGCCATCTCCCCCAAACAGAAAATGTTGCATGAGGACATGCAACCCTTTGCGACCAAGCTCAACAATGTTATTTTTCATGCATGCCCTCAAACTCATTGTCAATATGTTGCAACCACTTTATATTATCATTAATAAGTGTAAAATGTCATCTTGAACAAGTTTCTAAGCCAACATACCTTCCAAAATAGCATTTTCAAGTAAAAAAACAAGAAAAGTAATGTGGCTAATGGACTAACAATTTGCAACTTAAAAAAAAAATGATTTTTCCAAAAATACAAAATGGGTTTTGTTTAACCTTTACAGGGGTGTTAGCAATGTAATTATGCTTCCCCCAACAAAACATTGGAGAAACCCACATCACAGTTTTCGAGAAAATAATAAAATGGTTGTAGGTGACTATGATTGATTTCTCGAAAAACGTGCATTGGATTGAGCTAAAACTTGTTGACTTTTTTCTTCTTACCATAATGCTTATCTCCAACAATTTTCAAAAATACCCAATTCACCATTTGGAATATATCGCAAGTACAATTTCTATAATTTTTCATAAAAACATGAATGAAATAGATGATTTGCAAATGTTTGTTTTGCTGTCATAGATAAAGTATGCAAGACCAACCCTGTGAGCATATGAACATACCATCAATTATGAAAAAAAACATGCAATAGCAAATTAAGTGTGCCCAAAGAAACATAAATTCACCCAAACAAAATATCATACAGTGGTTGGTTGTGAACTCCACAAAGGATGGTAACAACCGCTTCTTCTCCCCCACTGAAGATTTTACCTGACCTTATGTAAAATAAGAGTGTTGTGGAATATGTGGGAATGAATCAATGTTTGATCAATCATTCACTAGTTGCTATATAGGATGTGTTGGAAATGATCATAGCTGAAATGCTTTGTTCATGAAAATAACTCAGGACTACAAAACACTTTTCATTGGTAGCTTGACCACAATTTTCAGCTTTGATACTTGAAAAAACAAGAGTTGTCTTCCCTACTTTTCAGTTTCATAAAATATGAATATGATGCCTATGCAAATTGAATTAATAGTGCCTTCATTATGCCTTCACTCTAAAATGAAATCTTGGGAACATGATGAAGTGAATAAGCACTAAAACAACATGTCATGTCGCATCAGAATATGCCAGTTCTATGGATGAGTTTATGAATGTGGCAATTCCTTCAGCAATAGATCAAATCTTCCCAAACTTGTAAAAGTTCTTGAATCTTATGTCTTGTCACCAATTATGGTTTATTGGCATGCTTTCAAAATTAATACAAATGCTCCATTTAAACACAAGGGAGGAGGAAGCACCTTACAAACAATTCCATTTTGGAATAACTTGTCTACATGTCTCCTGTGTCTAGTTACAAGTGTGCTGAATATTGAATATGTCAAACATGCATTAAGGATTCGTAATTTTTTTTGGTTTTCACATGCAAACTAGCAGAAAGGAAAGAGTAATGTTTGATCAACGTTGTAATTGATAAGTACCATGATTGATTTCTCTCTATATCTATGCTCTGTTCTCCTCTGCAATTTGACATAAATATCACATCATCCCCACATTTCTAGTTTCTATGTTTGGCCATCTTTTGTGTTCATAGTTCTGAAAATTAAAGGCATAAAAGTTAAGTTTGCATGCTCAATCTGGAGGGCCCGCTAATTTCAACATTGTCAAACAATTTCCTTAAATTAAATACGTTTCAAATCATACTTGAAAGTATGGGCTAATCTTCTGCGGCTTAGGCTAAGAATTTCAATTCTGGTATATATGAAAAACATGAGGAAAGAACCAATGCATCCATCTAAAGGTACTTATTCTCAATACTTCCTAAAAAATGGGGATGAATGCTCTACATAGAAAAATCTAGATATGTGATCGAACATGCTTATCAATAATTTCTTTGTTAACCCAAGATGAAAACCTGCCATGATATTACCAATTTGAACCAAGGTGCATGAACTTTTACTATTGAATATTTGCCGACTTCAGAACACTAGCAATATATTGTTTATTTTTATTCATTTCCCATAAACAAAACCAATGTCAATAAAAGTATAGCTGAGCTTACTTCTTCCCATGGGATGTGGTGTCTTAATTCTGGATTCATCTTCAAGTTTTGAACAATTTGTAACAATCTGTGCCAATGATCCTTTGTTGGCAGGAGTGGCTCTATATCAAGGTACTCAGTTTGACTATCATGTGTTAAACCCCTCTGCTTTCTACCCTCTTGTATGACAACATAGTTTTATGTAGGAATGGATTTTACAATAGCTTATTCTGTTGTAGGTTCTTGTGTCCAACATATAACCTTCTTCTTCTAGTGTCCATGGCTTGTAGATGAACTTCTCCCCTCTTTCCTACTGCCGATTCTTGTGTGACATCAGTAATACTTCTTCTCTCTTGTTTTTGGTCCCTGTGTGGTAGCAGCAAGGCTTACATAGCAACACCCTCTTCATGCTTCGGTGTTAGGAGATGTTGGAGTGGGGTCAGCTAAGGAATTAAAGATACATTAATTTTTAAATGGAAGGATGAAGGTTTGGATTGATCAAGGATGGTAGGGATGGGAAAGAATGATGGCAAGTAATGTAAGGATTATGATGGGTATTAGGGTAGTCATGGTAGGTAATGGTGTTTTCCTTCCCGCAAACTGAAAGCTTTTACTGCCCTTAGAAATATACAAGGAAGTAGGGGAAAAAGATCAAGTGCATTTCCAAATACAAATCCATAACATTCAATGAACTTGACTAATAATAAGGAAAATAAGCATACGTGTATGTACCTACGAATATCATGAAATATGTAGCAACATTTTGAGAAGCACGAGATTTGATATGGTCTACAATGATGTAAAAGCTTGCAAGAAAGAGAAATGTGGAATTTGGAGCTCGTAGCATGATGAATTGCAACTTAGATCTGGAGCTGAAAAGTGATCTTTGGATTAGCAGACAATATTGGAAAATTTATTTAAAGAGCAAGATGGAATAATTTATTTCTCACTTATTTGCAAACATTGTTCTCCAACAAGTTGGATTTGAGACAAGATCTATTTGACTGTGTCGGGAGGGTTTTCACAATAAAAAATATTATTCCTGAGGGATGTCTGCCAACAACCTGGTTTTCAAGCATTCCAAGGTCTGATGGTTCCTGAAACAGGTTTTCACAATCAAATTTTATTTGGAAATGGGGTAGGGATGTGAGAGAGCCCGACATTGTAAGTGAGCCAAGCTAACTTTATTGCGTGGGTTAGGGTTGAATTGGAGCAGAAAGTTATGGAAGTGATAGGATGATGGAGGATGAAGTTAATATGATGGTAGTGGTGACATTAATGATGTGCATGAGAAAATTTATCAACCACATAAGGAAATGGTAGCTTTATTAACTTGAGCAGGAATGCATATCAAAATGGGAAGAAGGAAATACATAAGCATACCATGGTGCTAATGAATGAGCATGTTGAATCTTATGTCTTATGAAAGGATTCTTTTGTAGAAATGGGGAATGTAGGAATGGAACTTGAGATATGGAACATTGGTCTTCAAATTCTTTGTATCAATTCTTCATATGTCTCATTATGGATCCATCCACAAACTTTGATCAAAAGTATTCTTGTTGTTGTCTTCAAGTAAGACATTGTTGGATTAGGATTCAAGGAACTTGAGCTTCAAGCACAACATCTCATGATATTTTATCTTTATTGTTAGACGTTTGGAAGGCATTCCCTTTGGCATAAAATTTGATCTTCATGAATCGATCACGTATAGTTTGACCTTATTTAATCTTGTGTTACTAGGTAATTGATTATATTGGTGTGCAAAGCTGTTAATTTTTGGAAAACCCTAACCTAACCCAAAACTTTAACAATTTACACCTTATTTTACATATTATTTTAGCTAGACAATTTTGAATCTTGAGTTAACCTCATACCAAAAAGCAAAATCATACCAAGTTTCATGTTGGTATCATAAAAATGGCATTATTAGTAGCCACAAGAATGAAATGCAGTGCTAGGAAAGAATTTTATGATAACATAGCTTCATGTTTGAGCTAAAAGTATTATCAAGTTCAAAATAAAGCACTTCCATTACCAGGATAAATGAAAGTAAGTTTTATCAAATGAATAACGATTTCAAATAATACTAAGATTGAAGTCTATAATGGGTTTGACAGAGCTTAAATGAAAAAGAAATCCATCAAATAAGGTATTTTATAACATTGAATTCTAACTACATATGTGGGTAGCTAAATTAAAATTCAATTTTGGGTTGTGGTGATAATATTACAAGGCTTCAAATGAAACAATTTACATTAGGAAAGACCTGAGCACTTATAACATAATCCTCATCACCAGAGAATGAATCTATGCATGCAGGAAAAATTTCATATTTACTTCGAAGGTTTATGTGCAAAATCTACTAGACCATCTAGAAAGTAGTAACCACAAATACAAAAATTGTTTTTCCTCATATGAGAAAACAAAATCTTGAAGTATTGTCCCAGTAACACAAGGTTGGTTTTCCTTGTATCAGAGATTCATTATCTATGCATGAAAGAAAATTGAACTTTGGTCATACTTGGTACAAGAAGCTCCAAAAGGCCTAATTGTCAGATGTTGTAATATGAAATGGATTTCAATCACATGCCTAATTTGCAGACCAATTTTTGTAAAGAGATTTGTGCTCAGAATACACACTTACATGACTTCAAATCGATAGATATTCTATTTCACATCATCTAGAAATAATTATATTTATGAGAGGTATGTCCTCTTCCGCACAATCTCCTTCGTAGCCACACCAAATGGCTCATCAAATTCCCTTTCTAGAAAATCTTCTGTATCCTTCTTAATCGGTCGATCACTAGGCCTAATAGAAATGAGATTTTCTCTCTCCAAGCCACCCCCTTCTGGAAGCTCAAGATATAGAGCATACCAAAAATTCACATTCAAGGCCAGAACCTATGTCCAATTCACATAAATTTATGCCACCAATAGTTGTCCCTGAACTCACACAACTGTTCTTTCCCCATACATATAATCCCTTATCCATCAACATTAGTGACAATGATGTTCTGAAGCATTGGATGGTCTAAAATAATATGTTACAACAAAGCAAAAGCTACAAATAATGAGCTTATGGGCCAAACTACTCACATCTTCAACCCAATATCAATGTAGAATGATTATGGGATGCTACTGTGATCATCCAAACCAACGCTAAATTCCTCTATTCTCTAAATAGGAGAATGAGGGTTTTTCTTCAAAATCTTCTTACAAAAATAATATGTAGAACCCTATATCACAGTTTTCTCAAGAACACTGCCAAATTCAACTCTTCACCTCAGATCACACCATCCTCTACACTGAGCTCTCTTCCAAAAAACTTGATACACATATTTTGAATCTCATTGAAAAATTTTAATACCTCACTGGGGGAATGATATGAAACCTCTACTAGAACTATCTTCTTCATCCCAAGGATCTGTTGCAGTTCCTATAATACCGATCATAATATTAACAAACCTACCTATAAAACGTCAACTCTTGATGGTCAAACTCTGACTCTCCTCATAATAGATCACATAGTTTTCCTTCACCACAACATCCTCCACCTATGGGACCAAGCTATTGAAAGTTGTTGAAATGTTTTTAAACCCCAACTTTTGACAGTTAAACTCTGTCTCTCCTTGCCATATATCACATAGTTTTCCTTCACCACAACATCCTCCACCTACGTGACCAAGTTGTTGAAATTTTTTGAGATGCTCGAGCACCGACATATGGCCTTGAGGTTTCCTAATTTGTTATATCACCAAAACTAATGAATCGGGTAAATGATCAAAATGATAGTCTTTTATTATAGACATATAATTTTAGCCAGATGTTGTCAGAGAAGATGCCTCTCCCACAACAAAATACAAGATCCTTCCCCACCACTACAAATTGTTGTGTATACCCCTAAAGCTCAAGCTCATTGGGGTGCCAAATTCATTTCATTTTCATCAAATTTCACATTGAGTATTTGCAATTCCCAAACTCAAAATTAGTGATTAGCATAACAAATACTTGGATGAGTGGATGCGAGGAAAAAAAGGAAGTTGGCGCATCAATGTGTGAGGAACCTTTTTAGCACTACTTCTATTATGACTTCTTGGACTATTATTTATTGGATTGCACATAATTTCTTTGGGTTTTGGCATATATATAAATGAAATTTAAAAATGCAAAAAAACTCAAACACAAACATATATAAAACGCATATAAGAAAATTAATTAAAACGAAGTTTTTCCTTTCTAAATTTTATATTCAAGGATAAAATATTGAAAATTGGCGAGAAAATATTTTTTGATGGTGAACTTAAATGACATCCACGAAACATTTTAGTAATGGATATTTTTATTAGGTTAGTAATGCATTAAAGAATATAATATTATTTATTTATGAGACTATTTTGATGCACATGATGACAATAATGTATCAAAAAGTTGACATCCATGTGATGAAGGTCCAATCTACCTGATTATATATAATAATAATATCTTGATAAAAGAGATATTGTTTATCACTCCCATCTATGAGTTCTTCCATACATGAGAGAAAATTTACCATGATAGTGATAAGGATATTCCATCACATTATATGTATCATATTCTACGAGGTCGGGCCTGTAAGAGGAGGACTCAAAATATTTACCTGAAACTTCGAGATGGGGCCTCTACCTTTACTGCATATGGATCTGAGACTGAATCTGGGTCAGCACCCCAGTTAATTGATTCTTCTATTGGTTAAAATGTTCTTGGTGCTTCCACTGGTTCAGTTGGATCAACTGCTACTAAATGATCTAAGCCTGGTAAAGCTACGACTGGTGCTAGTTCAACAGTCACACATGATAGCCATGAAGTTAGATAAGCACCTCAGTATGGGACTGGGGACTCTCACATTGAAGGATCAACAACTAGCTATGCTTCTTATGGGTATCAATATGGTGGTTCTACCTTTGTAATTGTAGCCACCTTTTCCTTTGCTTAACGGTTTGCTTCAATGGTGCAGGGATAAAGATGGTCAAGAGAAATTTCATGCAATTTATTTGTTGGATCTTTGAACCTCGAGGTGCATGGAACCATTATAGAAAGAGGGTTTTCCAACATATATATCATATATGATTTGTCCCACTCTGGCAAGCAATATGAACTTGTTGAGGCCCCGTAAATCGCAGGCAGCAACAGTAAGGGATTCTCCCCAATCAACGTTCCCAACTAGCCCATTGACTGTTTGGTATAGGGAGTCCATCCGGTTTATGGTCCGGCTACCGTAGGTCAAGTAACAAAACAAAGGCTTTACTGGTTGCGGCCCGGTCCACCGAGTTTTTGTATTTTGACTTAAATTATGAAATGCAAGTGCCTAATTAACATGCAGGCTGATAAGATGCATGGAGCAGTCACAATGTGATGCGTAGGTTTTTACCTCTCGTCTTAAGGCCCATAAGCATCCAAATCACATACAACAAGAAAATAAACTAACTACCTAAACTATCCTTAGGGAGCAGAATTATCATTTATTGGTGAGTAATACATTTTGCACATGCATTACGAAAAGTTACAGATAGCTGATACTTCTTTCAAAACACATGAGCATTTACAGATATTTAAACAACCAGATAGCCAATCGTTTTATGAACAATGCTTATTACTCACAGTGGAAAACATCACAAAATATACTGAAGAACATTCAACAAGAACATAGGTTCAGGAAATCAAACGCTCTCACAGTTGATGAAACACAACTGAAAACGAAATAGTTCCCCTTCAACATTGTTCATTTAATCCCATTGATACATTCCACATTTAGCTTTCTCCAGCAGGAAAAAAATTGCAGTTTCTGACTGTAAAACGAAGTAGTTCCTCTTACAAGCCCTAATGGTTTACAAAAATTTTCGAGGCAAAAAGTCCTCTCTAAGTTCTACTTTCCAATATTTAAACTACAATTGCAGACCGCTTGGGCCGCCCCGAAAAACGCCCGACCTTTTAGTTTCTCACACGCTTCACGTTCCTCTATCTTGTTTGTATGCAATCATGAACCACTTGGTAACTGATCAGTTTTTTGTGTCCGCGCCTTTATAGCTCCTGATTTCGCTTTTTTACTCCCCTGGTCCTCCTGGCGATCCCTCTGGTTCCAGTTATACTTCTGCCAAATGGTCTGTCTTCCTATGCACCGCGGTAGTTTGACCGATCTCCCAAAACCGCCTGCAATCAATTGACAAGCATCATTCAAAAGCAGCAAATTCTACCAATTGAAACGACTTTTCCACAACGAAATCACCAGGTGCACCATCGTCATTCTTTAAGTGTCGACCATACTACCTTATCCTCCTACAGGCTTGTGACAACAAAACCATCGGTGAAACTTGGGAAGAAACCAACATCGGAAGCCAAACAACTTTCCCGGCCGCAACAGCGGAAAAATAAAGGCTCCAGGCATGCGACGGGAGGGCGGGAAACTTTAAAATCGGAAGTTGGATGGTTTAGAAATCGGAAGCGGAAAGACTTTCCCGGCCGCAACTACGGAAAGGTAAAGACTGCGGGCAAGCGACGGTGAGAGGAAACTCAATCAGAGATCGGATGGCTTCACCCTTCGACAGCTAAAGGAATTTGAGAGCCGCAATGGTGGAAGGGACAAGAGTTAGAGATATCCGAAACGTGGGCGGGAAAATCTTGATTGGACGTCGGGAGACATTACATCGGAAGTCAAAAGACTTTCCTAGCCGCAACGGCGGAAAGGAAAACAAAAACAACACGCATCGGTAGTCGGAACGATTCGTACTTCGGGTGCTAAACTGCTTCGGGAGCCGCAACGACGGAAGGGAAAAGGAAAAAAGTAGTTGATTTATCATAGTGTGATGCCCAATTTAATAGAAAACTTAGGTGTTTGAAAGCTTTTAAAAGAAAATCAGCAGAGGTTAAAAACCAATTCTACTTCCGAAACCGTGGACTCGAAGGATAAAAGATCCGACATCATCAGCTAGTGAACCAAACACCCATCTGCGATCAATCACAAAATCCAAATACATGCAATCCTTGAAAACAACTGAAAATCAGTCTGCAAAATCATTCAAAACTAAAACCGGCCAAACTTCAAAGGATCCAACGATTAAAACAATGCAAAATCATGAGGAGGGCCCGAAATTTAAGAAATTTGGGGAAAAAACAGTTGCAGCTGCAACAAAACTAAATCATGTCATCTACAATAATCCACAAAACCCTAACACTATCCCCACCTAGGAAGAACACTACATCCTAACCCCACAAATTCCATTTTGGATTCAAAATTGTTAACCTACACATGGTCGGAGATAGAAGTTAGAAAATGTACAAAATTTAGTAAATTGTAACGCTTGATTGTCAAAATTGCAATTTTCCATGATCGAAGTGACACAATTAAAACTGACTAACGTAAATGACTAATTCATATTCTTGTAGCTAGTCATTTTTTATGTCGTGACTAAATTGGTCGTTTACGTTAGTCATTTTTAACTTTATCACTTATTATCTTGTAATATTTTTTAACCCATGACTAAATTAGTCATTAAATTTAGTTGTTTATAGTTGGGTCACTCAAAATTACTCATATTTGGTAGTAAATCACTTGAAAAAACTGTGGTGACTAGACTTTTTAGTCATGTAGTCACTGATTCCTTATTTTGTACTAGTGGTTATGAATTTTTATGCCTTTCCATAACATTTGCATCTCACCAATAAAAGGCGCACGATAAAAATTCATGTTTTTAACTTGATGCTTTCCTCGAACAATGAGACTTAGCATAATGTACTCCTTTCTAACACTCATCCATGGGGGAATTTTGTATACTATCAATATAACTGGAAGAACAGTACTATTTTCACTCATGAAAGATAATGGACACACTCCATCTATTAAAATCCCAAACCTTATACTACGAGGTTCATTTTTTAATTTTCTTGGCCATTTTTCCTCTACATGTTTCATTGCTTTGCAACCTTCTAGAATTCACATGAATCCATGTTTACTCCTGTTCTTCGTATGCCATTCCATCGATTGTGAAAGTGACTTGCAACAAAACATTCGTTGAAGTCTAGGTATAATTGTCATGTGGCGTAAAACCTTAGTTGGTATCGTAGGCCCTTGTGCATCTATACGATATCTCTTCTCTTTGCATACAAGGAATTCTACTTTGTTTTTATATTTATCTCTATATAAAATGCAATCATTTACACATGAATGAATTTTCTTATATTCAATCCCCAACTCAACCAACAAATGATGCGCTTCTCTACAATTTGATGGAAACACATTCTCTTTAGAGAATATTTTAGTTTTTTGTGCTCTATAACATTGCAAGAGATTAAATCAATTGAATGTTTGCCTTATTATAAACATGTTTGATATGTCATTCTATACTATGATTGTTTATATACACTATATGGTATTAAAATCTCCTTAATGAAATTTAAATGTAGTTGATGAATGTTTACGAATTACATACACAATTGACAATGCAAAGTAAGATAGTTTTGATATCACTTTAGCAGGGTAGTGAATCCTTTGTATTACCAACCAAATAGTTAATTGATTTCCAATAATATTATTGTGCATGCTGGTTTTTAGGTTCTACTTGCACCCGTTTTGAACACACATGTCTTGGATGCTTGCTTGATTGAGTCTTTCAGCAGGTTATTGTCATCAAGATTACCTTGGTGGTAATTACCACTGCTGTCATCATTAGTGCCAACCATATGATCATTATTGTCCTCATTGTTTCCATTCGCAAAGAATTATGTAAGCATGTCATTCAATCCTTCTCCATGCACTGCATTTTCACTGTCATCATCATCATTAAGGATATGTGGCATGTCATCAATGTATGCTAATCTCATCATCTCTTCACATTTCTCAGCTGGTAGTATTCTCTTCAATGTTGCTCTTTTCATCCTAATATGGTTTAAAGGATGGTTTGGGTAATCCCATCCAAATATCAATAACCTAGTTGAATCTTGGGTATTGGTAGGTGTTTCATCAATATCTTCTTCCTATCAACAAATGAAAGCATTGTTTAATGTTAGCAAACAATTGGATAAATCATAAATGTATCAATTTCAAAGAAATATAATCAAATACATCTTAACAAATAAAAATATAGAATGTATGAACATATATACATCAATGGAATCATGCAACACTATTTTATGGACCGATTTTTTAATACAATAATTTAAAATAAAACACAAATTTGACAGCATAGATTATAAAATATCAGCGCACACTCATTGATTATTCTTTGGTTTTCTTCCCTTAAGAACAACCTTTTTTTTTTAACAGAAACATTAAAAATATATATATTAAAAGGGTTGTGCACATCCATTCAGTACAGAGAAAGCATAATTATGAGAAAAAAGAGATGAAAGAAGAGGTCTAGAAAAACTACCAACTGAGTTGGTATACATCTAAAGCCCGCTAAGAAGTTCTTGCTATTAACTGTAGCTAAGTAGGGGTAAATACGAACAAACTGCGGTTTCAGAAATATACAAAAAAACATAGAAGAGACAAAGGGAATTATTTTGGTTTTCCTGAAAACTCCACAAGCTGGGTGACTAAAATATCTTCCATGGGATGAGCTTCTTCATAGGGGGAGTCCTGGAAATGGCTGCATTGGTTCATCTAGGTAAGCTTCAACACTTCATCCTTGATGATATCCACTGTGCCCATCAATTATTTGAGATCTCTATCATGGTCGTCAATGTCGGAGTCATGGCATCCAATCTGGTTGGACAGATACCTAATGTCTGAGACCAAGTGCTTAACATAAGATGCCATGTTTCTATTATCTTCAATTCCCACTTCCACGAAACCAAAAAGTATATGCAGATGTTTTTTGAGGTCATCCTTCCCCTCCTTAAGAGAACAATACCCAAAGCCTGCACCTTTGTTCACCATGGAAAGAGCACCTATTTGACCTGAAAGACCTCAGAATGAGTCATGGAGAGGGATAAGCCTGGATAACGACAAATTCAAGAGAGATTGGGCATCAACAGTAAATGGGAATCCTGTTTCAACCAAGCCGAGATGCAAATGAACCAGAGGGAGGGAGGCGTCCCGCTTAAGATGATAATCCATGTCGCTTGTGCGGCCTTCCAAGGGAATGTTGGCTTGCACATGAGGGAAGGACAAGGAGTTAAAGCCTAGCATAGGAAGAGGCCAGTTGTCCATGGAAAATCCTCTGGCTTGGAAGAAGGAGAGCGTGCGGGACGAGGCAGGGGAGAGGATGTCGTGACCCTTCGAGAGGGAGAAGGGGTAGTTCATAAAAAAATAGAGGGGGTTTAGGTTAGGGGATGAATTTGGACCCATCACCATGGTCGTTGTAAGTCATGTTTCCTAGAGGCAAGGAGGTACCTTTGTTGGCCAAGTGGTAAGCAAGAACATTGTTTCCTATGAGTATGTGATAAAACAAAGTGTTGGGGGGAATGTTTAAGAGGGAGATCCGATCATATATTTTTTTCAGTTGATAGATCCTATGGAGTAGCCCGAGCGCATATTTATGATAACTTGACAGGAATCACCAAAGACAAGAAGGTTTGGAATGGATCCCAAGTATATCATTTCTAGGCCATGTAGGAGCGCCAACCATTCTGCCTCGTTGTTTGTGTTGATTTTGAGGCCCCAAGCAAAGGAATTCATGAATGTTTCACCAGGGTCAAAAATGACCCATCCCACACCTACCTCCCAGGCCCTTAAGAACATCCTTAGGGAGACCTTTTTCTTCAATTTTCTTTCATGCAGGAGTGTGTTTTAAGAAGGGGTAATCATCAATAACTCATCCCCAATGTTAAGGTCCATAATATCCTCAACCATGACAATATATAAACATCTATTTCCAAATATCCATCTTTATCATTTATAACCTCGACAAATTGACAATTTGGTCTTATAGTAGGGTCCCTTCCCTTACTACTATTTATAAATCATGCAATATTTTTGTGTCTGTATCCATGCCCATCTATATACATAAGATAGTCCCTATTCATTTCTTTTCCATTTTCAAGTTGGAGACGATGTGTATACATATTCAAATTTAGACCATATGCTGACATCGAAGGCTTATATTCTACTAGCATTCTCCATTCACCACTGTAATATGACGAACCATAATATGGCATTAATATCCTTGTAGTTTGTTGTGAATTGTTTCTATGTTTAGATCCCACATGTACATTTTGTAAATTAAAGAGGCATGGATTCAATCCATGAATATTGGAGGGTCGTATAATGTATATGTATCCCCAAAATTGACACACCTCGTACACTTTAGGTAGTTCTTGATCACTAGGCCAAACACAATATAATCGACGATAAAATGTCTCTTTGTAAATTGATCTCAAAGTTAGGGTAAACTCATCATCTCCATCATATTCAGTCCCATAAGGTATGTACTCCACCTTCCCCTTGTCTTTATGCACATTATGCATCTTTAAACCGGTTCTTGTTCTAGTGTTACTTGTTTTCATCAATTCCTCATCTTTTGAGCTGGTATATGTGCACATATCTTTGTTGGATGTATCATATGATAATTAATCATCACCCTCTAGGTTGGAAGTCAGTGCGCCCGAAAAATTTAAACCAAAAACTTTATGTTGCAAATATTCATTAAGGAAAAATAAATTATTTACATAATGTAAAACAATGTTTAAAAGAGTTATACATATTATTTATATAAAATTGGAAAATTCCTTTCCACAATTCCTATGGGATTTGAATAGATTGTAGGAGACATACTACCCAGTGGAATATCATCATCTATGTAATGTCTTAGTATAGTTGCTCGTTTGAATTGTTTCTTTCCATGATACACATAACATCCACAGACAACAATTTCTTAAAGTATTCATCCCATGCACTATAGTATTGACCAACCTCTTCTTCAGTACAATAATTTGTTGTGTCTGTAGGATCAATTGTCATATCCTCGTCCATGCATTTTCCTCTATGTGATTTAAAAGTTTTAGGGCCATGTCCATGTACATATCTTTTTGTTTTTTTCTAGTTGAACACTTATGCTTTGCATTTTCTCCAATCTCCACCTAACTGTTAGAATTTGAATTCCATTTAGATCTTCAGGAAGAGAGTTCTGATTATGTTGTAGCAATTGAATGAAGAATGAAAAGACAAACATTAGAGGAAATTTGGGGTCTAAAATGGGCCTTATAAGAAAACGTGCCAAAATAAGTTTTTGTGAGTTGGAATTCAAGAACCAATAGAATTTCAATAAAATAAGTCAACCATAATGGTTGAATTGACATATTTGTCATTAAAAAAAACTACTTTTTGTGTTCGTATTTT
The DNA here is from genome assembly GCA_001517045.1 of Pseudotsuga menziesii. Classification (NCBI taxonomy): domain Eukaryota; kingdom Viridiplantae; phylum Streptophyta; class Pinopsida; order Pinales; family Pinaceae; genus Pseudotsuga; species Pseudotsuga menziesii. The sequence goes on along the minus strand of LPNX010409334.1, from coordinate 197,191 downwards.
CGACATATCTCCCTGTGTTTTTACTTAAATTTTGATCAAGAGAGCTCGTTGGATGCGGAATTTGATTCCACATCCAACGAGTACCCACACTGCATACTTTTGACGGACCCCGCTACCCCAAAAACAAGAAATACCTGAAAAAATGGGTTGATGATGTCATCATCACGTTTTTTTAGGTATTTCTTGTTTTTGGGGTAGCGGGGTCCGTCAAAAGTATGCAGTGTGGGTACTCGTTGGATGCGAAATCAAATTCTGCATCCAACGAGCTCTCCCGATCGAAATTTGAGTAAAAACACAATGAGATATGTCGAAAATACGAACACAAAAAGTAGTTTTTTTCTTTCTTCCTCCAAAATTAATCAATATTATTTTATTATTTTAACTATTATTTTATTATTTTCCTTAGGAGGCCCATTTTAGACCCCAAAATTCCTCTAATGTCCAACAAGACAAACCACACAGGAAATGGACAAGTATTGCTCAGGAATTTACAGTATATTGCTCAATAGTCAGGAAATGGAGAAGAATTGCTCAATAGTCTCGAAACTGTTGGGATGTAAAGATACCAACTCATTCTCCAGAATGTGTCCCCGAAGCTCATCTTGTTTGTTAAACAAACTATCAATATTCTCCCAGGATTCTCTGGGAGTCCTCAATCCTTCTAGACAAAAGAGGAGATCTCTGGAAATATAAGTACATAAGTACCCGAATTCTTCATCACAACAGTTTAGGAACTTGTTCTGCTCTATTGGCTGATGAGGTTCAACCTCCCATCAATGTATAATCCTGTGGTAGCCATGCTTGTGCAAGGCCAGCTACATATCAATCCTCCAATCAAGGTAATTGGAAGTTGTGAGGATCAGTGGCTCAGGATTTTGAGAACTCATAATTGCTTTGACATGGAGACTGCAAATACTTCTTTCAAGCTACGTAGCACCTGTCAATTTCACTGCAAATAACACTAAAACATAAAAACTATTAGAATCATGCTTTTCCTCCAGACATGAACATGTTTTCAGGGTCCGTCACGCCCTCTCCGCTACTCTGAATGAATCCAAAGCTAGCAAATTTTCATAGGGGACTTCTGTGGAAACCTAGCTGCTTCTGATGTTCGATGAGGAGAAACAAGCATGAAACCTGCCTGAGAAGGCTCTGATACCATGTTAGAATTTGAATTCCATTAGATATTTAGGAAGAGAGTTCTAATTATGTTGCATCAATTGAATGGAGAATGAAAATACAAATCCAACAAGAAAAACCACACAGGAAATGGACAAGTATTGCTCACAAATTTACAGTATATTCATCATAATAATATATGGTGTTACAATGTAGTATACATAGGTAGAATTAGAATGCATGAGTAATGAATACAAATCCTCCAAATGGATACGGCTATATCTAACTGAATCTCTAACTCAAGGTCTCCCAATCAATATCGGAGTCCAAATATACAACTCCCCGATGACCAATAACTCCAACAAGTAGTAACAACTAGTTAACTCAGTGCAACTGAGAGTGAGGTAGGTAGGAAAAGAACTCCTCCCCATGCAACCACACATTATCCATGCATTAGTAGTGCTATACTAACTGACTGTGAAGTAACTGATTGTAACTAAGGGCTAACTAAGACTAACTAGTGCTAACACCAACTGACTGAAGTAGGTTGGTGTCGGGACTCCCAGTGGATCCTAAAATGTAGGGATTGGTCTAGGAGGCGCCCTAGCTGATGCATGCACATGCAATAAGTGGAATTTAATCTCTAGTATTTTTCCCCACACTTCAATGGCTGGTACATGTGGCCCCATTGGGCCAAGTGGACCAAATTGCATTAGTGGACCCATTTAATTAATTTAAGGCTCCTAAGTTAGGAAATAATTAATCTAATAGAAATTTGAACAAGGGAGGATTAATAATCCTAACACCCCCCTTGAATCCTAACTTGGACAACTGTGGGCCCTGGTAGCAAGACCACAGGTCACCCAAATACAATCTAGAATATAATAAAAACAAATTTCTTAGTACAACTGAGGAAACATGGGAAAACCTCATGGGAAAAAACCCACCCTCAAAAACAAGCAGGAAAATAGCAATCTACAAGCTATCTTTAGAAGAAAGAAGCTTCCTCCTTAGAATAATAACTTGAGTAAAAACACTGCTGCAAAAAATTACAGCTCTATGCAGCAGCATGGTCCATCAGTGGACCTCTCAATGTACTTATGAACTGATGAATCTGTTTGGTTCTGCTGGATGGTGAAGGTAGGGAATGATCAAATATCTCCTTCTATGGGCCATGTAGCTAATCATTTTCCATCATCAAGTATCACTGACCTGGAACTTTGTTGCACCTTTCTGTAGAGAGCGAATATGTGAGGGATAGTGCAACATCCTCATTCTGATACTAGGACCTAGTTCTTCTTTTGTCTTCTGGAACTCTAGCACCACTTCCAGTTGCATCAAGAAGATTTTGAGCCCATCTGGGTTTAGGCTTCTGATTAGGAATGGTAACTGGATCTGGATCTAGAATCTCTTGATATTCTGTCTCAATAACATGATCATGCTGTATGCGATCTTCTTCATCTAAATCTGAAACCTGTAGCACATCATCATCATCATAAAAAAATAGGAGGAGAAATAGTTATACCTTCCTGTGCTGCTGGAGGAGTATGATGCAACTGATCTTCTTCGAACTTGACACTTCTTTCAATGAAGCATCTTCTGGTAGAAACCTCCATCAATTTGTAATATTTTGCATCATCTGCATATCCCAGTAGAATGCATTCGCTACTTTGGGCTTGGAAGGCCTTTCTCTTGTCAAGTGGTATCCTGGCCCAAGCTTTGGAACCAAAAAACTCTCAGATGAGAGACATTGGGCTTATACCCATGCAATGCTTCAAATGGAGTCACCCCAAGCACTGACTTATGGGGCACTCTATTCTGTAAATACGAAGCATAGTGTATTGCTTCAGCCCAAAGAGAAGGAGGTAGATGCTTTCCATGGAGAAGGCATGTTGCCATCTCTTTTAGTGATCTGTTCTTCCTCTTAGCCACACCATTTTGCTGTGGTGTGTATGGAATTGAGTGTTCCATTCGAATCCCCTCTGATTCATAGAAATTATGGAAATATCTTTTGACATATTCTCCTCCTCCATCGGATCTTATTGACTTGATCTTCTTATTGAAACTATTCTCAACCATAGCCTTAAAATTTTTAAAGGTGTCAAAAACTTCTGATTTTAGCTTCATGAAATAGATCCAGCAGTACCTAGAATAATCATCAATAAAGGTCAGGAAATACCTGCAGCCATTAATGGAGTTTGTATCAAATCAAGTGTAGAGACATCTCTATGAGCCTTCCCAACATCATACTTATTTTCCAGATGCTTACCTATCAAGCACCCAACACATACTCCATCAGAAGTTTGGGTGGAGGGAAAACCTTCAACCATGTTATCATTGTGGAGCTGCTTTAGATATTTGAAATTGAGATGGCCAAATCTCTCATGCCAAATATTGCTGGTGTTGTTAGCATGAGACAATAAAGCTATAGGAGGAGAAACATGCAAGAAATGTGAAAACTCATAAGCTTTGGTGGAGTGATTTGCAATACCTTTCGCTACAAGATTTCCAGTGGATTTTTCCAGTAATCTCAACTAAGTCTGAATCGAATGTGACCCTCTTAGGAGAGCCTATATGAGTCATATGGTAAACATATAACAAATTAGTAGCAAGGGAGGGCACATATAAGACATTTTTGAACTCACCATGCTTCGCTTTGACTAAGCCCCTTCCTTCTGCTGGAATATGGGAATAATTTCCCATGTGAATATTAGGCCCCTTTGATAGTGAAAGAGTAGAGAAGAATTATTTGGAGGCAACCATGTGATTGGAGGCTCCAGAATCTGTAATGTATGCTGATGATGGAGAGAGAGTTTCTTTCAAATCATGACACCTTTCGACATCTTCTGTCGATACTTCTTCATCAAAATTCTTTTCTCTTGGAGGAGCAATGTTGTGTTACTTGAGAAGAGCGGACATCTCATCAAGTTGCTTCCTCATACAATGTTCTTCAATATGGTATCCCTTTTCACAATACAAACATAACTTCTTTTCAAATTTCTTCTTCTTAGATCCGGAGGCCCCTTCGAAAGCTTGCAAATTTGGTTTAGGCTTCGAATCAGCTGCCTTGGGGTCCTTATTCTTTGATTTCCCTTTTTCTTGCACTTTGGAGGAGTCAATAACCAAGAGAGCTTGATCCTTTGAAGTCTGGATGACTCCCATTCGAATCAATTTGTCTTTTTCCTTGATTAAGGACTTATAGAATGAATCTAAAGAAGGAAGTTTCCAATCAGGAAATATTTCCCACTTGGAATGAAACATAGAGACATAGACAGAGTACTAAGGGCCTATTTTGCTGAGTATTGAAAGGACATTCTACTCATCCTTCCGCTCTATCCCACACTGTCTTCATTGTAGCACTAGAGACTTGAATTTGGAGAAGAATTGCTCAATAGTCTCGAAACTGCTGGGATGTAAAGATACCAACTCATTCTCCAAAATGTGTCCCTGAAGCTCATCTTGTTTGTTAAACAAGATATCAAGATTCTCCTATGATTATTTGGGAGTCCTCAATATTTCTAGATGAAAGAGGAGATCTCTGGAAATATAAGTACATAAGTACCCAAATGCTTCATCACAATGGTTTAGGAACTTGTTTCGCTCTACCGGCTAATGAGGTTCAGCCTCCCATCCATGTATAATCCTGTGGTAGCCATGCTTGCACAAGGCCAACTGCATATCAATCCTCCAATCAAGGCAATTGGAAGTTGTGAGGATCCGTGGCTTAGGAGTTTGAGAACTCATAATTGCTCCAGCAGGGAGACTGCAAATACTTCTTTCAAGCTACGTAGCACCTGTCAATTTCACTACAAATAACACTAAAACATAAGAAATTTTAGAATCATGCTTTTCCTCCAGACATGAACATGTTTTCAGGGTCCGTCAAGCCCTCTCCGCTACTCTGAATGAATCCAGAGCTATCAAATTTTCATAGGGGACTTCTATGGAAACCCAGCTGCTTCTGATGTTCGATGAGGAGAAACAAGCATGAAACCTTCCTGAGAAGGCTCTGATACCATGTTAGAATTTGAATGCCATTTAGATCTTCAATCAGGGAGTCCTGATTATGTTGCAGCAATTGAATGGAGAATGAAAATACAATTCCAACAAGATAAACCACACAGGAAATGGAAAAGTATTGCTCAGGAATTTACAGTTTATTCATCATAATAATATCCATTGTTATGTAGTATACATAGGTAGAATTCGAATGCATGAGTAATGAATTTGAATCCTCCAAGTGGATAATACTGTATTTAACTAAATCTCTAACTCAAGGTCTCCCAATCAATATCGGAGTCCAAATATACAACTCCCTAACGACCAATAACTCCAACAAGTAGTGACAACTAGTTAACTCAGTGCAACTGAGAGTGAGGTAGGTAGGAAAAGCGCTCCTCCCCATGCAACTATGCATTATCCATGCATTAGTAGCGCTAGCCTAACTGACTATGAAGTAACTGATTGTAACTGAGGGCTAACTAAGACTGACTAGTGCTAAGACCAACTGACTGAAGTAGGTTGGTGCCGGGACTAAAAGTGGCTCCTAAAATGTAGGGATTGGTCTAGGAGGCACCCTCACTGATGCATGCACATGTAGTAAGTGGCAGTTAACCTCTAGTAGTGTTCCCCACACTTCAATGACTGGTACATGTGGACCCANTTGCACTAGTGGACCCATTTAATTAATTTAAGGTTCCTAAGTTAGGAAATAATTAATCTAATAGACATTTGACCAAGGGAGGATTAATAATCCTAACACTAACATAATCAAGTACATGCATTATTTTATGCCATGATTGGATAAAACACTATAAATTTTAATAATACTGTGAAAAAAGATGGACGTATCACACAAATACCATCAAATCAATCTTTTCAAAGTCAAGTCAAAATTTGAGTACATGATGTCCTAGGTCAAGCGTTGTGTCCTCATTAGATATGACTTGATTTGTTTCCATGGCCTCATTGGGACCCTGTAATACACAACATAGTCAATAATGTTTAGTACACCAATTATATCATTTCAACTAATATGGTATCCAACACAAAAAACTCACTTTAATCATATATTTGAGATATTGATATCATGTTTTGGATTTAAAAAATAATAATTTTATGACCATGGGTATATACATTGAACCAAAATTTAAACAAGAAAAGTATCCAACATACCTATCCCACATGGCCATCCTAAATTTCAAACTTTTCTCTTGATCATAGAATCACATTTAATCACCATTTCTACAAATTTGAAACCAATAAGTTCGACCTTAAAGGCCTCATGGACAAAAAAATGACTTTATCTCATCTATGTTGTGGCATTTGTGAACTCATAAACACCTTCCTCCTTTGGTTGAGTTTTATTTGTCTTCTTAACTTTACTGTATCTGTAGATTCTGTTGTCATATCTATTCCCACCCACTTTCCTCTAGTTGATTAGTAGTTCTACACCGTCCATGTTCTCTATCCATGGCCTCCTTTGGATCCTGTAATACACAACAATGAGAATACTCACATAGAAACTATGCACCAAGAGAATATTGTTGAACTTATCTTGGCCCTAGGGTGTGCACATTCAAGGCCTGAATTCAACGCAACTATCGGCACAACATAGGATTAAAAATCGATGCAAAATGAGGCACAATTTGCGTCGACTTTGGCACCCCAACAAGGTTACATTTAGGACAAAAAATTGACACTGGAGTCAACGTTAATTGCGCCAAATATAGCACTGACTGATGAAACAAAAAATAAATAAATAATCCCACGGGACAAAACCTTTAAATACTAAATAGGTTTTTTATCCAACATACCACCACCAGAGCTACACCAGTCGAACTTAAGAGCACCCGAGGAAATATCGGGCTAATTCCTAGCATAGTCCCATCGATTCGAGCTTTAGGAAGACCAGTGTGGAGAAAATACCAATATTAGGACCCACTAGGATCTTGTTACCACAAGATAATTTCAACTCCCCTCCCTGTAGCTCCAGTAGTGGAACTTGATAGCGGCTAAGGAAATTTAAGGCTAATTACCAGCATAGACCCTCAATTTGAGCTTCTAGGTAGATCGTCTTAGAGAAAATAACAATATTTTTTACCCAAATAGAAGATTGTTAACTAGGGAAATTTCAACCCTCTTCCCTGGAGCTCAATGAGTCAAACTTGGGAGTATCAAGCTAATTCCTAGAACAGACTCACGATTCAAGATTTCAGGCAGACCATCATCGAGAAAATAACAATATTGCGACCCCAAAAAGGCTCGTTAGCCCCACCATTTCTATTTAAATTCGACTTGTTTTGTCAAAAACATGAAAATCTATGGTTGAGATTCACCCTAGCAATGTCTCTTTTGTTTGCCTCTAAGGACTAGACACAAATAAATTTCCATAGGTCACCTCTGAATATCAAGCAAAATCAAGGGAGAAAAGGGAGGAGATGAGAGCATACATTGGACATAATGAGGCAATTCTGCCAATTTATTGATTTCTAAGTGTTTCAAATATTTAGTTTTTAGTTTTTTTTCCAAAATTTAAAATGAGATATTTTTTCTAGATATATAGAAAAACGATCTTGATAAAGAGAAAGAGGCATTGGATTCCATATTGGGGATGAAGGCATTGAACAAGTTGAATGGTGTGGGTTTCAAAATAATCGCTAGATATATAGAAAACAATCTAGTAAAACCCCTGAAACATTACAACCAAAACAATTGTTTCAAAGGGAATCAATTATTCCCCATCCACTCCTGGATTGAGCAGAATATCCATGAGGAAATCAATAACAATAAAATCTAAAAATGTGGAACAGTCAGCGGAAAATTCCACTATACTAGCCACTCCTAGGACACAAACTTATTCCACTATGGAATCTTTTGCATCTTACATTGGAAGCTACGATACAGGGATAGAATATGATATGGTCTCAGGGGAAATCCGAATGTCAGATACTGGATTTTTTTTTCTGAATAGGTTGAAGGATTCATGCCTTCAATGATTAAAATACCATCTACATTTTCCATTCTCAAAGATACCGATGCACCTAAAAAAATCAGTTATCCATGACATGGAGATTGAATTTGGCACGGGTTGGTCTATAAAGAAGGAAAAAAACAAATGTCTCAAAATTGCAAGAGATTCTGGTGCAACCAAACAAAGAAGATCAAAAAAATACTACCCAAGAAAAGGAAAAAAAGCCCAATTGATGTAAGTCTTGAAGTATGGAAAGAACTTGTAAAATCATATGAGAAGTCATATGCACGAGGAAGTCTGGTGAGGAGAGTACCTAGGTAATTGAATTTTCTCATAAAATTATATCAAACTTATTAAAAAAAATTATATTTCATTTGTGCATTGTTAAAGTGATTTGGTATATGTTTCAGGAAGAGGCCTCAAAGTTTAGGCTTGCCAAACTTCCTGCCACCCATCATAGTGGCCAAAAAGTTCTAAAATCCTTGACCTATACATTTTTAATTATATTTATTATGTGAAATGATTTTTTTTAATTCCTAGACCAATGTAAATGATTACATAATAAATAGTTTAACTAGTCCACGTGCCATGTTTTAGACAGGAGGAGAAATATGGTTGGAATCCAACACCATATGAAAAATAAATTTTACAAAGCAAAAAGTGGACCGACTTCGTAATCTGGATGGAGAAGGAGGTACCAATATTTGAATTCTAACTCTTGTTGAGAACTCTTACTACATTGCTCCTTCTTTCTTTGGGAAGCTATACTCTTAGTTGGTTTATCGCATTAAGCACACTACACCATCCCAAATGTGGTTTTCCAAAAAATGTAATAAATTGTCATATGTTTGTTGCCATAAGGTCATTATTAGTACTTTCATGGGAATACTCTCACAAAAACCAACCTCACAAAATTGTCAAGAGAAAAAAATATTTGTCAATAATCTCACAAGATAATATATTGTTATGCATTAAAAATATTGGTGCCTCATTGAGTTTCATTGATGGTAAAAATATTATCCCTTATTCACATAAACAATGGGTCGCTACTTTGCTTTCCACAAAGTTTTTAATGGAGGCAAGGCCTTGGTTTTGAGGCAAGTATTTTTATTGGGGTCATATGAATCCATCTAACCCATATAACAATAAGGATGCAATGAGAAACCATTCTTTTAACCAAACTTAAGTCTTATGCTTACATACAAAATCCCATCCATTGTAACACCCAAGCAACCATATCTCTTTCTATGAATATTTGCAATTGGTTTCCATGAATCAATATCAACAACATATTCCTTTGCATGCAAAATGGATTCCGTACAAGCATCTCTACTCAAAGAGTATCCGACGACATAAATCCTACTAGAAATAACACAACAAGAAATTTCATCCTTGGGCATCTTATGAGTTTCATATGAACCACATACATAGTCTATACATCACACTCTATGGTACAATGAAGGCCACCATTTTTAAAATTAGTGGTAGGTACTGCATCTACAATGAAGATCTTATACTCAAAATTGCAAGATGAGAATACATAACTAAATTTTGAAAAGATATATAATACATCAACCATTTATCCCCACACATTTTCATTGCAAGAGAAAGGAAGCCTCTCATCCATATATTTTGTTGTTGTTTTTGTGAATAGTCGAAGCAAGACCATGATGTCTTGCGTATCCAATCACATATAGCAGATCTCCAATCTCCCATTCCTCTTGTGAAGATCATAGTCTTCTGTCGATTTTTTATAATACTTTACCATCTATGAATAACAACCATGAGGGCATAAAATGATGAGATTTCGGACCTTGATATGTACTCTACAAATAATTAATATCACAATAAATTTATTTATGATTCATCATCGTGCACTCCCTCAGTGATCTATTCATACTCTAAAATAAATCGCTTTCAATAGAATTCTAAATACCTAAGGTCACTTTTTGTTATTGTCTCTTTATGGGGATTGAAATTAATAGCTTTTAAGGTGATGGCATAGTTGATATTCCCTCCATGTCATCTTCTTCTTCAGGGGACTCAATCTTAGCACCACCACTCTTGAAGACCCTTCCATGTAGTTAATTTTGAACCTATGACTTAGATTCCTTATAGATGGTCACTCAGACTCACAGATGGGAATGATGGTTGTCTAATTCCAATAAATAGATAAATGGAGCCAAACAACTGAATGAGGGACATAGAGCTCACAAAATAACATGCCTTACAACATAATAACTATTTTTTATGCATTGTCATAGTATAGCTTACTAGTATATTTGTATGTAATTTTAAATAAACAATCTAGTTGTAAAGAAATAATGTAAAGGGGGAGGAAGACAAATCTTAGGATGGGTATGAGCTATATTGAATTTTCTAAAGAAGAATGAGTGTGAAGGAAAAATATTCAATGATTCTATGGATCACATCAAACCACCATTAAGTTGGATAATTTATGATTCATACTGTTATCAGACAAACTAGCAAGGTTAGTGTCCAATGTACAAATGTAAAGAGGTTGTGACCAATGTCACCTTAGTCATGCCCATGAATACTTCTTTGGAGAGTGCTTGACCTCCAAGGGGATATCCCTTTTTGATATACCTGAGAACACCTAGACAACCAAATCCTTCTACGCAATATTATTAGTGACCAATGACTTCGAGGAGTAAAGTATGTAATGGAGAAGACTTACTGTAGGACAATCCTGAAACAATTTAGGCACTTCAACTTTATAGATCAGACATGATATGCACCTCTAGCAACATGCAATCAGTAAAAATATATTCCCTTTGCCGTTCCTTATTACACAGTAATTAAAATTCTCTTTGCTAACGCCTTTGGTGTTATTTTTCTAGTGTTTACGTAACAGTTTTAGGGTAGTAAAAGAGTGGGCAGTCTGCAGTTGTACCAGAACAAGATGTAAAAGAGGAGAGGTAATAAAAATCAAGGAGAAGGGAGGTCAAGTGATTAGGAGAGCTGGACTAAGGTAGAAAGGGAGACTAAGGCGTTTAGGAAGCATGGTAAGGGTAGGTCAAGGTTTAGGTTAGGTAATTTTTCAAGTTTTTCTATAGGTTTTTCAAAATAATAAAAAAATAAAAAAGCATACTTAAAAATAATGACTCCATGGGTTTCTAAGGGGTAAAAGGGCAGAAAAATTTCTTAGGTAGATAGGCTGAAATTGTAGGAGGGACCCAAAATTAAAATTATATATATTGAATTTCTGATTTTTTTCTAGATTTTTAGGGTTTTCTTATGTATATTATCAACCTAACTAGTAACCTAATATACCATGAAATGAAAATTATTCACACATGAAAATGAAATAATTTTGACGAAGAAAAAGAGTGAGGACAAATTATGTCTCTATCCCAGCCTAGGAGGGATCTGTGTCAACGTCACTTCCAAAGGAGACTTGCGTACTTTTGCAGATTAGGGTTGTTAGTAAATAGGATAACAAAGCAATAACAATAAAACAAGATGCAAATATAAAACACAAAAACACAATGCAAGACAAACACCCATATAACATGGTTCACCCAAGATGGGCTATGCCCACACAGAAATTTCCAATCCATTATTATACCTCCCAACAAAATGAAGGGATACAATATACAAAACACACGATGCATGTCCTCTCCACTCTCTCATAGTCTCTCTCTCCCAATCACAAATTTCATTTTTTCACAATGCTACAATATAATACAATCTACATCCATATTATAATGCTTTCCATTTATAAAGGGATTACCATGGGAAAAACCACAGGCCTGTAAATTGTTGGAAAACAAACCACCCAAAAAATTCTTTCAGGGGCTTCATCCCCGAACCCCCCTGGGGGACCCCTAGCCCTCGAACCCCCCTAGGAGACCCCTAACCCTCGAACCCCCCTAGGAGACCCTAGCCCTTGAACCCCCACGGGGGGAAATTCCCCCTCACTAGGACAAATGTATAGTAAAAATAGGGTAAAAACATGACTGAACAATATTATCTCTAAATCACGAAGATAAGGCTCCACAACCAACAAGGGATTCTATAACAACCACAAAGGTTTGTCGTAGAGACCTAAATTATTGCAAAAATGGAATCCTGTGGACAACAACATGAAAAAATCCAATAATAGAGGTATGTAATCCACAAGATGAAAAAAATTAGTAAGAAAACTATAGATAGGTTAGAAGAATGGACCAAATTAGCACCGTTCCACTAGAAGTAGAAGGAAAAACTTACCAAGTTTAGACAAAATATGAGCAAACATAAAAAAATGTGGGTCAACCAATGTGTAAGAGTATTATCATACCATTCATGCATGAAAATATAGAAGTGTGGAAGCCATATAAAATCCATCTTAACTTTGCAAAAGAGAAAACAACCATCCTCAATAAGTGCACCTCACTAAGCCCAAGTAGAGATGAAAAAAGAGACCATAAATGTTTTATCCCATGTGTTATGATTTACAAATGAAGTGACGAGGATTACTTATAGTCTTCTCAACTCACTTTTACAAAATAAGTAGGCCTACAATCCAATATAATGTCAATGTAAAAATATAACACGGAATAACAAAAAATAATATTATATGTGGGTAACTTGGGGCATTTTCCCCATAGTTTACCCAAAACTTCTAAGAATAGCTAAAACTTAACAAAAATATTCACTTTGAAAGATAAAGTGAGCAAGGGGGGAATGTCATGCCCCATATAACCCCTATTATGCTAAAAATCCCACAACACCCCCCTCTACGAGCTTGTGGGCCTAGTGACCAAGGATGATGTCATCACTTAGAAGGCACCAAGGAGAGTGGGTGCTCTGTTGGAAAGGGGCCAGGATGGGTGCATAGGGTGAAAGGAAGAGGAGGAAAGTGCCTCAAATATGAAAAAATGTCACCAATGTGGGAAACGAGTAGGGGACATGTGACCTAGTGATATGCCCTTAGGATCCCTGGACACCAACCTCAGGGCTACAAGCCCCAGAATGAGGCAGTCAGTAATACCATTAATCCATAGTACCCCTAAAGGAAGGATAAATGGGTCCAATGGAAACCACCTCTCAGAAAGCATTGATAATATCCCCATCATGGACCTGAAGAAAAATGCAACCCCTCTCCTTGGGAAAACATCCAAATGTGAGCGGGTACTAGTACTGTGTAACTCATACAAAAGAGAGTAATATAAAAATAACTTTGTATTTTTTTCAAAATAATTTGGGACATAATTTAGAAATGAAAATATATTCCCTACAACTCTATAAATACTTCTCACTATTACAACACACAACACAACAATGAAAAATCACCTTTTAAAAATGGGATTACAAGAATTATACAAATAATGAGTAGACAAGTTTTCCAATAAAAACCTATTCCATATCCATCTCCATGACTCCGAACTATCGACATATGTATTCATTGATGAATGGATCCTTCTACATACTTAGTATATATAACTCTCTATATTATCTTACATGGGTGCTTTCCATGTCCATTTTCAACTGGAAATTACAGAAGTGCCCAAGATCTTTCTCCTTTCCATGATAGTCTCTTCTCTCTCCCATGCCTTCATTGTTATCCACACTTAAAATAACACTAATCCATTCAACCAATCTTATAATTTTTACTTCTCTTAATATAGTTTTTTTCTCAATTAAATTTTTTAGTAGTAGATCATTATGTTATGATTGATTCAATTTGTTGAGCACTAAGAATATTTATCAACATGAAGGGATGTTGAAGTTCCTTGTAGTTTAACTATAGAAGGAAATTAATGTTTTTATTCTTTGGATAATTGAATAATTGGGTGTGAATTCAGGGACCAGATGTGCATGGATCCCTCACAGATGATATTAACATGGTCGAAAATAAGTCTAAGGTTGAAGGAGGAAAAAACAAGAGAAAAAGAGTAGGGGGGCACCTCATACTCACGGTTAGTTGATAAAGTAGGAACCTACTAAGGAATTGGAGAATTTAGTGAGTAATATGAAAGAGAATGTTTAGATGGATGAGATGCATGAGATACTTTGTGGTAATAGTTAGGATGCATCTATCTTAGACGACTCTATGATTGCTAGATGGTATTACGTTGTGAGATTCTTGACATTGTAATATGTGTGTAAATAACTCATTAATGGTGTTTTTGTATAGAAATAATGTTTATAATATGGTCTATAAGCCAATGGAGGCATGTCCCATGTGCAATGGAAGTTTGGAGCTAATTAGATTGAGTTTCTCTTGCACGAGATTCGTTTCAGAATGGAGCAAGTGAAGTTTTAATGGTAAAGATATTCCTTGGAACAATTCAAATTTGGAAATTATTAATGGGGTAAAAAAATGTTCCATCAAAATATGCATTTTGTGTAGAAAGAGGCCATGTCATAGTAGTGAAAGGATGAACTCCATAGGATGTAAGGGAAAATAGTTTATGTTTTTGCCCCAAATTTTGTGAACAACAATATACTACCCCACAGTAGTCCTTAGATAGTATCTTGGCATGGACTTTGAAAGCATGTACTAGTAATAAAAGTACTATGTTCATCTTATAGCAAACCCAAAAAGAACTTAAGTTCATTTCTAGTAAAAATGAATTCTTGAGTTTGGGTCATAGTCATCATTTCAGTACATAGCTTGGAATAAATTTTTCACACCAACTAACTTAGGGAAGCATATCGGGGTGACATATTGAGGCTACCTTAAACTTTTCTTGTCTCTTATGTCTAAGTATTTGACATAGATTATAGTGGATAAAACAAGGGTTATATCATGGTCATATGCTTGGATCTTTAAGAAATTCTCAATAGTCCATTCAATTCTTGACCATGGAAACCATTGATGAATATACTTTGTGAGCTTTTCTAAACAACCATACAAATTTACTAGGAATTCAACCAAAACAATCTCATGAAAATTTTCAAACAAGTACTTATCCCTGAACTTTATGGATGAATGAACATGCACCTCATGCAAGTACTTATCATGCATAGATGAAATTTCTTGGTAGGTGGATTAATGAACATAAGCCTCAAATGTCCAATCTTGATGTTGGTCCTTTGTCAACAATTTCCACCACATATTGGCTACTCCAAATTTTCTACTATTTGCATGTAAAGTTGATACTTATACAAAGTGTAAAATATGCATTCAAATTTATAAACATATTAACCTTTGTTGTACCCAAACTAGGAATACATTTTTTTCCTTCAAGCTTGGGAAAAAAATCAACAACAAAGCCTTAGTTTCATGTTGGCACATAATACACAAAATGCATCCTCTTTTCTTAGAAATCTTATAGGAATAAAAGTCCCACACAACACATAACCAACTACATCCTCAAGCTAGTCTTCCATAACACAAAAATATAATTACCACTTGAAATTTCAAATTCATAGTATACCGTGGTTAATAAAATCCATAGTTAGGGTGCTAAAGTATTTCCCCAAAACTGGTATGCATAAGTTCAAACATTGGATTTGTCTCGTCCCACTAGCCGCCAACATAAGGATTTGGGAGAGACGGGTGGGGGACATCATGGTTGCTAAGCTAAAGGTGATGATTTCACTTCACATTAAATTTGGTTAAGAGTTGAGTACCTGCATTTGTATATCCAAGATTTTGCGCATGTATTGGAAAATGATGTAAGAAATTGGGAACAATGGAAGGATTTCCTCAACCATTTTTGTAACCCACTTTCATGCACATACTGGTCAGGGCGTTATTCAATTGGCAGAATTGTTGGATGGCACATGAGCACGTTCACAGAGGTACATTGATTTGGATGGCCAAACATGGTAATTATGGTGTAGTTAATGGTTTGGGTTCATATACTATGGCATGAATATGAGGTTTAATTACTGTTGGATGGTACAAGAACACTTTTGACTAAGGTAAATTGATTTGGATGGCCATAAACGGTAATTATGGTGTAGATAATGGCATGGGTTGATATATTATGGCATAAAGAGGGGGTTTATTTATAAAGCAAGCAATTGATAGAAAGGGAGAGATCTACCTTGTATTCCAAGGAAGTAGAAACAGAGAGTGCCTTAATCTCTACGTAAATAAAATGGAAAGAGAAGAAGACTTCCATGAAAACTATTGTTGTGTCGAGTGTGGAGTGTGAAATCTCAATAGAAGTGTTTGAAGGATTATCCAGAGGATCAACTCGATGGAGTGAGATGGGAGAAACACAAAGCGTCACAAGGAAGAATGGAAAGAGGAGGATGAGAAACAAGAGCTCGAGGAGAGAAGAAATTTTCAGTTGCAATTGGACTTGTTGATAGACAAAGTTGACTAGAAGTAGGACAATGTTGAAGATATGAAGGCTAGAGTGGACATTTTAGAGAAATAAGTTATAGAATTAAAGATGAAGGTTAAAGGGAAGGAGGAGGCCGAAGCTTCATCATCTGTTTCTCCTCAAATCAAGTTGGAAGATGAGGTTCCATAATTCCAGTTTTATTTAGATATTATGAACTGTTTTTTGTAATTTTGGTAGGGCGGTTTGTGAGAAGCTATAAGCCTAGAGATTTAGATATATAATAGTTTTAGCTAGATATTATGAATTGTTTTTTTTGTAATTTTGGTAGGACAGTTTGTGAGAATATATAAGCCCAAGGTTTTAGAGATAGAATTTAGTTGGCAGAACATAAATCTTTTATTCTGCAAAGCTTCTTCAGACTCAGTTAAGACTCTCAGAAAATATGCAACACCATTAGAACAAAATAACATTTATTTTTTGTTTTATACGCAACAACTTATAAAACTCATGTATATATGTGTTATATTGAATGAATACCCTTTAATTATACATGCCATGTTAATTAATCATACAATTGACACTCAATGTTGTTATTACAATTGAATAGCATATTCTACTACTACGTGATCTAATTGGAATCGAACCAATCTAAACTTACAGTGACACATAGGATATGTCATACAATTATTACAAGTATTTGGTTTCACATACAACTCCAATGTTGTCATGTTTTTATGTGTGTCTGTATCATTATATTTAGTTGTTAGATAGTCGTTATGGAAATAATATCATGAATTTGTTTCTCAATAAAGAAGTTGAGAAGATGTTAATGATTCCATATCCATTTGTTGAACAAATTCTCTTGTTCTTCTTCTAGTTCTAATATCATGGTTTGGGAGTTGAGTTTGTCTTCATTGTGAGAATGGTGATGTTAGAGGACTCAAGTGCATAAGTTGTAATTTTATTAGCACCAAGAACATACATTTTTTAGCACCACATTTTTTCATGAATGGATGTATGATGAATTTCACACCACATAATTTCATTTTTCTTCTTTTCTTGCTGGTGCTTACTCATGTTGCCAGCTTTTGTCGGTGGAGAAGAGTCATCAAACTATGCCAGTTGTCTGGGTTGTAACAAGTCTCCTTATTATTTATCTTTTTTATCATACTTTGAAGTATTATTGGTTGCACTGCTCACCAAAGGAATTACAGTGTTTCTTGGACTTGTTATTCTAATCAATCCTTTGAGAAATTCTAAAAGCATATACACATGTCTAAATGATCAATAACTCCATCTTCTAATTGATGTATTGGTGTAGTCTACATGTTGGCGTCAAGTCTCGGTATGGCACCCTTTAGTTGGGTATTTTGTTCTCATCCTTTAGTGTGCTTCTGCTATCATGGATGAGGTTTCAAGAGATCATAGGTGCACAAAATGATCTACGTAGTTATGGCATGTTTCTAGAATTGTAGCTTTTATATGGTCAAGGATCAATAATCCAACAATGCCTCAATCCTTAAAAACTCCTCTTGGGACTATTAAAGTATTTTTAAAGTGCATTACTCCTTCGACACTATTATGTGTGGTGTTTGCAACTGCCTCCTTGAAATTCATGAGTGTCAGCAACACACTTGTTGTCATTGGGTAATAAAAAAAGAACTGGTTGAGGTTTTCTAGTAGTTTGATTCCAGAATGACTAGATCTTGTTGCCCGTGCAAATCAAAATGTTGAGGGACATGCTAAGCTTGTTTTGGTACATGGGGAGTACACATGCTTGCAATTGATGTCCGTTTAAATGTAAGTCCAACTAGTTAGTTGTATAAATTTAAATACTTGATTCTACTATCACATACAACTCAAATTAATTTATCCCTATTAAGCATAGGGGAAGAAAACAAGTCATATGGGATTGGATAACTAAGATATAAAGGTGAATGCAAGGGAAAATCATAGATAAAGTGGGGCATACTATACATGTAAAATTTATGTTAGTATTGATCCATTGGTGTGAACATGAACAATTCCATAAAAATTCTTACCTCATGCTTATGGTAATTATTGGAGTCATTGTGAAGTTAAGTGATAGAGAATATAAATAGAATTAAAGAAATCACAAGGTACATAGGCATAACAGATTACATTACGTGTACCAAAAAATGATGGATATGATATTCAATCACTTATATGACTTGTATAGTCTACATAACTATAAGCTAAGAGTAATGAATGGAAATAATTGGTTTAACTAATGTGTAAGTCATAACTAACCACATATTGTAACATATGCTTTTCCCACATGGATATAGAGTGTAAGTGATTAGATCTTTGTTATACCTATCTTATAATGTAGATTGAATTCATAGTGCAATCATAGTATCATTGACATATGTTAGATTGAATACCATAGGATACTAGATAATAAGAGTACTAATAAGTTTGATACTAGTGTGATCCCCATTGATTATACTAACACACTTGTAACACGAGCTTTAGTATACTAAGATACATATAAGGGAAAACTATGACCTCATTATATTGAACCCCATTATATTTGATTAGGGAGCTAAGTGTAATACATAATCAATACCTAAACTAATATTGTGCTAGTTATTCACATGAGAACTAGTATAACCCTTTACAAAGAAGAGTACTATTACCATAACTCAAGGAATTGAACCTTGTATACTGGTGTTGGAGACCAATGTTTAATATTGTATACTACTATTGGATACCAATGTTTTATATCATAGCAGGTAAGATCTTATATTTGATCACCATTAACTCATATTAGTAACATTGAACCTTGTGAGCCCATTCATGAAAGCAAGATATAGTGTAATTCAAATGTGTTAATATTAACAATGTGGCCAGTGTGTTGTAGTTATTCATACAAATTTTGTACGCTTCTCTAAGCATGTATAGCATAAACTAAGATGTTATCTATATTTGTGATAGTATGTTATAATATGGTAACTTATTTGCATATCTAATACTGTGCTAGTTAATCACATAAGAACTAGTAACCATTTACAAAGCATAGTACTAGTACCATAACTCAAGTAATTGAACCTTGTATACTAGTGTTGGAGACCAAAGTTTATTATTGTATAAATTCAATTAGTGAAATTATTAGATTAGATCAGAAAAGCATTACGGCCAAGTACACACATCATTAACCCCTATCATATAAGGCACAACCATATTGATAACAAGGTACATCAACCAAACTAGATTACTACTATACATTACTACGAGTATTTGTGTTTCCATTACACACAAGGTTATGAAACTACAAGCAAATTATCAATATACCATGCTTATTATGGGATTAGTACATATCCTTCTACCCTTGGAACACAGGTTAAACACGTGCCATTCTTAAAATAGGTAATGCTTGAAAGCTAGAAGTAACATGGCTTGTACACACTATATAACTATATCTACATAATGAAACTTGTTTGGAATATGTAAAATGTTTGAGTAATGTTTGTATACTGTACTCTTTCTATTCATGGGATTACCTATACTCAACTCTATTGGAACTACTGGTATTATAGCTCATTGTTGATATGATAGTAGGTAAGAGCTTATCTATGATCACCATTAACTCATACTAATAACATTTAACCTTGTGAGTCTGTTCATGAAAGTAGGAGATAAGTGTAATTCAATTGTGTGAATACTAACAATGTGTCTAGTGTGTTGTAGTTACTCATACCAATATCGTAAGCTTCTCTAAGAAGTATATAGCATAAACTAAGTTGTTAGATATATTAGGGATAGCATGTTATAATATGGTAACTTATTTGCATATATAAAACACATAAGCTTACAGATCCATGAAAACATTTGTATCAAGTGAGCTTAGTCATAGCCTTTCCTTTACCATGGGGTAAGCCCAAAGAGAGAAGATAATGCATACCCCATAAGTTTCCTAAAATCCAAAGGGTATATCATGGTATAAAGTAATAAATCAATAGCATATAATAAAAGTAAAACTGGGGAGGATGTGCATCAATTATCGACTGAACAACCCTGAGCATATCAACACAGTAAACCTAGGATGTGCTTTAATGCTCGACCAAACAACCCTGAGCATATGAACCCCCTATGGATTTATTCCTCTCAAGAGGCCTTTACATATGATTTTTAAAGGAATTTTTCCTATAAAGTCCTTTTAAAAGCACATGCATTCATGTATATGTGTTGATATGCATGATTAACATATTAATTCTATAATTTATGCATATGCTACAATAACTAAGACAACAACCTACGTTAGTGATCAAATCAAGATACATTGAAGTGGACTCCTTCCTTCTCTTGGCATTGGATCTAGAATTCTTTCTGAGATTGATTTTGACTATTGTAATATGATAAGTATAATTGACATCCCTTGTTCCACTATTTTAGGGTTTTCAAGGAGTATTCTCCACATAGTTCAAGGAGTATGTCTTAATATTGGATTTATAGGATATTTCTTGATGGGTGGTATCTAGAATGTGGTGCCACATGCCATATGAAAAGGGAGGTGATCTATTTCAACCACCTAGATCAGTGGCTACTAGATGCTTGGTGAGGTGTGGGATCCACACAGAAGGAGCACTCCGTAGAAGAGAGGGTTTTGTTGTAATTGATTTAGAGTCAGGATGGACTGTAGCCTTTCATCATGTTCTATGTTCCTCGTCTGAGAGAGAATGTGCTCTCAATTTTATCCTTGGAGGATCAACGTTATAGAGTTGAGTTCATAGGACACTCAGTACAATTATGTCCAAAGGGATATATGTTTGTTGAGGACTCCATCATACTGGGGATTGGAGATGGACGATTGTACAAAGCATGGGGTCGATCTCTTCGCATATTGACTAGAGGACTTAGGGCTAATTATGTATCATTTTTGAGGGGGAAGGAGGACCTCCTTAGTAGATCCACTTGGTGGGAATGGAACCTATTGGAAGAGATGGGATACTCAGACAACCTCAACTAAGCTTTAGTAGGTAGCCATAACATAGATGAACTCGAGTTTCTAGAATTTACAGTTGATAGTTAAATTGTATAACAATTTTGTTGTTAATAATATTTACTAACATTTATTATAATTGTTACATGTTTTAAATAATTGCAATGACACCTTAGTTGTAACTTATTTGAAGTTTTATTATGTTATGTGCACTTTGATATAGATGTAATATGGTCATGGTTTTGTTTCATATGTTGTAATGTTATAAATATAACATAAAATTTAATTCTTGCATGAAAGACATAAAAAAAAATTGGTTTTAATGTTTTTTTTGTAGAACATAGGTCTTACTGTTAGGATTAACTAATCCTCCCTTTTCCCATGTAGTCTATTTGATATATTTTACTAACTTAGGAGGTCACCATAACTTCACCAGTGTATGGGGGACACACCTAGGATCCACCTACCACTTACTGCACCTTCATGCATGAGATTAGGTGCCCTAGGGACCAATCCCTATAATTTAGGAACCCACTATGAGTGCCACCAATAGTCTCCTCCAGTGGACCTTGGTAGGTAAGCAGTTATGTTCAATTATGCTCTAGTCACCATCAGTTAGATCACAATGAGTTATCCTAGCATCAATTTGCATGATTTAAGGGAGTGTGGGAACCTTTGTTCACCTACCCTCATCAGTTAACTGATTGTAGACTGATTTAGTTATTCATAGTTGCACTAGTGAGATCCAGTGTTTATTTTTCTCACATTGAGTTAGCGCATTAGTTAGTTTGAGTTGGTTAATTCAAATCCACCCAAGGGTATTTGAATTTTTCCTATTTTATGCGTATTGTATTACAAACACATTAAAGATAATCAATATAATGATATTTTGACCAATTCTTGTCTGCTTTGTGTGAAATTTCTGTCATGAATCCATTGATTAGTTTTACATTGAATTGTTGATCCTACTGCATCCTTCTTTTAAGATTGCTTTCATTCAGGCTTTCATATCCATGGTTCACTAAATTTAACATGGTATCAGAGCCATTGTTCAGGATATCAACAAACCTCACAAACTTCCATGCTTGCACTAGAAGCCATTGAGTTTCCACATAATTCTTGGAATAATTGCATTGCTCCCTCTGGATTCGTCCAGAGAAGTCTATCCAGGTATGATGGACTCAAATAAAGTGAACTTAGTGAAGTGGAGAGTGTTTGATCTCACAGGTTAGTGAATTGAAGTGTTTTGTAGTGTTTTTTCACATACATTCAAATATTTATTAAAGAATTGTTGCTTAGTATAACAATGAAATGGAGAATTCAGAAACTCCATCTCCTAGAATCATTATACCCTTCAATTACCTTGATTGGAGGGAAGATATGCAGATTGACTTGCACAACAAT
Source organism: Pseudotsuga menziesii (assembly GCA_001517045.1). Classification (NCBI taxonomy): domain Eukaryota; kingdom Viridiplantae; phylum Streptophyta; class Pinopsida; order Pinales; family Pinaceae; genus Pseudotsuga; species Pseudotsuga menziesii. The sequence goes on along the minus strand of LPNX010409334.1, from coordinate 174,483 downwards.
GGTTTGTATAGGATGACCATGGGTAGAGCAGTTGAACCCCAATAACATATTGAAAAATCGAAGTATCTAGATAGGCTTGATGAATCCTTTGGCTACATATGCATCCACATCTCCAAGGAGTTGTTGTTCCATCTTGATGGACTTAGGACTCTGGAATAAGTATGGGATAATCTTGAATCCTTGTTTGGAAAACATGATGAGCCGGGGGGGAATATCTTGGAGAATGAGTTGATATCTCTAAATCCCAATAAATTTGACACAATACAACTATCCTTCACTAAATTCAAATCCCTAGTCATGCAATGCAAGCAGTGTGGGATTGAGAAGAAGGAAGAGCAATTGGTGTTCTCGATTCTGAGAAATATTGGCTCATAGTTTTCAGTTTTTGTCTCAACTTTCCACTATGGGAGGCTAACCACTCCAGATTGGCGAATTCCATCCCTATATGAATTCTTTGAATCACTAATCTAGGAACAAGATAAATATATTCAGATGGGAGTGCTTAGAGCCTCCAAGAATCAGGCCCTCTTAGTTGGATACTCTAAGAATGCACAAGAAAAAGGAAATCAAAGAGGGAAGTAGAAGAAGACTGTTGATTTGAATCCCAAGGAGAAGTTGAATCCTTCAGATGGAGCCTCTGGTTACAAGAAAAATAAAAACAAAAAGGTTTGAAAAGGCTAAATGCTCTTACTACATGAGAGGATTTCATCCAGAAAGTTAATGTGTGAAGAAGACCATTGATCAAATGTGTAATATCCTTGAACAAAACAACATTTCCCTTCCTCAAGGTGCAAAGACTTCTGAAGCTAGAAACCAGACTGAAGAACATGAGAGGTGCCATGCCTAGAAAGCAGGCTTCAATCAGTCAAAGACCTATCAATTTGATTCAAAATATTTAAAGCAAATAATCCTTAATTCATCTATATCTCTATGGATGAAGAAGCATACATATGGGAGATGATTAATAGATCCCAGTTGTCGCTAAAGGTTCCATTAAAATTGAGCATGGAGAGTTCCAAAATGTGCTCTATGTTCCCTCCCTGGAAGAAAACCTGTTGTTTGTCTACCAAATGACACATAATGGCTCTCCTAAGAGAGTCACATTCGATCCTGACAAAGTGGAGATCTCTTAATTCTCTACTGGAATCCTGATAGCTAAAGGAGTTACTAATCATTCCTTCAAGGCATACGAGTTTTCCCATTTCCTCCCTACTTCATATCCGAGTTCCTTATTGACTAATCCTAATAACACAAACAAGCTGTGGAATGAAATATTTGGCCACCCAAACTTCAAGTATATCCAACAGTTGCATAATGACAAGTTGGTTGAGGGATTTCCTCTCATCAAATATTCCGAAGGATTGTGCATTGGCTGCTTGGTAGGGAAGCATCCAGAGAAAATATATGAGGTTGGGAAGGCAACAATAAATGCCTCCACATTAGATATAATACAAAATGATGTCTTTAGACCGATGCCTATAACATCTATGAATGGATCCATATATTTTCTGACCTTCATTGATGATTGTTCAAGGTATTGTTGGGTATACTTTTTGAAGCAAAAGTATGAGGCATTTGAGACCTTCAAAGTCTTCAAAGCATTAGCTAAGAACACTCTTGGAAAGAAGATAAAGTCACTTAGATATGACAATGGAGGTGAGTACGTCAAAGGTAAATTCTAACATCTATGTTCATCAACAGGAATTCAAATGCAACATTCAATCCCATACACACCACAACAGAATGGAGTAGTTGAGAGGAAAAATAGATCCTTGAAAGAGATGGCTACTTGCCTTCTAGAAGCAATAAAACTTCACCCTTATCTATGGGTTGAGGTAGTCAATTGTGCTTTGTATATACAAAACAAGGTTCCTCACAAATACATGATTGGGGCTTCTCCTTTCGAAGCAATGATGGGACATACGCCCAATGTCTCACATCTGAGAGTTTTTGGCTCCAAGGCTTGGGCCAGAATTCCTACTGAGAAGAGGAAAGCATTACAAGCCCAGAGTAGCGAATGCATATTGATGGGATATGTTGATGATTCTAAGGCATACAAATTGATGGACCCTACAACCAAAAAGTGCTTCATATAGCGCGATGTGCAGTTTGAAGAAGATCAGGTGCATGATCCACAACAAGCTAGAGCATAAGAAGGTATAAACTCTTTCATTTCCATTTGAAGACGATGATATTATGACTAATGTTTCATATTCAAAATATGAGAGTCATGATAATCATGATCATGATATTGAATCCCAAGGCCTAAATTAGAGGCCTAAATGGGCTCAAAATCTCATTGAAGCAGCCGGGGATATTGCTGGGGATCTAGATGACAAAAGAAGAACAAGGTCCTAGTATCATAATGAACATGTTGCACTTTCCCATTCAGATCCACTTCTCCTAGAGAGGTGTTTCATGATGATGGGATCATATCCTCAGTTATTCAAAGAGTCTTTCCATGATCCAAGGTGGCAGGAAACTATGGATGATGAGTATGGTTCGCTACAAGACAACAAGACATGGGATCTTGTCACCTTGCCTCCTGAGAGGAAGTTAGTTCAGCGTGAATGGATCTATAAGACCAAACTAGCAGCCGATGGAACCAAAACCAAGTAAAATGCTCAGTTGGTGGAAAAGGGGTACTCACAAGTCAATGGGATATACTACAATGAGACATTCGCTCCTGTTGCAAGAATGGACTCTATATGACTAGTTTTGGAAATTGTAGCTTCGAAGAGGTGGTAGGTACATCACATGGATTTGAAGAGTTCCTTCCTCCATGGTGACCTGGGAGAGGAGATATACATGAGACAATATGAGGGGTACATTGAAGATTCATCCTTAGTCTACAAACTGAGGAAATCTCTCTATGGGATCAAGCAAGCCCCAAGGGCTTGGTATGCCAAGATTGATTCCTTTCTCATGTCACAGAACTTTAGAGATGTAGATTTGTCTACAATGTCTACATGCAATAGAGAAAGGGCTCATTATTGTTGATTGTCCTATATGTGGATGACTTTCTCATTACTAGCATCTTCGCTCTTGGATTGAGAGGCATCAAGTCATCTTTGAGTGAAGAATTCGCCATGATAGATCTAGGAATGTTGATACAGTTAATTGGTATCGAAGTAAATCAGAAGACTTTGGGAAACACAATTACACAATTTATATATTATGGAGACTTACTTAAAAGATTCCACGTGGAAGACTATAAAGAAACACCCTTTCCCTTCCCATCTGGCATCAGGCTAGAAGAAGGTGGTTCCACACCATTGGTTGAATACACACTCTACAGACAATTCATTGGGATCCTGCTATACCTCACTCTTTTGAGGCCGGATTTTTCCTATGCTATGAGTCTTGCTTCTAGATACATGCAGGATCCATATGAGCTGCACTGTAAGGTAGCAAAGCATATCTTGCACTATGTGTAGGGTATGAGAGACTTTGGGATCCATTATTCAACCAATTATCATTTAGATTTGACTGGATATATTGATTCAAGCTAGGATGGAGATGGAAATGATAAGAAATCTACATCATGTTTTCTGTTCATGTTGGGATCTAGACCAATATATTGGTCAAGTAAGAAGCAAGCAACTTTTGCACTCTCTTCTGTAGAAGTAGAGTATAGGGGGGCTGTGAATGCAACTATTAAAGAAGTTTGGTTGCATGGGATTTTGACAGATTTTGGTATTCACACTTCTCCTTCAGTAGACATCTATTGTGACAACCAGAGTATCATCAAGATATCCAGTGATCCAGGTTAGAAGCATACGACAAAGCATATTGAAGTACACATGCACTACATTTGGGAACTAGTGCATTGCAATACTATCACACTACATTACTACCCTATAGAGGAGCATATTGCAGATATTTTTACCAAGTCCTTCACTGAAAAGATATTTGTTTACCTCAGATCTCTTCTTGGTGTAAAGGCTTGGCTCATTTATTGCTCCTTATTTTCCTGCTTATTTTGAAGGGGGGGGGGTTCCCATGAGGTTTTTCCCATTTCATTTTTAATTAAGAAGTCATTTTTATTTCATTTAGATTGTATGGGTGACCTTTGGACCAGTTGTCAGGGCCAAGGTTGTCTAAAGTTAGGATTAAGGGGGGGTGTTAAGATTAATTAATCCTCCCTTTTTCCCACATAGTAAATTTGGTCTATTTTAATAACTTAGGAGTTCATCATCACTTCACCAATGTATGGGGGACACACCTAGGAGCCACCTATAGTTGATGTATTTGTAACTTTGGAATGTATTCACTTTTATATATTATGTATTGTACCCCAATGTTTATTTCGGGAAATATATATAATGTAATTGAGTCATGTCATGCCCCGATGTTCCGATCGGGAGATTCAATAATGTAAACAAGTCATGTAAATTCATTGAGGTTAACCCTCCATTGTAATTCAGGGAAATAGTCCCCACAATTATGTCAAGGTTAACCCTCCTTGTTGATCGGAGGGCAAAGTCCCCACAGTTGTGGGGCACTAGAGTTATTAGACTCTCATAGAGATGTCGGCCCTAGTAAGTAATTGTTAAGTGGGGCCAACATGTTGAAATGGACATTAAGTGAACAAACGAATATAAATAGAGAGTGAGTCTCTCTATTTATCACACACACACTCACTCATTATGGCGCATGAGTGAGACAGAAGAAGCTCTCTCAAGTGAGAGAGAGAGAACAAGCTGTTGGAGATCATCTTTATGTTTTCGGGTTTTATTGCTACCATTGGTGCTCATTCTATCTCTGAGGAAGTTGCGGGGTTTTCTCCTTTATGGTTTCCCCGAGGAAAATTCTTTGTGTCTCTTGTCTCTTATGTTTATTGTTGTGCATGTTATTCTCTCATATAAGATCCTAAGATCATATTGCTTAAATGATAAAAATATAACATGTATTAGAGCTAACCTGAGAAGAAGACATTGTGTAGCTGTGAAAGCTAGGGATTCTAACTTTTTGGGTCTCTCTCCACAATCCATCAGCAAAACTATGCTAGGATGAATCTCTATTGAAGGGTGCATCTTTCTGTCGAAGCAGAATTTGATTCCAGGCATTTTCAATTTTTGGTGCAGAAAATTAAGGCTTTTTACAAAAGAGGAATTTTTTAGTGAGCCTGGCATATGATTGTTCTCCTCATCAAAATCAAAGTTTAGAGACCTGGGTCGAGAGTTTTGGTTGGGTGTAACTCCGATAAAGTCAAACCCTAGTTTGACCCCGAGCTGAAAAAACCCTAAATACTAAAATTGATAAGTTTGGTAAATTCACTATATGTCGGGATTGTAGAAGTCTCAGGGGCGAAAACTTTCATAGGTCAAAGATAAAATCCTGATGTACATTGTTTACAAGTTTTATACTTAGATTCACTATATTCTAGGAGACATGATTCCTCCAAGTTAGGGTTCCATCCTCTTCCAGTATTCATCCCTAAACATGACACCTGGGGAGAATTGCTATATCTCGGGCTACGAAGGTCCAAATGAAATTTCTCAAGATGTTCCAGAAAGGACACCGAATTTATTTTCTGTGGTAGAAGTTTCAGACCCCGAAGATGAAACAATGAAACGTGGCAGTCCGTAAACTTTGCTATTATGAACAGTCCTGAAACAGGTCACCTTAGGAAACCGCTCATGATTCCCAATTGGTGAAACCAATTCTGATGAAACCCATGGTGTTGGAATAGGGATAGGAGAGGCTACCTCAGTGTGAAATTTTATACATAGAGGATCAGTAATTTCAGAGATACCGCAAAAACTGTATCAATAATTTCTGTAGAAGAAATTGGAAAACTAGGGATTCCTGTTATGGGAGCTTCCCTCCACTATTTTCAGAAAAGGAGTACATTGGATAGATCACCTTGAAGAGGTCTATATTTATATTCAATCATATCTGAAATATTCCAAGTTTTGAAAATTAGGGTTTCTCTGACAAACCCTAGATCAGCTAGCTCCGGAACCAGGATGGACACCTCAAATCGGTAAGATCTAATATTTTTCTATTTACATTTGAGGTTCTGATTTCAAAATGACTAATCACACCAGCTTGATGACAAGCTTGGTGAGGCTGGAAACTTCCAAGCATGGAAGTATAGGATCTCACTAGTTCTTGAAGGAAATGAATTGGACACCTACATAAGTAGAGAGGTTCCAGTTCCAGAGGGAGATGAGGCTAAAGCCTTACTCAAGAAGAACTTGGTCAAGGCAAAGAAGATCATTGTCGATTCAATAGAGGATCACCTTATACCACAAGTGTCTTCCCTAAAGACACCTAAAGAGATGTTTGATTCCTTGACCAAGATATTTGAAGGGAAGAACATAAATCGAAAGATGACTTTGAGAAAACAGTTGAAGAATGTGAAGATCCAGAATGCAGAAACCATACAGTCATACTTTACAAATCAAAGATCAACTTGAAGCGGTAGAAGAAGAAGTGGAGAATGCAAAAGTTGTGATAACCACCTTGAATGGCCTCCCAGGATCATGGGATTCATTCATTCAAGGAATGTGGGCCATAAGGAAGTTATTACTTTCAGTAGACTTTGGGAAGAGCCAACACAAGAAGAAGCTCGACTCTTAATAAGAGAAAAGAAGATGGGAACAACAGAAGATCAAGATTTCACGATTCAAAGAAGATACCTCAAGCAATGAGGAATATGAAGAAATCAATTCTTGAAGAGCCTCTTATCCATATTGAGAATTTGGATAAGAAATGATGCTATTATGAATGAAGAATATGATGAAGCTGAAAGAAGGAGTCTACCCATGAAACAAATAAAGATAAGTATTCAATTGTCATTTCATGATATTGTTTTTGTTATGCATTTGTTTATATTCAGTTGATGTATTATGCATGATAGAATGTTTGCATTAATGACATTATACTACTAATATGCATGTGATGGGCAAGTATCTCATGGTGCTATACAACTCTCCATCGCTACTTATCTAGAATGAAACCTCTTTGCTGACATATTGGATTAGTGCACAATCTCAATGTTGTCCTGGTAGAGATGGAACGCATCTAGAAAGTTTTTGTGAGATATGGATGAATGTTGTATTAGCTAAAATAGTTGCATGATTATATCTTTATGCAGAAGAATTTACCATTATGAAATGTTTCTAATCATACAACTGGTGCATTTGAATTGTAGGAAAGATCGCGTACAATCACCTACAAGAAAAGAAGGATGAGACTTGTTCCAAAGAAAAAGTGACTACAGTTCAAGATTCACTCTAATAATCCAAAATGAAGAATGATGTCTAGGATACATTATTGAGACCAGAAGGGAAGTTCGTAGTTCCATCATGCATTAGATGGAAACATCATGAGATACAAGGCAGGATTCGTAGCATGAGGCTTCTCACAAAAAGAATGCATAGAATACGAAAGGAAGAGGGAGAATGATGCTCCGCTTCAGAGGGAGTGACTACATAAGATCTTGAGGTTCGACATGATATAACAGGATGGAAAACTTACTGATGACTCTAGGATTTATTGAGAGTAAAGCGGATTCCAACCTTTTCTTCAAGGTTGAATGCGGAAGACCAGTGATGCTCTTTTTATATGTCAATGACTTGTTCCTGACAGAAAAGAGGAACTCATTAAAGTTGTAAGAAGGAAGCTTGCTGCTGAGTTCGAGATGAAGGACTTGGGTATGATACACTACTTTCTAGGCATGGAAGTGTGGCAGATTACAAATGGAATCTCCTTAGAACAAGGGAAGTATGCAGTGGATATCCTAAAGAGGTTCAGGATGATGGACTGGAAGGCCATGACCACACCTATGGCATCGAACCTGAAGATATTAAGTGATGCTTCATCAGAGACGATTGATGCTACGATGTATCGTCAGATGATTTGTTCCTTGATGTACCTGACAAATACGAGAGCAGATATTTTCTTTGCTGTGAACACATTGAGACATGTTCACTTGATGGTTGCAAAGCATGCAGTAAGGTACCTGAAGGGTACAATTGATTATGTGCTCAAGTATGATGTGAACCAGAAGATTAACCTAGAGGGTTATGTGGATTTGTATTGGGTAGGAAATTCCATTGATAGGAAGAGCACTTCGAGGTGCTACTTCAGTATGAGATCATGTGTGATCTCTTGGTTTAGCAAGAAGGAGTCCTGTATGGCGCTGAGTACAACTGAGGAAAAAGATGTTGCCACTTGCTATTTGGGAGGTAGTATGTTTCTTTTGAAAACTACTGTTTGATTTGATTGATCTGACTTGCATTTTTGTATGATGCAGAGAGGAGCAGTGAAGCTCCAGTTTGTGATCCGGATCGATATCTCTCAAAAGAGGGAGTTCTAGCATATTCGGTGAGATAGGTTATCTGAGCATAAATCCCAGCGAAGCTCATAGGTTGCTCAGATGTAAACAGACATGTAGGTTGTCCTTGGATGTAATCGGTCCCGGCGAAGCTCGCAAGTTATCCTTGGATGTAATCAACCCTGATGTGATTCTATGCTAGAAATGGACAAAGTGAAGTTTGAGTACTTCAGGGAGAATCTTGGTGTTCTCCAGATCGAGGTTCCCTCCAAGGGGAAGTGATGATTCCATGAGACATTCTGACATGGTGAGAGGATTGGTTCCTTTCGTGGTCAGATGTAAGGGCTGAGCCATTTTGTCATGGTGAGAGGATTGGTTCCTTCCATGGTCAGATGTGAGTGTTGAGCCATTCTGAGGTGTCTGTTAGATGTGTTCTCACATGATCAGATATAAGCGTTGAATGCCATTCTCTAAATGTAGGCACCTGGTCAGTTACTAGGAATTTCAGTCTGGGACTGAAGCTCAACTTAAGTGCTGAGATGCCATTCTCTGGGAGAATGGAGGCACCTAGTCAGTTACCAGGAATTTCAATCTGGGACTGAAGCTCAGCTTAAGTGCTAAGATGCCATTCTATGGGAGAATGGAGGCATCTGGTCAGTTACCAGGAATTTCAGTCTAGCACTGAAGCTCAGCTTAAGTGCTGAGATTCCATTCTCTGGGAGAATGGAGGAACCTGGTCAGTTACCAGGAATTTTAGTTTGGGACTGAAGCTCAGCTTAAGTGTTGAGAGGCCATTCTCTGAGAGAATGGAGGCACCTGGTTAGTTACCAGGAATTTTAGTCTGGGACTGAGAGCCATTTTGACATGATGTGTGATGAGTTTCCTATCATGGTCAGATGTAAGTGCAGATCCTTTCTGACATGATGTGTGATGAGTTTCCTATCATGGTCAGATGTAAGTGTAGATCCTTTTTGACATGGTGTGCGATAAGTTTCCTGCCATGGTCAGATGTGAGTGTTGGGCGGGCCTTTCTGACATAGTTGTGATGTGTTTCTGACCATGGTCAGATATAAGCGTTGAAGAATATGAAGACCTACATGGAGGCTAGGCCTACAACTAGCATGAAAAAGGGCTGGCTCTGTAGAAATTCCCGTGACTAGAAGAATGAAGAGATAGCACCATCTGATTGAGATAACAGAAGGAGTGATGATGATGATGATCCAGTGATGATCCAGCTTTGATCCAGATCTAGTGATGATCCAGATCCAGTGATGATCCAGATCTAGTGACGATCCAAATTTGTTGAAGATTACTTGACGATGAAGATTACTTGAAGATGAAGATGACTTGATGATGATCCTGATGATACAGAGAAGAAGACTTGTGCTGATAAATTGTGTCGAGAGAATACCTTCCTATTTAAGAGGGAGTGTTGATATATTTGTAACTTCAGAATGTATTCACTTGTATATCTTATGTATTGTACCCCGATGTTTATACTGGGAAGTATCTATAATGCAATTGAGTCATGTCATGCCCTGATGTTCCGATTGGGAGATTCAATAATGTAAACAAGTCATGTAAAGTCATTGAGGTTAACCCTCCATTGTAATTCAGGTCAATAGTCCCCACAATTGTGTCAAGGTTAACCGTCCTTGTTGATCGGAGGGAAAAGTCCCCACAGTTGTGGGGAACTAGGGTTATTAGACTCTCCTAGAGATGTCGACCCTAGTAAGTAATTTTTAAGTGGGGCCGACATGTTGAAGTGGACATTAAGTGAACAAAAGAATATAAATAGAGAGTGAGTCTCTCTATTTATCACACACACACTCACTCATTGGGGCGCATGAGTGAGAGAGAAGAAGCTCTCTCAAGTGAGAGAGAGAGAACAAGATGTTGGAGATCATATTTATGTTTCATTAGAGGAAATTTCAACTCAAAATGGGCCTCCTAAGGAAAATTAATAAAATAATAGTTAAAATAATAAAATAATATTTATTAATTTTGGAGGAAGAAAAGAAAAAACTATTTTTTTGTTCATATTTTCGACATATCTCCCTGTGTTTTTACTCAAATTTCGATTGGAAGAGCTCGTTGGATGCGTAATTCAATTCCACATCCAACGAGTACCCACTCGGCATACTTTTGATGGTCCCCACTACCCCAAAAACAAGAAATTCCTGAAAAAGCGTGATGATGACATCATCATCACGCTTTTTCAGGTATTTCTTGTTTTTGGGGTAGTGGGTCCCATCAAAAGTATGCCCAAAGGGTACTCGTTGGATGAAGAATTCAATTCCGCATCCAATGAGCTACTCTGATCGAAATTTGAGTAAGAACATAGGGAGATATGTCGAAAATACGAACAAAAAAAGTAGTTTTTTTATGATACTTATCCCCAAATTTATATTAAAAATTTGTTTAAGAGGTACTCCCTATTTGAATTTTAAAGCATTTTGATTGGCTAATACATGATGACATGGAATTTGTATTATTTTTAGAAGGCCCATTTTAAATTTAAATTTCCTCTAATGTCGGGTTTTACTGTTGCCATTGGTGCTCATTCTATCTCTGAGGAAGTTGCAGGGTTTTCTCCTTTATGGTTTCCCCAAGGAAAATTCTTTGTGTCTCTTGTCTCTTGTGTTTATTGTTGTGCATGTTATTCTCTCAGATAAGATCCTAATATCATATTGATTAAATGATAAAAATCTAACACCTACCACTTACTGCGCCTTCATGCATGAGTTTAGGTTCCCCAGGGACCAATCCCTATAATTTAGGAACCCACTGTGAGTGCCACCAACAATATCCTTAAGTGGAACTTGGTACGTAAGTAGTTATGTTCAGTTTTTTTCTCCAATCACCATCAGTTAGATCATAATCAGTTAGCCCAATGCCATTTTGCATGATTTAAGGGAGTTTGGGCACCTTTGTTCACCTACCCTCATTAGTTAACTGATTGTAGACTGATTTAGTTATCCGGAGTTGTACTAATGAGCTTCAATGTTGTTTTTTCTCACACTGAGTTAGAGCATGATTTAGTTTGAGTTGGTGAATTCGAATCCACCCAAAGGTATTCAAATTTTTCCTATTGTATGCCTATTGTATTATGGACACATTAATGATAATCAATGTCATGATATTCTGACCAATTCTTGTCTGATTTGTGTGAAATTTTTGTCATGAATCCATTGATCAGTTTTACATTGAATTCTTCACTCTATCGCATCCTTCTTTTCAGATTGCTTTCATTCAAGCTTGAAGATCCACGATTCACTAAATTTAACAATTACAGAAGATCTTGTTGAGCCAGATGATGCTATAGATCTAGATTATGTTGGGTCTAGTACTGACGCGAGATATGATAATGATGAGGGTGGTACAAGAGATACCGAGGCGTCTAGCGATGTTGATGTTGATGATGACCATGACGATGATGATAACAATGGTGATGATGATGAGGCAGTTGTTCTTAGTAGCCAGCTACATATGTGATCATATATATTGCATCACGAATCATTGTTGATATTATTGCGTTGTATTATTTTCACATGTATCATTTTTACTTGTATCATTTTGACATGTATTATTTTGACTTGTATCATTTTGACATGTATCAATTTGATTTACATCATTTATCATTTTGACTTATTTCATTTAGGCATGTATCATTTTGACTTATGTCGACTATTGGGCATGTATCATTTTGACAAGTTATTGATCTACTTGCATATTTGACTTTCAATTGCTTTAGTTATATATGATGAATGATCTTATCAGTATTGACTCGTCAATATATATATATATATATATATATATATTGGAAGTGGTTGACAATTTTTGGATGGATATTTATAATGTATGATGATCATTTTAATTTAGTGTTGAGGATGGATGTTGACGCTTTCAATTAATTATAGATATTTGACTCACTCGTTTTAATTATAAATGATGATCATGTTATAGTATGTATTATGTTATTATATATACATTGGTTGTTGTATATTTTATTTTGATGGAGATTTAATAAGTATAATGACGTTTTTAGTTTGTATGGATGTATGTTTCCCTAAAAAATGTTAATATTTCAAATGCAATATGGCTTACTCTATTATCATGTAAGTTATTTAACTAATAAAATTGAAATAAAAATTATTAAATTAATAAGTTGAAGCAAAACAAGAAGCATTGTTGGAAGAAAAGTGGAACCAACAATGGAATCCAAACTAGATAGAACCAAAATCAATCTTAGAAGGAAAAATTGGCGCTACACACAAAGAAAAAACAAAAGTAATTTAGGTACAAAACAAAGAAGTAATACTGGAAGAAATTTTAGAAGCAACAAAAGACATCATAATAGAAGCCATATTATAAGTAACAAAATATGTAAAATTGGAAGAAAAATCACAAGCAAAACTTGATGCAAAACCAGAAGCAAAAGTGGGAGAAAAATTAGAAATAAAACTTGAAGCAAATCAAGAAGTAAATGTGGAAGAAAAAATGGAAGCCATATCAAAGCCAAACTTGAAGCAACATAGGAAGCAAAAATAGAATTGAAGTTAGAAGCAAAACCAGAAGCAAAGTTAGAAGCAAAAATGGAAGCAAAACCAGAAGCAAAGCTAGAAGCAAAAATGGAAGCAAACCTAGAAGCAAAAATGGAAGCAAAACCAGAAGCAAACCTGGAAGCAAAACCAGAAGCAAACCTTGAAGCAAAAATGGAAGCAAAACCAGAAGCAAAGCTAGAAGCAAAATTGGAAGCAACAAGGGACACCATAATGGAAGAAAAAGTTGGCATCATTTAGGAAGCGAAAAAAGAAGTTATTTTCGACGCATTACCAAAAGCAAAACAAGAAGCATGACTATAACCAATTCTAGAAGTAAAAAATGAAGCAAGACTAGGAGCAATATTAGAAGCAACACAGGAAGCAATACTAGAAGAAGAATATGAAGCAAGACTAGGAGAAATATTAGAAGCAAACAAAGAGCACATATAGGAGCAAATCTAGACATCAAAACAGAAGAAAAGCTGGAAGCAATCTTAGTCATTATTTATGGTTCCATTTTAGGCGCTAAAGTAGGAGCTAATCCAGGAGCAAAATATGGAGTTATTTTAGACTCCACATTTTCGACGCTATATCTGGTGTTTTATTAAGTGTTACATTTGATGTTATTTTTGGCGCTATTTCTGGCGCCGAAGTAAACATGCACTGTGGCGTCGAGTTTGGTGCTGGAAAAAGTGCCCAATTCATGAACTAAAATACACTAAATTCCAGTGCTGATTTCCTATTTTGTTGCAATGTAAGCCAATAATATTTTCTCCCAAATTGTCGAGGAGTTGTCAATTGCTTATTCTTCTTCATTTGCGGTATTCACGTAGAGGTTTTTTGTGATCCTTTTGGATATGTTTTTTTTATTCCAAGCAGATATTTAGAGTGCTCCTTTTTTCCTATAGTTATGCCTAATTGGGATTTGCATTTTTGGATTTCCTCTTGTATAAGTTGCATTTGTTGTTTTGGTATTGATTGTGGTCCCCATTTGCTATAAGCCTCCATGATACCTTGACTGTCTAGGCCATCTAGATCCATGTCATCAACACATTCTAATTATGGTGGGTCATCATCCTCCATTTGAGTCTCTTGAGCTGTGGTTTTATGTTGATTGTACAAAAATTAGGAGTCATTCTTCTGACTTGTGTTTTATAAAGTCCCATCTATATCCTCATGTGTTGAGGTGGTATGCTAGTACTATAGACTTGTGTTGTATCAAGTCTGTACTTGTGTTGTAGCAAGTCTGTACTTGTGTTGTATCAAGTCAATGATTCTCATATCCATATGAGATGGATCTCCTTAACTAGAAATGGTCTTGTGTTGTATCAAGATTGGATACTTGTGTTGTATCAAGTCATGATCCTAATGAAGCCATCCAGAAAATGTATAATCATTCAGGTGGACCTCCATTTGTTGAGGTGGCATGCTTTACTAGGTAAAGTGGCGATACTATGTGATATATTACTAACCATGGTCATTCAATATGGATAAAGCTATTAAGTCTCCTCTAGAGACTGATCACCTCTAGAGTGAATTACTTTAGCACATGACTATATGGTGCAGGGTAATATATATGATCATCAGTATGTGTGACAATTCTTCTGAATATACTATGATAAGATTGATAAATAATAAATACACATGTCTACCATGCACTAAATGATAAATGATAAAGAGATAAGCATAGAGAGAGAGAGATAATTCAAATTGCCTAAAGATAGCTAAGTATGATGCAATTGTAAAGATTTAGTTAAATATGAATGCGTCAAGCAGTGCCTTAGTTAAAGATTATGTGTTTCAGTTAATTAAAAGAAGCTTACAGTGGTCCATGCAAATGTTTTGCATGGACGACACTAAGGGTGATCAACAAGTGATCAAGATAGTATGTTAACTAAGTGATCAACAATCAATTAACTAAGAAGATCCATGCAAACTTAATAATAGTAAATAAGTGATTTGCATTGATGGCACTAAATGTGAAGCACTATAACTTTTAGTTAGCCCCATAAATTAGTGGGCATGCATTCGGTTGAAGATTGAGATCAGTTCAATTCAGTTAACATTCAGTTAAAGACCCTAACTAAAGGAAGGGTGCATATCTTGTGCATGGAATGGAATCCTAGGTGCTAAGTTGGCACCCGAAGGTGAATTCAAAATTGAAGTGAATGCGTGCATTAGTGTTAGGAAAACATTGCATGGAATCAGTTTTGACTTGCTATTAAAGTGTCGAGCATTTGGAAAGTTCATTATAGAGTTTTTTTGGATCTCTCTTCTCTATTGCTGAGGTGATATCTCTTATCAGACAATCTTCTAATGTGTTGTCAATCATTCTCTGCAAGTCTATCTATTATACTCAAAGAATTGTTGGTGTTTTCATCCTCTGTATTTGGAGGGTTTTCCAAGGGTACATATTGCCTCATATGGTTGAATGGTTTATGTGGCTAATTTGTTTTATGAGATTCATATATGCAATGATTGATTGATTAAAGTTTTAAAGTTCAAATCTCTCCACACTTGCTCGAAACATTAACATGGTATCAGAGCATAGGCCATGAAGGAGATTAGTTTTATGCAACAAAATAAATCCCACGTTAGCTTGAGGAGTTGAGCAAAGTTCAAGATCCACAACATTGATCTCCGTCCAACCGAAAGACTGTTTTGGCGACACATCCAACTTCAACACATGGAAGGTGAGGGTATTGAACATTATTGAAGAGCATGACCTAAATGGTCTCATGTCCATATTGATGGAGGATCCCACATCCAAGTAGGGCGCGTCATATTCAAGAAGAACCAAGATTGATAGTATTGGAGTAGTAACAAAAGAAGATGATGTTCTTCAAAACACTTGATGGTCTCCCATCCACATGGGATATATTATTAGATGCAGTAAAATACCGAGGAGGGCATCCCAACTTTGAAAGGTTATGGCATGATTACATTCAAGAAGAGGGGCACATCTAGAGCAAGAGGAGAATATTTTCCTCACGATAAGAATGAATAATGGGGGGAAACCTTCCACTCCAAAAAAGTTCTTTAAATAGTTTGACAAATAAAAGATTTGGTGCTTCCATTGTCAAAAGAAGGGACACTTTGTACAAGAGTGCCATGCAAGAAAGAAGAATGAAGAAAAACTTCATGCATCCACCGTTGTAGAAGGAGGTGAACCTTCTCAGAAGAAACAATATGAGGAAAATGATGATATAAATGAGTATTTCCTTTGGTGTGGAATAGCATTCACTCTTGGTTGCATAGGATCCTTATTTTCCATGCAAAGACTCACTACCTCCTACATGCACTCAAATTTGCAAGTAGATCAAGTTTGAGATGCTTTGGGAATCTCTGCAAGGAAGAAGAGATCAAGAGGGAGACAACAAAACAATAAAATACAAGTACTTGTATTGTTTATCATATATTGTTAAAAACACAGATTTAAAAGAGTTTTGACTGTGTCATTACAGTAAAAAGAAATCTGAATTCCTGGGATTTGGAATTGTTTTAGAACATGTTGAGCATATACAATTGTTGTCTGTCTTTTATTAGCATGTTGTAGATCTCATGAAGTCCATATTATGAGATATGATATAGAACTAATATAGAATTACATAGGACTTATATAAGGATGCATATTTCGTTCATAATACATGAGATGTAGGGATGCATGATTGTTCATGAGTTATGCACATAGGGCTCCATGATTGTTCATAATATATCAAATTAAGGGATGCATGCTTGATTCATGATATATGAATATGGGGTTTCATATTTCTTTCATAAAGATATGAATATTGACTGATATAAAACTGATATACGGCTGAAAAATATTACATGAGTTCTGTATGAGGTTATGTTGAATCACTAATTAAAATGTGTACATGACTATGTAAAATTTATCAGTATATTGAAAGTTTTCATGTGAATAAAATTCATGAGTATGAAATGGTTCTAACCATTTGAATAATTTGTATTGTAGGGAAAAACCATATGCCCTAACCTAAAAGAAGAGAATGACATGTATTGAATGTGGAGCCATTCCGATGGTTGGTCCTGAAAGAGAGCAGATCGAGAGGTTCCTATGTTTCTTAGGAAGAAGACATAATGTATATTATTCTGCTAGATGAGAAGACTCCTGAAGATAATTAAAATTATATTATTTACATTCATGTGTCAAGAAGAGATACAGACATATATGACCATGAGTCTCTGTGATGGAGGACCAAAATTACGATTCTCACATTCTGATGGTTAGAGGGAGAAGCTAGATTCACTAGCTCCTGAAGAACTAGTGAAATTGGTTGATGTACCTCCTGTTAAGAGGAGACCTGCATGATGATCATTTTCAGAAGGAAGCTGAGAAACAATATTCAAGATTCTTGTTATGATTCTTGAGATTAGAGGTGTGGCAGTCACCACATAAATAATTTCCTCAGTTAAGGAAAATATGCAGTAAAGTTCCTGAAGAATTTTAAGATGATGGACTGTAAGTCCATGTCCACACATTAAAATATAAATATGAAGTTTATAATTCTTATTTCAGAATTGGAGGATCTGAAAGTTTGTTGATATGTATTTGGTTAGCACTAGGATTGGTTATATGCTTTACAGTTTGTACATAGACATGTACAACAAATCATGTGTTGTTGCACCTACTTGGCACAAGTGAATGTGGACTCAGATATGTCTCAAACAGTGAAATCAAGTTTCAAATATATATGGATTCTGACTAATGCAGTGATTAAGTAAGATCGGCTCTAGGTAAAGCATGTTGTAAATCAGTAAATATTTATGTGGTTCCTATTCAGTGATATCCGAGACATGGTACATACCCATAGGTGAGAAGCATTTCCAACATTCTTACTAAACCTCTGTTCGGGACAAGCTTAGTTGTAGAACAAGAAATTATCCTCTAGTTGAAGAGGGAGTGTTGATGTGTCTTAACAGGAAGCAGTACATAAATCCCCACTAGTTAGTCATGGTACATGACTTAGATAGCCTGAGGGCTATAGTATATCTTATGGAAAGAATCCACATGAGCAAAGACATAGTCAAAGTCTCAGAGACTATTGATACTCAAGAAGAGTTATAGTTTTTACTGTTAGAGAACAGTTGAACCTCTTGGAGAGGTAGTTGGGGTGTTGTGGTAAAAAGAGAAGAATATGGAATCACTATGAAAGTGATAAAGCCTTGAAGAACATCACAGAGAATTGCAAGCTCACAGGGAACTTCTTGATATAGTAGAAGATTCCAAAAGTCAACAAACGTTGAAAATTGAAAGAAAATATGAGACTTTATTTCTACATGATATTACACATTTTGATATGTGTTGTTGTATATGATGGATATGAAATCCATAGTTTCTAGTTTAGAGAAACAATATTGTGGATCAGATCTAGATGATGCTACTATGTATAAGTAGTTGGTTGGTCTCTTAAAGTACTTAGCAGACCTGTTGTATTTTATGCTTGTTACTACGCATATCTTTGAGTACTTTTGAGGTGCATTAGAATAGGTTCTTTATTGTAATTGATACATGGTAGAACTATTGTGATATATAACTATTGTTTTAGCATGAGATTAGTGATGTATATTGTGGCTAGTACTATAGAAGCAAGATGTATGTCAGAGAGTACTACATAAGCAAATATGTTTTGCGGATAGTACTATCAGCTAAGAAGCAGAGTATCTAAGAAATTTACTTGTGATGATTGGAGAGTGTGACCATATTGTGATGGTCGGAGAGAGTGACAATACTTATGATGGATGGAGAGTGTGACCATACTTTGTATGTGTATCTAGTCGAGCATGTGTATCCAACCAAGTATGTGCATCCAAGCAATATGTGTATACAGTTGGAGATGTGTTATGTTAAAACACATTGAGATGAAGTTTTACTTCATCGGAAGTCATGGTTATGTATGGTAAAATTTCATAACATAGCTATTGATGAGTAGATTGCAAATGTGTGGACAACCCACTGTTAGTGGCAAAGTTCAGACACTTTCTAGATAAGCTAGGTATGGTAGAAAATGTCTGGAATAACAAAGAATGTCTCTCTCGCTAAGAGGGAGTGTTGATTATACAACATCAGGAGTCATTCTTCAGGATTGTGTTGTATCAAGTCAAGACTTGTGTTGTATAAAGTATTATCTACATCCTCGTGTGTTGAGATGGGATGCTAGTACTCTAGAATTGTGTTGTATCAAGTCAATGATTCTCATAGACGATACCCTATGAGATGGATCTCCTTAACTATAGATGGTCTTGTGTTGTATCAATATTGGAGACTTATGTTGTATCAAGTCATGATCCTAATGAAGTCATCCAGAAAAGTGGTGAAACTATATGATATATTACTAACCATGGTCATTCAATATGGAAAATCTATTAAGTCTCATATAGATATTGATACATATAGAGTGAATTACTTTATGACGTGACTATATGGTTCGGGGTAATATATATGATCATCAGTATGCGTGATAATTCTTCCAAGTATAATATGATAATATGGATAAATAATAAATACACATGTGGACCATGCGGGAAATGATAAATGATAAAGAGATAAGCACGCGCGTGCACACACACACACACACACACACACACACACACAGAGGGAGAGAGAGAGAGAGAGAGAGAGAGAGAGAGAGAGAGAGAATTCAAATTGCATAAAGATAGCTAAGTATGTTGAAGTTGAAAATATTCAGTTAAATATGAATGCCTCAATCAGTGTCTCATTTAAAGCTTATGGGTTTCGGTTAATTAAAATAAACTTACTGTGGTCCATGCAAATTTTTTGCATGGACAACACTAAGGGTGAAGCACTAATGACACTTAAGATAGTATGTTAACTAAGTGATCAACATTCAGTTAACTAAGAAGACACATGAAAATTTAATAATAGTAAATAAGTGATTTGCATGGATAACACTAAGGGTGAAGCACTATAACTTCCAGTTATCCCCCTAACTAAGTGAGCATGCATTCAGTTGCAGATTGGGATCGGTTCAATTCAAATAACATTTAATTAAAGAACTTGATTGAAGGAAGGGTGAAAATATTGTGCATGGAGTGGAATCCTAGGTACTACTTTGGCACCCTTGAAGGAAAATTCAAAATTGAAGTGCATGTGTGCACTAGTGTTAGGAAAAAATTGCAGGGCATGAGTTTTGACTTATTATTAAAGTGTTGGGCACTTAGAAAGTTCATAACAAATTTTTTGTGGATCTCTATTCTCTACCACTGAGGTGATATATCTTATCGAATAACCTGCTAATGTGTTGTAAACCATTCTCTGCAAGTCTATCTATTATACTCAAAGAATTGTTGGTTTTTTCATCCTCTGTATTTGGAGGGTTTTCCTAGGGTACATCTTGTCTCATATGGCTGAATGATTTATGTGGTTGATTTGTTTTATGATATTCATATATGCATTGATTGATTGATAAAAAAATTAAAGTTCGAAGCTCTCCACACTTGCTCAAAACATTGACATTTTATTATTAGGAGGGAGGGTTTCATCTGTTTTCCTTCTTTTGGACTGCTCAGGTTGCTTAGTTTCCAAATCTAGAAATTTTCCTTCAGATGTTTTTGGTTTTTCAGTCACATTTTCTTCATTTGGAATTTTTAGATCTTCCCTCATGAGAGCCTGAAATTGATTAGCCGAGGGATCTCTTGGGGGTGGCTTTAGAGGGTTCTACTTTCTTTGCATTTTCTTTATGCCTGTGACTACTGTGAAGCCTTTTGGATTTGAGGTTTTCTCTAGTGAAGAGGGTTTGAAAAAAGAGTCAAGTGGGAAATTTTTGAAGAGATGCCTATGTTCATGACATATATGACATATAAAGGGAACCTGCTCATAGTCAATCATTTGGATCCATTCATTATCTTGATAGCTTAAGCATATGGACTGTGCTATGGATTGGGATATGTGCATGTAGACATAGATCCAAACATAGGAGGTGTATCTGCCTAGTTTGGTAGGTTCTGAGATTCTTATAAAAGATCTAAGTGTGTTTATTATCTCTATGAGTGTCTCCTCATCCCAATATTTGTGTGGTAGGGAGTACAATTGAATCCAGATTGGTGCAATGGAAAATTCCTCCTTTTATGGGCTAAAGTTTTCAGTCCAAAGATGCATATAGAACCAACATAGTTTAAGAAATAAGGTCCATTGTTTATGACCCTATTTTTTTCCTCATGTTTGAGAAGATGGTTGTGAAAACTCCATTGGAACTAAGTTTGATTCTGAATTGACAATTTGGCCTCCATTTGTTGGTGATCCACCATTTTATAGCCTTCTTTGTTGGTCAGATTCCCATAAGTTTGTCGATGATGGCATGATCACCCATGTATTTTTTACATACAACAATTTTACTGGAGGTGACTTCATACCTAGGAAGGGTCATCACTTTTGGATTGCATCCGAATTTGTTTTGTGGATTTGGCTCTGGGATGTTAAGCTTTCCTGAAGGGTCAGACGTTTAATGTCGCTGAGGGGCACTCACTACACCTCGTATACCCTTGATGCTATCTTTCGCACTTGTGGATATAGTGCCAAGATTCCAGTTGGACTGATTGTGAGGATCATTTGGATAGAGGGATTCCTTATAGGAGGAGGATTCCCTTCCCTCCTTCTAGGAGGAAGCATGGAAGCCACCAACAATGCAGCTGCTGCAAAACCATAGTTAAGACCCCAATCTGCAAAAGCGCTCTATGAGCTTTCTTTTCAACAATTGTGGTATTTTCTGTCCACTCATATTCAATCCTCTTAGTGTCACAAAGATGACACATTTTTTTGGTATACAATGTCTTAGGAATTGTCTAATGCCCTATTTCATTATAGAGCTCATGACAATCCGTTCTTATTTTAGCAATGTTAAATTTCTTCTTTATGCTAATTAAAACATATAGATGATTTTAATCTTTTAAATTTGGGTTGACCACCTCTTTATAGTATCTTAATTTTCTCTTATCCCATAATTCTTTATTGCACTACAATTTCTCCCTAAATTATATGTAATAATATTTTTAATAGTATCGTTATCATGCAAAGTGATCTCTTCCTTTATTTCCCTAGCTATTTAGCTAAGTTTTTTTTATTGGATTTTGAAGCAAATTTAGGAATCATTTTGTCTTCCATGTTGTTTATCTTGATCTTGTAACTTAAGTACTTAGTTAAAACCATGCTCTCAATGGCAAAAATACTTGCGTCTATGAGGATGATAGGTTAGGTTATATTTCCTTTAATTTTGAGATTATAAGTGCATTTGGATTTCCTCTATATTTCTCCATAATTCTCCAAAGATTCCATATCCCCAAACTTCACAATCATATAAGATAGTAAGTGTGAATAGGGTCTTAAATATGACTTTTTTCTTATCCGAGAGCCAAAGGTTCACATATATACAACTCTTTTCAAGGGCATAATAAGCTTTCAACCTTCCATCTATCATTTCCCCAATGTTATAGTTCCAGTTAAGCTTGTGAGGAAAGATTAATTCCAAGATATTTGTATGAATTCACTTCCTTCACATTGTGATCCTCACCATAAAAAAATTATCATCAGCGTACATAAAAAAGATGATTAATATACTAGTTGTTGTGCCAATACAAATTGCTTCTTCCATACAACCTTTATATATTAAGTTCTTAAATTATAATCACTTTTCCTTTTTCTTTAATTTAATTAATTAAAATTGTATCACTTTTCCTTTTTATGTTTCTTTGGTCATTGTACATATAATTCTCATAGTGTCCCCCAAAAAAGAGTTCCTTATAGAAATTAATTTGATTCAATATTTTTGAGATTGGCCTTCATGAATGATATAGTGATTTAGAGAAGAAAAAAAAAAATTTAAAACACATCCTTATATCATTTTTTTTCTTCATGAATAATATAGTGATTTAGAAAAAAAAAGTTTTTTTTTTTTAATACACATCCTTATATCATTTTTTTTTTAAATTTTAAATAACCTTGTTGAAATTCCAAGCATAGGAAACCTACTATTATTCATGCCAATTATTTTATGTTTATATAAGTTTGGTGGAATTCCAAACAATATTGGGAAGCCTACTATCATTCATGCTAATTATTTTATGTTTGTACACTAAGTACATAATAATAATCCATAATTTCAATGGTAAAAGGCTCACTTTTAAAAGGAAAAGCCATGAGATTTATTGTTTTTAATTTAAAATTATAAGATCGTATTATCAATATTTATTTATACATTAATATTAAAAAAATATTTTAAAAATTGTATTTATTTTCAAAATCATTAAGATTCTTAATTAGAAGAACATATTATTCACGTAAATCAAAATTTATTATTATTAAAACTAAGTTAACGTAAAAAACATACTTCTAATTATCAATATAGATTTCAGAATGGGAATGGGATTAGTGTCAATGTTGCTTGACTTCAATATTACTTTTAATTTCTTTCTCTCAGCAACTCATATTCTTAAACCTAGAAATACATTTATACTACAACATTGTGGCGAAACATTTCTTAAGATCAATGACGCAACAAAGAAGTTTGATTTTATTACCTTGTAGCAAAAATGATCACAATAGTTTCCAAAACTACCTTGGCTTTTATTTTTTCACAATAAGTTAATTTTTCTTTCAAGAATATGGATAAGATAATATAAAGATGATCTTGATGGTCCTTAAACTAAAGGGTTAATTTGAGAAACAATGAGAGATTCCATTTGGTGATTCATTGTAAATATTTTTAAATTATAAAAGTTTATTACTTCCGAGTTTCGAATTCTGGGTCACTTAACAAACGAAACCCTTAGAAACCAATTGTGGTAATGAGACTTGACTCTTAAATTTGAAGGACAAGTAGGTGGGATTTGATCCACTTATGTGTGCATGGGTCACTAGATTATTTACTACAATATATTTGGGTGCAACCCAAGTTTAACCACTACCTCAAAGTGACCCCATAACTTTAAGCTATGCCTTAATTGAAATTGAACCATTTCAACTAGTGAAAAACTCCTCACTCTTCATCATTAAATTCAACTCCTTTGAAGTACATATCTATTTTAATTATAAACTTATAACAATTTATATTAATAATTTTAAATACCTAATTAAATCAATCCTTAATAGCTTTCCTAAAAGTCTTAAACATTTAAATGCTTCTTTAAATTTATTAAAAAGTAATTGGTTTGCTTTTGTCAAATATAATATATTTTTTTATAAAAAACGTTCTTCCATTAAAGAAAATACGTTCTTCTATTAAGATTTTATGGTATTTTTGAAAATGAAAATTAAAACCATGTTCCTTAAACATTTAAATGCTTCTTTAAATCTATTAGAAAGTAATTGGCTTTGCTTTTTGTCAAAACGTTCTTCCATTAAAGAAAAAACGTTCTTTTATTAAGATTTTATGATATTTTTGAAAATAAAAATTAAAACCATAAAATAAAAATGTTATAAACATGAAAACACACAAATTAGTTATCTTTATCTTTTTTTTAAATTAATGAGTATACAACCTAAGTCCATTAGTGTCGTTCTTTTAATGGTGAATATACAACCTATGTTCACTAGTATATTGCATGTAATGAAGTATACAACTTAGGTCTATTAGTGTCTTTCTTTTAAAAACATCTTGCACCCTTGTTTTAGCTGCATAAATACACTATTAAGTGATTTATAAAAGGTTTTTAGAGATGTAAGAGTTTATTTTGTTTTTTAATTATATATATATTAAATTAGACATTACCATTATTCATATATTGATTTTTAATTATATATTTTTTAAATTAAAACTTTACAATTATTTATATTATTAGTTTTTAAAAACCAATTATATTTTATCATTATTTATATATTCACTTTTAATTACATAGTTTTTGTTTTAATTAAAACTTTATCATTATTTATATTATTAACTTTTAACTATTGATCATAAAAAAAAATTATAACTTTTTTTAGGAATTTTAGAAATTTAAATCTTTTTAAATTTATTAAAAATAGTTCATTGTTGATCTTTCTTAACTTAAGATCTTAAGATTTTATAACATTGTTTATAAAGTAAAAATTAAATCAATGTGAAAAGAATGCTGAAATATAAAAACAAGTGAATTGATAACCTTTCTTGACATTATCATTACTGGTGAGAATACAACCATATCTACTCGTATTTTACATTAAAGACATTTTCTTAATGGTTAAGAAAGGTTAGAAAGTTGTCTAAAGTGGTAGTTTCACCTTTATTTAGTTTAATTTATATTAATGGTTAACATTATAATTAGTTATCAAAGAATTTGGGTTTAAGAAATTTAAATATTTTTAGAAATAATATTTCATAATCTTTTAAAAAAATTTAAAAATTTCCTTTATTTATTTTGTTTTATCAAAATAAATGGACGTGTTTATGTCACGGAACGCCTTATATACTGGACAGACTTCTCCTCGGGAGGGGAGCCTGTCCAATGCACACCGTTGGAAGAAATCCAACGGTGTGCATTGGACAGGCTCCTCGGGACCACCGGTGTGCATTGGACAGGCTCCCCTCCCGAGGAGAAGTCTGAATCCAACGGTGTGCATTGGACAGGCTCCCCTCCCGAGGAGAAGTCTGTCCAGTATATAAGGATTGCCTTTATGTCACACTTTGTCTCTGTTAAATTTTTATGACTTTGACGCTTTTCCATTAAAATTTCATGACTATGACGCTGATAAGGAAAATGACAACGATGTGACTGAAATTTGAAGAATAAGTAAATTAATAACCATTTCTTGAAGTTGCCTTTAATAGTGATTATAGGACCCAAGCCCGCTCCCAGCCTTGTCGCACTTTCATAAATTGACATATTTAAGCATTATTGGAGAAACATTTCGCTAAATTTGTGGAATTCGAGACATCCAAACATGATTCACAGCGAAGCACGCGCACGCGCAATCTTTGTCATTGTAGGCAACTATGAATGTGTTTGTTTTCTAAGCCACTCAAAATTTAAGACAAAGACAAAGACAAAGCCAAATTTAAGGATTTGATATCCAATGTATTTGTTAGAATTTGAAATCCAATGTATTTGTATTTGTTAAATTGGTTGTAACAATTTTATTCCATTTGTTTTTCACAAATCATTTTATGAAAGCTCAATTTGTCCACTAAATTTCAACTTTGCTTTATTTTATAAATAAAATAAAATGCAGAAAAAAACATGATTTTAATCAATGTAGTTACTAGCAGTTAATAAAGAAGGCTAGATTGGGTGGTTGGGAGCATTGGTTGTGATACTTTTCATTGAGGTTAAAATTAGGGTAATTTTTAGGGGCAAAATTTTCCCAATTAGCTAATTTTTGGGATTTTTTTTTCAAAAAATAAATTTCCTATTTGGTCATTTTTAGACTAATTTCGCCTATATTTACATAAAATATGTTTTTTATCATAATATTAGCCAAAAATTACAATTTTTAATAGTAAATTGTATGTTTAATATTTGTGTGTGTATATATATATATATATATATATGTATGTATGTATGTATGTTTATTTCAATCCAAAATAATTGCTTAGAATACTACATTTAAGTATACTATTAGAATCCTTAAAAAATGCCCTAGTTCAAATATAGTTTGCAACATGTTATGCTCGACATTGGGAATAGCTTGATTCTTTCCCCGGATGCAGGTGAGGTCAAAGAGGGTCGCAATGTGGCAGGAAGGATACATGTAGGGTCTGAGCTAACACAAGCTGCGGGTGCGGATTTATGAAGGCAGGTGGGATGGATAGTAGCATGTTGTGCTTGAGCATGTGGGTGATCTCCCAAGCTGGTAAGGGTACAAATATGGTGCAAAATGTTTTGAATGACAAATATGGAGGTACTAAGATCGAGTGGCCGCTGACGAGCGTAATTATGGACACTGGTGTGGTGAGTTCTAGATTCTAGGTTTGGATGGGAAGGTTTTTTCCCCCTTAATGGGAATTGCCATCTATGTATCTTTTGTATCCCTTGGCCTATATGGGAATGGCTTTAATTGTCACAAGGGGGGATCCATCAAGACTATGAGTGGTGAAGCTATTACCTTGAATTTCATTAAGGACGATCTTGGTGAGCTCTGCGTGTTCATCGTTGGTGGTATGGATATGGTTGGGATGTCTGGGAGTCTAGGGAATAGTTGGAAACGACACGCGAGGCACAAACAGATCAGGGTTATGCAAGCAGCATGGAACTACCGTGTGTCCATCCCCCCTCTGTTAGAGAGGTTTTGGAAGTGATGGAACGTGGGGTTTAGCGCGAGGTTCTAGAGAATTCCCCATCGTTGGACTCTGCGGTGTCGGAAAGTTGGATACAAGACCCATGCTTGACATGGCTTGTATGAGAAGACTGGAACACGTTATATTGGTTCATTAAAGGTCTATTGAGTCATGTCCTATTGGAAATAGAGGAGAAGTGGGGGGTGATGAAACTCCTTTGGCCCTCTGGAAAGTGTTGTACGCTGATACTCGTCTCTTGCATATGAAAATTGATGCGATGGAGAAAGAGTTGGGCATCCCCTATCTCCCACAAATGGGTGTGTTTGCTTTTGCGCATGAAGATATGTCGAAGGAAAGCAAGAGGGCAGCTGATGGCTTGGGTGGCGATGGTGAAGCTCCTCTACGCGTGAAGGATCATGTGTAGTAACGACCCTTCTAGTGGCATATGTTTTGGTATTCCCATGTTTATGGTTAATGCTTGTTGTGTTTAGTTTCAGTAGCTTAGGCAAGTTTCTCTTTTGTCGAGTCGAGGGGTTTATGATTGGTTTACTGGTAATGCGACGTATAATTACGATCTAACCATTAGGTTGTGTGTTGTTTTGTTAGATTTCCGGGTTATGTTGAATAGGTGGTGGAATGTATGCCTTATTTTCTCCTTCAAGGGAGGGGCCTTAGAGGCTATTTTGTGCTATGTATTTAGACTACATCGTTTGTTTCAGACTGATAGGAAGGAATCTAGAAGGACCATTGCTATAATTTTTTGTAAAATATGTTAATATAAAGACTGCTTATTTACAAAAAAAAATCAATGTAGTTACAAGCATAGTTACCAAATTCGATAGTATTGGGTTGAAAATTGGAAACTAAATTTGATGTGGATTTGTTTATATTTTGGTGTGGTGTATTGTCCACAATTATTCTATGGGCATTGCTCCAAATTTGAAATAAATAATTATTAAAAAAAAATAGCTAAGGCATAGACAACATGTGATTACAACTACACATGGAGAACAAGTAAGAGATAACTTATCCATGGCACTTAACTTGTGGCTTATCATGCCGATTCTTTTTTGTCAATTTGAACAATAGCACTTGGAGTTTAGTTTAGAAACTTCTCTGCAAAAATAAAAATTATTTTCAAAACTATAATAATTTTTAAAAGGCTGAAATTTAGTAACTATAAATCTTTAAGATGTTTTTTTCTCATTTTTGCTTTTATTAATACTCTCAAAATCTTTAAAATGTTTTTTTCTCATTTTTACTTTTATTTTACAATAAATTTTAGTTCGAAGTTTTTTCAATACTAAATAAAATAAAATAAATAAAATTCAAATTTAAACTAGAACCAAGTAACTCTAATACAATTAGAATTAATGCTTTTACTCCATTGATTTAAAACATACATAATAACAAATCAAATTACATGTATGGTTTTTTCCTTTTTGGTCATAGCTTAAACAAAGAAAAAATATCAGACAAAAATGTACAAACCAAATAAATATATATATACCAGGCTGTTAGAGCCTTGTAAGAATATCAAAGTAATCTGAAACTTCTGATACATGTATATTCCTGAAAAGTTTTGGACTGAAGGTTCACTGTTCGGCAGCGTGGTTGGCTTATTCTTAGACTGTAGGCAAATATGTGAATCTTAGTTTTGAAGTTTCTTTGTTAAAATCTGTGGGTAGTGAGATTGCTCTGGATTGTTTATCAGTTTGTGACAGTGTGACTGTTCTCTTTTTTTTTTTAAATACAAGGTTGCTACTTTGTTTAAAGAGTGTGAATATACTATATATAAAATATCTGAAAAATGTTAAATTTCTGGATGGTTATGCAGGGGTCTTACTTGATCTCTCCACTGAAATAAATCAGATAAACATAGTAGATTAGACCTAGTAATCAGAGCATACTGTTTACCTTGAATTCCATTTTTAAAAAATAGAAAAATACCTCAAAATTTCCCAAATAATATTCCATCTTAACAAAAAAGACATTAAAAAATGCAATGAAATAAATAAATTTGAAAAAAAAAAACTTATTCAGAAACCCAATTTGCTCCATGCCCACCCATATGAACCCATTAAAAGAACTTTTTAGAGCTTGATTCTCCATGCCCACCCATATGAACCCATTAAAAGAACTTTTTAGAGCTTGAATCAATTATTTATGGTAAAGAATTGAACGAATTGAATCCAAGTAGGCCTTAAATGAAGGACAAAATAAAACAAAAATCTTAAAAGGAAAAACACAAAATCAAGGACCAAATAAAACAGAAATCTAAAAAGAAAAAATAACAAGTACAAAATAAGACAGGTTTTTTAAAAGTAATATAGAAAATAAAATAAAGCAGAAAAATATTTTTTAATTATATTGATAGGTGTTTAAATATTATTTTATATTTTGGATTTATAGCTGAGTATAACAAGTGTATAATGGAGATTCATTTCATGGTCAACGTATTTTGTTATTCTTAAACGCATTTTAACTAATATTTAAATAAACTTTACCTATTTAATTATTTATAAATTTATATTTTGCTAAAGTTTTATATTAAATGTTCAAAATTTTGTTGGTATACTGCTGAATACTGATTGCAACTCTATCTTAAACCCTACTTTAGATTTAACTATATATTAAGGCTAGCAATATTCAGCCTGTTGCAGGTCATTTAATGCAGTTGCAGCAGGCTTGATGGTGGTTCGATCCCAAACAACTTCAGATCCAAACAGTTTCCTAAATAACTTGAGATCCAACTGGCATTATCAAGCTTACTGCCCTCCCATTAAATAGCCTGGAGCAAGTTGAATATTGCTGATCATATAAACCTTACAACAATATTTAATGTTTTACCACTTGAAACAATAATATAAAATAAATTTTAAAATTCATTAAATATACACTAACAAACCATTGGAGATTACTTTAAAAAAAATCTCACAATAATCCTGAATGATTTGCTATGTACAACAAAATCAATCAAAACAGTCTGCAATCAATTATTTATGGTAAAGAATTGATACCTTCTTCACCAGAGAAATGATAAGCCTTGCAAAGACCGAACGCTCAGAAGCTAGTGGAAAATCCAGGGCAAGAGGGGTCCAATTTATAGGCAATTTCTGTGGTGGCTCCAAGAGTTGTCAGGGGGCCACCGGGCCAGGGCTACCAAGGGGGTTTAGGTGATTCTTCTATTGAATAATTATGCGATTAAGACTGAACCAAAATAATCACGTGAAATCAGAAAAGGCCCCTAAGTAGGCATATTGACTGTGGTAGGGATTGGGATATGTGCATGTAGACATAGATCCAAACATAGGAGGTGTATCTTTCTAGTATGGTAGAATCTGACATTCTTATGAAGGATCTAAGTGTGTTTCTGATCTCTATGAGTGTCTCCTCATCTTAATATTTGTGTGGTAGTGAGTACAATTGAATCCAAATTGGTGCAATGGAAAATTCCTCCTCTTATGGGATAAATTTTTCGGTCCAAAGACACATATAGAGACCAACAGAGTTTAAGAAATAGGGTCCATTGTCAATGACCCTATTTTTGTCCTCGAGTTTGAAAAGATGGTTGTGAAAACTCCATTGGAACTAAGTTTGAGTCTGAATTGACAATTTGGTTTCCATTTGTTGGTGATCCACCATTTTACAGCCTTCTTTGTTGGTCAGAGTCCCATAAATTTGTCAATGATAGCATGATCACCCATGTATTGTTTACATGCAACAATTTTACTAGAGGTGACTTCATCCTAGGAAGGGTCATCACTTTTGGATTGCATCCGAATTTGTCTTGCGGATTTGGATTTGGGATGGTATGCTTGCCTGAAGGGTCAACCGTTTATTGTTGCTGACGGGCACTCACTGCACCTCCTATTCCCTTGATGCTATCTTCCTCACTTGTGGATATAGTGCCAAGATTTTAGTTGGATTTATTGCGAGGATCATTTGGATAGAGGGATTCCTTATAGGAGGAGGATTCCCTCCCTCCTTCTGGGAGGAAGCATGGAAGCCACCAACAATGCAGCTGCTGCAAAACCATAGTTACAACCCCAATCTGCAAAGCGCTCTATGAATTATTTTTTTCAATGATTGTGGTACTTTCTGTCCACTCATATTCAACCATCTTAGTGTCACAAAGATGACAAATGTTTTGGTATACAATGTCTTAGGAATTGTCCAATGCCCTATTTCATTATAGAGCTCATGACAATCTATTCTTATTTTGGCAATGCTAATTTTCTTCTTTATGCTAGTTAAAACATATAAATACTTTTAATCTTTTAAATTTGGGTTTACCACCTCTTTATAGTATCTTAATTTTCTCTTATCCTATAATTCTTTAGTGCACTACAATTTCTCCCTAAATTATATGTAATAATATTTTTAATAGTATCGTTATTATGCAAAGTGATCTCTTCTTTGATTCCCCCACTTATTTAGATAAGGTTTTGCATCTTTATGCCAACCTCGCTTGAACTACAAGTGTTTTTGATTGGATTTTGAAGCAAATTTAGGAAGCCTTTTGTCTTCCATGTTGTTTATCTGGATCTTGTAACTTAGGTACCTAGTTAAAGCCATGCTCTCAATGGTGGAAATACTTGCTTCTATGAGGATGATAGGTTAGGTTATATTGCCTTTAATTTTGAGATTATAAGGGAATTTGGATTTCCTCTATATTTCTCCATGAATCTCCAAAGATTCCATATCCCCCAAACTTCACAATCATATAAGATAACAAGTGTGAATAGGGTCTTACATTTGAGTTTCTTCTTATCCCACAGCCAAAGGTTCACATATATACAACTCTTTTCAAGCCCATAATAAGCTTTCAACCTTCCATCTATCATTTCCCCAATGTTATAGTTCCAATTTAGCTTGCGAGGAAAGATTAATTCCAAGATATTTGTATTATTTCACTTCCTTCAAGTTGTTGTTGTCATACATGGAATTAGTGTAAGTGATGATTTTGTATTTGAATATTATTGCCTTTATTTTTAAGTGTTAATAACCATACCCATACTAGAGCAAAAATCCTTGAAATTTTTTGGTTGCTTGTCAAGATCATAGGAATCCTCACCATAAAAACATTATCATATGTACGTAAATAAAAAGGATGATTAATATACTAACTATTGTGGTACCAATACAAATAGCTTCTTCCAAACCACCTTTATATATTAAATTCTTAAAGTCTAATCACTTTTTATTTTTTCTTTAATTTAATTAAATAAAATTGTTATCACTTCTTTTTCTATTTTAAAATTTTTTTCTTTTGTTTCTTTGGTCATTGTATATAGAATAATTTTTTAATATAATTATAATTTTATTTTCTCAAATTTTTAATATAATTATAATTTTATTTTCTAGATCTTTAAAATAAAGAGAAAAAATCTGGTTCCTTATAAAGATTAATTGGATTTAATATTTTTGAAATTGATCTCTTCATAAATGACATAGTGATTGAGTGAAAAAAAAAGAAAAACACATTTTGATGTCATCTTTTTTAACTTTAAATAACCTATGTTAGGATTCTAAGCATAGAAAGCCTACTATCATTCATGCCAATTGTTTTATGTTTGTATAACTTTTGTTGGAATTTCAAGCAATATTAAGAAGCCTAGTATCATTCATGCTAATTATTTTATGTTTGTATATTAAGTACATAATAATAATCCATAATTTCAATGGTAAAAGTCTCACTTTTAAAAAGAAAATGCGATAGGATTATTGTTCGTAATCTTAAAATTATAAGATCATATTATAATATTCATTTATACACTAATATTAAAAAAGGTATTTAAAAAATTATATTTGATTTTAAAATAATTAAGATTCTTAATCGAAAGAACATATTATTTACATAAATAAAAATGCATTATTATTAAAACTAAGGTAATGTAAAAAAAATGCCTCTAAATTATCAATATAGATTTCAAAATGGGTATGGGATTAGGGTCAATGTTGCTTGACTTCAATATTACTTTTAATTTCTTCTCTAATTTGGTGGGTTGTTTGTTTGGATTACCCGTGATATTGGGTTGAATCATTCTCGAGTTGTGGGTGTTGATTATTCCTTGGGTTGTTGGCGACTTAGTCGGGAGCTGGTTGATCGGTGGGTCGGTGTTGGTGAGATCGAAGTTTTTTATGATGTGTGTGTGTTCTTGTGGGATTTTTACGGCGGTTGGTAATTGTGCTAGGGGTCGTACTTTGATAGTCTGTGGACTATTCAGACCTGTTACGTAAAGTGTGGTGGGTTGTGGGTTCTCTTTTGTCCTTTACCGACTCCTATGGGTGGAGGGGTGCATACGAATCCTCGAGAGAAGGTCACCTTTGTACCTTCTGTGCCCCTAGGTGGAGTTAGGTCGAGTCAGGAGGAGGCGTCATATGAACACCCATCTGGGGGTATGAATTATCTTGACTACTTGAAGGGATATACCTCGTATAAAATGGGTTTGAGGTTTATAGGGGACCGAATGTCAGTTAATATTAGTTTTGAGGGAGTCAAAGGCACTAGACTATTCTGTATATTGGGCAGAGGCATGACAATGGATGCAATGGAGGCCTTGGCTAAGTGTGCATTGGTGGGAAGAATTGAGTTCATCAAACTTACCATAGATGAGATTTTAGAGTGGATATAGGTGGTATGGAAGCTGCTGTTAAAATCTGTCCCGATAGTCATTTTACTGGAAAATAAGTGGATTATTTTCCAATTTCTTTCAGAGAAGAATAGATTAGTCATAAAGAGTCAATTCTGGGTCATTGGGAATGGTTCTTTAGTCCTTGAAAGGTAGCATGTAGGTTTTGATCCGCTACAAGAAAAGCTGGGAAAACGACACTTATGGGTAATTCTACCAAACTTCCTAGTGCATTGTTGGAATCTTAAAGGATTCATGGGGGTTGCAAACTCTCTCGGTCATTTTATCTTGATGAAGGATGATCAACTGCTAGGGTTTGAGAGTGTCTCTACAATAATTTTAGTGCAGATGGCAGTGGAGGAAGGTTTGTCGGTGGAGTTGGAGGTGTTCTGGGCCAAAGGATCCTTTCTCCAATCTTTGGACTATTGGCATCTGCCATTTAGGTGTCATAATTTTCGGGCTCTTGGGAATTGTAAAGCTAGGTGTTGCAGCAAGGTCGAAGGAGACTCTAGCTGAAGATGGCGGTTTGAAAGGGATGGAAAGGGACCTCAGTTTTCCGCTACCTCTCAACAAAGCTTGAGCTTTATATTTTGTTGGTAAGTCTGCGGAATCTATACCCATTTTACTTAATTTCATTTCTGCGGTGGATATTTTGGAATCCTTGACTGTTCTAGATAAGGAGGAGTTGAGGGAGGGTTTGGAACCTTCTAGGGGGGTCCCTTCACCTTATGGGGTTTTTTTGGGTGAGCAGTTTCAAGACCGTCCGAATATTGACTGTATCTCTTCAGAAATGAGGGAGTCAAGCCTTAAGCCCAGGTCAAAGGAGGTCCCTCAATATTCGTTGTTTTTAGATTGTGACTTCCCTCCTATGGGTTGGGATTCAATGGCGAATATGAATATTTATATTTCATCCTCTCCTATTGGGGACCAATTGGGGGGTATGGGTCAAGAGGCTTCTAAGGAAGGGATTCCTTCACTTGCTTTGGGTCTGACTGAACCCTTCCCTACCTATTCGGTTGAGGGTTGATGCCGTCCCGATGTATTACACATTTCCTCTATCAGGTCTGCCAATGTGTCGATGAGAAGGGGGAGAGGGAAAAACAAGGGATGAGAAAGCTGCAAATTGACTAAGGACATTATCAGGGTTGTGTCGGGGGTTAAACCTAAGGTTGTGTCACTTACGGAGAGGGGTTTTCCCCTAGCTATTGATCATGATGGTGCGGGATCTATTCGGGCTCTTAGAGAATTAGCCCAGGTTGATTGTTTGAAATGATTTGTGTCTCGCTGAATGTGAGAGGATTATGTAGCAGACCCAAAAGAGCTGCATTGAAGTGGGTAATAGAGAGTCAACATATGGATATATTGTTACTATAGGAAACAATGATTGAGGCGGATAGTGCATGTGAGTTTTTTCTGAGGATTAAACTTGGTTGGAGGGTTTTGGCTTTGAGCTCTGATGGTCTCTCTGGTGGGACTTTAGTGGAATGGAATCCTGTGGTTGCTGAGTTCAAACATTTCTTGACGTGTGCAGGTATCCTGTTATCTGGGCATGTTAAGGGCTTTGATCAGGTCATTCACATTCTAAATATTTATGCTCCTTGTAGAGAACGGGTTTTTTTTGGGGATGGCTTGCAAAGGGTAGGTTGTCTTTAGGTTCTTAATCTTATTTTGGCAGGAGACCTCAATTTTACCCTGTTTACAAGTGAGGTGTGGGGAGCGAGTCGAGTTGTGGATGAACTTTCATACTACTTTATCTCTTTATTTGATGATGTGCATCTTAATGATATTATTCCGACGGTTTTATCCCCTACTTGGTCGAATGGGTGCTGTGGAGGTGGGGGGATATCAAAAAGGTTGGACAAGTTTTTTTTTATGGTTGATGGCCTTTGTAAGGATATCTGTAAGTATAGATCATGGTCTTTGGCTACTAGGTTCTTAGACCATCGGGCGGTATTCTTTAGTTGGATTTTGATAAGGATTTTCATTACTATCCTTTCAAATTCAATCCTTCATGGTTAAAGGATGACATATTTGTCTCTTTGATTAATGACAAGTGGTAGTTCTTTATGGATAATTCCCCAAGGCATATGAGCTCATTGATCAGACTCTTATGGATTTTGGATCGTCTAAGAGGGGAGGTTATATTATGGAAAATAAATAAGAATATTTCCATTGCATGTGAGCTGGTAAGTATTGAAAGCGAGATACAAGGGCTATCAGGGGTGGTTGACGGGGACTTCTTCTTAGAGGACAGAAAATGGTCATTGATGAACCTGGAAGAGGCTTGGGTTAAGATTCTTCTTCATAAAGAAGAGACAATCTGCCAAAAAATTCGAGCAATATGGATTAAGGCAGGAGATGAGAATACCAAGTATTTTCATCAGTTTGCGAACAAAAGAAGGTTGTTTAATTATGTATGGGAGGCTTATGATGAGGATGGAAGTCTGGTGTATGATGATAGGTCGATCAAGAGGGAGGCAAGAAAATACTTTCATAGCTCTTATGCTGCGAATGATGGAGGCAGTATTGATAATCAACTTCAAGTTATAAAAACAGTTTCCACATTTTTTGAAGAATGAGGACTGTGATCTTATTAGGAGGTTGGTGACTAAAGGGGCAATTTTGGAAACACTCAAGAGTTTTAAGAGATATAAAAGTCCAGGCCTTGATGGGTGGACTGTAGAGTTTTATCTCCATTTCTTTGATTTGCTGGGTGGCGTTCTGACGGAGGCTATGGAGGAGTCACAACATTCTGGGATCATTCCTGAGGCCTTGGCCAAGACTTTCATCACATTGATTCCGAAGGTTGATAAGCCTACAGGTTTTAACGAGTACAGGCCCATTGCATTATGCAATTTACTATACAAATTGATTTCAAAATTTATAGCTGATAGGTTGAAACCAATGCTTAGTAAGGTAATCTTGGAGGAGCATTTTAGGTTTCTGCTGGGAAGACAAATACTTGATGCTATTGGATTGGTTCAGGAAATCCTTCACTCGGTCAAACATAAGAGGTTATGTGCATTCATCTTAAAACTTGACTTGGAGAAATATTATGATAGGATCAATTGGGATTATCTTCGCCTCTTACTTGTTTAGATTGGGATTTCTCACGATATTACTCCATGGATTATGTCATGCGTCTCCTCGACCAGTTTTGTGGTTCTCGTGAATGGTTCACCCTCCCTTTTCTTTAAAAGTGGACGCAGAATTCGCTAGGGGTGCCCCTTATCACCCTATTTGTTCATCCTCTCCATCGAAGGGCTCAGTCGGATGTCCATTGAAGCAAAGAAGGAGGGAAATATCAAAGATCTAAAGGTCACAAATGGACTGCAGCTAACTCATGTATTCTTTGTGGAAGATGTGATCATCTTTGGGCAAGGATCTATGGTGGAATGGAGGTTTGTTAAAGAGCTGTTAAATGTATTCTGCTACGCTTTAGGCTTATCGGTGAGTAATATGAAATATTCCATTTCCTTTTATTTTTGTGATCAGACTTTGTTGGAACAGATGGCGCTATTACTCTTGTTTCAGATGGTCTATATTGACGAAGGAATTAAATACCTTGGCCACATTCTCAAGCCGAATAGATACACGAAGAAGGATTGGCGGTGGATTATGGTTAAGTTTAACATGAAACTTGAGATTTGGACCTCTCATTGGTTGTCTCTAGGCGGGCACTTAATTCTTGTTACCTCTATTTTACACAGCCTGCTAGTTTACTGGTTTTCGCTATTACGTTTTCCAACAGGGGTTATTTCTGGCCTACATAGAATTATATTTAATTTTTTGTGGAGAGGAAAATATCAAGAGGTGAAGTTCCCCCTAGCGATTTGGGAGATTCTCTCCAAGTCGAGAGCTTCTGGAGGGTGGGGTATCAAACACCTAGGGCTCTTTAACTCATCTTTATGCGCCAAAAGTCTATGGAGGGTTCTGCAGGATGCTGGTCTGTGGGGAAAACTATCAGGTGTAAATATCTACAACGTCTTCCTATAGCATCTTGGCTAAGAGCTGGTAAATTTTATCCAAGGAATGGTTCTCTGAGATGGCAGAGTCTACTTAGTACTTTGATTTATATTCTACCAAATCTCAGTTGGCAGGTGGGATGTGGAACACAAATCTTCCTGGGAATCGATTTGTTCATTGTTATGGGAGTTATTTTTTCTTTATTTGTTCGGTTAATTAGAATTCTTCAAGAGAGAAACATTTATGATTTAAATCATGTCTTTTTTTCCAAAGAGACACATATGCCAGGATGGTTATCTTCTGTGGATCTCAACCTTAGCGAGGAGTTGGCAGGTGAGTGGGATTTATTTGTAAAAAAATTGACATTTGCAGGTATTTTTTTAACTGAGAAGGCAGATACGTTGGTTTGGGATAAAAACAAGGACTCGGGAGTGGTCACAGCGAGGCTGATGTACCAATACTTGGAAAATTGTTTCCTCTCTAGAGAAGTGGAAGGAGCCCTTCACTGTATCTGGGATGGGAAGCTAGCCTTGAAGATTAAATGTTTTGGATGGTTATGCATCAATAAACAAATACTGACATGGGATGCGCTACAAAAAAGTGGATTTAGTGGGCCTGGGTGGTGTTGACTCTAATATTCGGATAATGAATATGCCTTGCATGTGTTCAACAATTGTGTTTTCTTTCAGAATGTTTGGGCTTGTGTGGGCTGTCAACTATCTTTGTCGGCTAATTGGGATAAACAATGTCTGGTTGCAAATACAATTCATTGTATCGAGAAGACTGATATGAAGATAGATGTGATCTTAGCTATACTTTGGGCAGTTTGGAGAGAACATAATATGTAAGTTTTCCAGAAGGTTGCTACAGATTCAAATAGAGCTAGAATGAAAGCACTTAGTTGGATGCATGCTTACGGTTCAATGCATAAGAAGGAAAGTAGTAGAGTTATAAAGTACCCATGGGTGGATCAAAACGATGTAACTAGTTTCTTCGATGGTGCGCAACATAATGGTAAATGCGGGGCATGTATGGTGATCAGAATTAGGCATAACCTTTCTTATAGATTGAAAATGGGGGAAAGAAGTGGAACAAATTCAAATGTTGAGCTTATGGCAGTTTGGGGACTGCTATATTTTTCCAGGAAAAAAGATTTACTCTCTATTTCGATATTTGGGGACTCCAAAGCTATTATAGATTGGGAAAAGGATATCCATTCTTTGCACAATTTGGAATTACAACATTGGTCCAGACGAACAAAGATATTATCAAAAACTTTCAACTGATAAATTTTAGCCATATTTATAGAGAATTGAATATTGAGGCTGATGGTTTGTCCAAGCTCGCTTTAAAGGAAGACATGGAGAACATTGTTTGGGACATGATCCTGGAGGGATCTAGAATTGATCATGGTTTATTGAGTATAGTTTAATTTTCTGGTCATTAGTGATCTTTACGATATTAAGTTTTCTGTAAGCTTTTTGCTTCCAAGTTTATGCATCTGGTTGGGGACTGATAGTATGAAGAAAATAGGTCTAAGGTATTTTGTGTTAGATTATAGATAAATATGTTAATGAAGGATTATGATATTTTGTAATTATGACACAACTTTTGAATATATATAAAGTTGTCTTTTATTGTGACTTTTTTTTCTCACTTAATCGTAAAAATAACATTGTATCGAAGCATTCCTTAAAACTAATGGTGACAACAAAGAAGAAGTTTGACTTTATTACCTTGACATTTGTAGCAAAAATGATATAGTTTCCAAAACCACCGTGGCTTTTATTTTTTCCACAATAAGTTAATTTTTCTTTCAAAAATAATTCCAAATAAGTAAGATAATATAAGGATGATCTTGATGGTCCTTAAATTAAAGGGTTAATTTGAGAAACAATGAAAAATTCGAGGACAAGGTTTTGGTGTTTCATTATAAATATTTTTAAATGATAAAGTTTTATTTTTTAATATTGTGTATATTTACAACTACAGTCATATAAGGTTTTAAAATAAATTTACTTATGATTAGAGCGATTCTCATCGACTTGGATTTTTATTTACATCATAAACTACATCTATTTAACGAGTAAGATGAATTTACTCGTTGATAGATTACTATGGGTTTTAGATGTTTAAATCGTTCTTTAATCCATTAGAAAAAGAATGATGTTTTGCTTAGGTTAAAGTTCCAATACTTTCTTATTCAAACTTTCTTCCATTATAATTTTATTATTGATAGTGAAAATTAAAGTTATGTAAACATAATGTTCACATATGCAAACATGTGAATTGATAACATTTCCAATACTTTCTTATTAGTCCTTGCCTGGCTAGCAGGGACTTTTGTAATCGGCTTGCTGTCATTTCCATTAATCAGCATGCTAACCAAAACATGTTTTAAAAAATTGTCTTAAGTTGTAAACATTACTTTCCAGCTGTCTTTTCATCAACTAGGATGCCTTTTCATGAACCAATCAAATAAAAACCAACTGTTTCATCCACCAATCAACAAATTGGAGGTCTTATCTGGCCTCTTTTCAAGGCAGAGATATTTTTATTAGCCTTTATGTCCTAAGTTTCTTGTGTTTCCACTACTTCAACTGAATTCAACTAAACTAATGCTACCAGTCACTTAACATTACTTCAAAACATTTAATGTTATGAAACTATTTTCATTAACACCCTCACACATTACAACTGTCAGGTAGACACCACCCCACCACCTTTCCCTGCTCATGCACTGCCCCCACAGCCTCATTGGATTCATGCAGATTAACTGCACTTGAATCTACATACCTTAAATTCACCTTCTCCGGGAGTTTGCATTTTGAAAAGCGGGCTGTTGAAAAGCCTGAATCTTTGCAGATTTCGTCTCGAAGCTATGTCTTATGGGACTACATTCACCACTACTGTTAGCTGACCCGAAAACAGAAACAGAAGCAGAGGCTTCCTCTTGCATTTTCACAGCTTCGTATCAATTAAAAGCATATTTCTGTGGAACGGGATGGTGAAGTTGTGGCATGGTGACCAGTTTCGATACTATTTTTTATTATTATTATCAAAACTAGAAGGAGATTCAACAAAATTTATCCGCTTAAGCTGGCTAGATTCGACCTCAACATCTCCAGTATTGTCATTAGCGCTGCAACTACTGGTGCTTCCTTTCCCACTAACCCGTTATTCTGCTACTTGTCATCGTGGGAGAGGTAGCGGCATCGAAGTGTGGAGTTCCAATGATTCTTGATAGCATTTTCTATGTGGCCAGATCTTTAGCTAAGAAAACAATGGTAATTACCTCTCAAAAAATAGTGGTAACATACTAAATTCATTTATCGTATGAATATTTTTAGTTACACATATTTCATTCAAATTTTCATTTTACATCTTCAATTGTAGAAAAAAAATATGGGTTTTACTGTAGAAGAAGAACAACTTTTTGGAATACGAAGCTTTCAAAGTTGTCTCAGTGTTGTCCCTCAAAAATTTGAACAACTCGAGTCTCATAACTTGTCATTCATAGCCAATAAATGACTTCATTCATACATGGAGGATTAAGCTATCTATGAGTAGGAAAAATAGTGAGATTTCTTACCTCCATTTTAAATCGTATTTTGGAAAATTGGGCATCTTTCGCCCTTACCAAAACAAAAACATGGCCAATCCCAGGTTGTGAACGTAATATTTTCTCTCAACAAAAACTACAACAAGTGAATAACGATTAACTTCATTATCATGGAAAACAAATATATATTTTTTTTATAAGAATAACGGTATTCTTGAAAT
Organism: Pseudotsuga menziesii; assembly: GCA_001517045.1. Classification (NCBI taxonomy): domain Eukaryota; kingdom Viridiplantae; phylum Streptophyta; class Pinopsida; order Pinales; family Pinaceae; genus Pseudotsuga; species Pseudotsuga menziesii. The sequence continues at coordinate 133,043 of LPNX010409334.1, read as the reverse complement.
ACTTTTTTCTTAGAAAACCAGTCGACCCAGTCACTAATATGTTCTTCTCACTGAGAAAGCCCAAACCGTTTAACACCATCCATCGTATTTTGAAAAATCTGTCATCAGAGAAATATTCACAACTCTTATGGATTTGGCCAAGAGAATACCTATAATGCAGGTTCATGCACCTCCATCCAAAGCTCTTCACCAACTGTCTTCTGTTGTTCCAAGCGGACGGAATTTAGATGCTGACACTCGATTCTCCATTTCCACTTAATGAATCAATCCCGTGTATATAAGCAAGGTTTGCCTAGTGCTATAGAACACAACAAATGATCTAAAAAACACGGAGGTGGAATACCTTGATTTTGCGTTCGCTTCGAATTTCAATATATACGGTTCGGGGCCAAGAATTGTCATTCAGGTGAGTTATCCTTAGATAAGTTGAGGCGGAATCATTTTCTCTCTTGACAACACGCTACCTAGAATTTCTTCATTCGGAGAATCTTCTGCAACATCAATTGGCATCACCGGAGGTGCATCCATGTTCAAATTGGAATTTAGGTAATGTTGTTCAAATTGGAATTCAGGTAATGCTCCATACATGAGCTATATCATCCCTTCACGTCTAGAAAAAAAAATCACTTCCAGAAAAGAAAAAAAAGCAGCTTAGCATAGGATCTAGTGAAAGTTATTTCTCTCTTGAATCTAATATGAGGGAAACAACGCATCTTGTGTTTGTGGCATGAACGCATGTTGTGGTAGTGGCGTTGGGGGANTTAGCATAGGATCTAGTGAAAGTTATTTCTCTCTTGAATCTAATATGAGGGAAACAACGCATCTTGTGTTTGTGGCATGAACGCATGTTGTGGTAGTGGCGTTGGGTGATGGCAAGCGTTGGTCCTTGCGTGGTGCCATTTGGCAAGTGTGTGCACGCTACAAATTAATGAATGGCATCTTGATCTCAAGGCACATGTTTTAATGTTGCTTAGGAACAATATAGAGGGAAGAAAACATCTCAGTTGGTTTCCCAAAACATAAATAATCTCTCCTTTCAATCGGCGTGCCTATACTCACAATCTTCTGCATTTGGCGATATCTACAGAGTCATATGACCAACGCCTTTACATATGTCGTTTGACGCAGGTGTATTTAGTATTCTACATTTGGCACTATAGAATCAACGTCTTTACATCTGTCATTGGGTTTGGACTTCCTTCATGCCTCTTGTCATTTTTCCATAATGAATTTTGCGTGGTGTTTGTTATTCCCTCTAATATGCCACGTTGTCGTTGTTAATATGAATCAATTCAATTACACTTCATATCTTACATATCTAACATTTCAAATCTTACATTAACGTGACTTGATTCAATTACAAAACTGAAGCAAAAAGGATTTACTCAATAGACTATTTCGGGGGGAGGATGGTAGGTGGCATTACTACACTATGAAAATGCCTCTTCCCTTTTAATACAAGAAATAAGTTTTTAGAAAAGCATTGTCGTAATTTGATTTCTAACCTCATAATAAGTTCATCCCATCTAGGTAAGGTAGGTTACATTGTTCTTTTTACGCTAGTGGAGGCATTTTTTCATATGAAAAAACAAATTACTATAGGCCCAACAACCATTGCATAAGTTTGAATTTTGAGAAGCAAGCCCCTTCCAACAAAACCAACAGAAATCCTATCCGGATGCAAAAGATTACTATTGAGTTCATTTTTTCTTTCCACGCTAATCATAAAAGTGTTTTCTTTATACCTAAAGGATCTTATAAGTAAGTTCTCCAGTGAACCTTTCAATATCCATGTCGGGGCAATTCAGTCTCAATAAGCGGATCAACTTCTTCCTCTAGATCCTTTATAAAAGAAAGCGTAAATATATATAAGGAGTTTTAACGAAATAACTGCCTTTTAAGCATTAGAAGGGTTGACACAGCCCAAAGCAAAGGGAAAATTACAAATTACTATAGTTTCCTATTGAACGAATAGAGTTATGAAACCCAGATCATAATATGTCCCTATGAACCTGGCTAAACGAAACTTCGATTTATTAAATGCGCGTGCGCTTGGAAGCGAAAGCATGCTCGACTGGGAGAGGGAGAGTTTTATCTGAATTCCTCCCTGCTACTCTTGAATCTACCTCCAAAATCTATCATGGTTTTCATCATTATCGAAGAAATTTCAACTTCAATTGATCCCTTGTGTTACTGTCAATCAGTCTGTAGGTGTGTAGAGTACATGGAAACTGAGGTGATCACAGGAATCAAATCCAAGGCCTACCGACCCGGCATACTTTCCGCAAAGACGAGGTCGAGGATAGACATAACTCCTGAGTGGAAAGAATATAAAGGACATAAAGGCAAACGACAATAGTTAATTCTAGGCTCGACATGCATCCAGCATCCAACTGATTATATCTAATGCTAAAGGTAGGGACTTGTTGCCTTTAGTAGCCCGACTTGTTATAACTTTCTTCCATTATGATTTTATTATTGATAAGTGAAAATTAAAGTAATGTAACGAGAATGTAAACATGTGAATTGATAACCTTTCTTTAAGGTTGTCTTTAATTTTGAGTATATAACTTAGGTTTATTAATGTTTTGCCTTTAAAATTATAATCATCTAAATAGTGTAAAAACAACCATTAGTATTATTAAGTGATTTATAAAGCTTTTTAAAATGTAAGGTTTTGTCTTGTTTTATATATATATATATATATATATATATATATATATATATATATATATATATTTGGGTGATTTTGATATCTTAGATGCTTATGGAGTGCGATTCTTTAGGCTATAGGCTAGACTATGGCTTGAAAGAGTAGCTTGTGGTATAAGAAACCATGATCCATGGGCATCTAAGCTATCAAAATCACTCGGGGATCACACTTGGCTTGGGCCATATCTTAAATGCTTCTTTAAATCTATTAGAAAATAATTGACTTTGCTTTTGTCAAATATACAATACTTTTATTTATAAAAACGTTCTTCCATTAAGATTTTATGGTATTTTTGAAAATGAAAATTAAAACAATGTTGAAATATGGAAACACACGAAATTTGTTATCTTTATCTTTGTTTAAAATTAATGAGTATATAACCTAAATCCATTAGTGTCTTTCTTTTAATGGTGAATATATAACCTATGTTCACTAGTGTATTGCTTGTAATGAAGTATACAACTTAGGTCCACTAGTGTCTTTTTTTTAAGAACATCTTGCACCCTTGTTTTAGTTGCATAAATAAAGTTGTTAGAAATATTAAGTGATTCATAAAAGGTTTTAGAGGTGTAAGAGTTTATCTTGTTTTTTAATTACATATTTTTTCTTAGACTTTACCATTATTCGTTTTTTTTTTTCACTGGGAAAAGGACAACCTTAAATTAGATAAAGTTGTGTTGAAATCATCAAGATACATACTAAAAATTAGCATTTGTACAGTCATGTATCAAGTGATCAATCTAATCCACAACAAAGAAAAAACTTCTAATGAGCTAGATGGTCCACAAACCATAGGCAACCAAAAATAGTTGAGGATGCAAAAACATATCAGTCCCAAAGGACACAAAAATATGACAGCCTATCACCATGGAGAGTCTACCACTGCAAGTCACCACCCATAAAAGGTCTTGTTCAAAGAAAGTAAAACAATATAATCAACCAACAAAATATAAAAAACTAATAGCTTGGTAAAGTTCCAGCATCAATGATGCTCCCATCAAAGATCTCCTTCCAGTCTAAAACTCCGAGAGGCATCCCAATACCCTACTTGGAGAGAGAATCAACCTATGAATTATATTCCCTAAAGATATGTTGGAAAGACATCGAAGGATTGTGATCAATCAAAGAGCGAGTTCTCCCAAGCCAATGGTAAAGAAAAATTGACTGAATCCGTTGTTTGTTGAGATCCGAATCGATGATGGCTTTGGAATCACCCAAGATCATCAACACATCAATACCACGAACCAAATCAAAATGTAGAAGACCCCATAGTGCCAAGAGCTCATCCCGTGTGTTGGTCCCACGACCCAAATTCATGCATATCCTAAAGGAGTGTTTCACAGTCATCTGAATGGCCATACCAGCACCACAGGAACCATTTTGCTCAGCACCATCGAAGAAACCCACACTGTCACGAAAGGGTAGTACCGAAAAAGTGATCGAACGAATCCTAGAATTGGGTGCAAGTCTAGAGGAAATATGCAGACCAGTCATCACCTTATGGATTAACAAACTCATGTCTCAAGGCATCGACTAGAAAATAAGATTGTTCCTCATTTTCCACCACTCCCAAATGCATATAAATGCCAATTCTGGCAAGAGTGAAGGGATTTCGGCCACTCAGGAAAGGGAATCTGACGAATTATCATCAGTCCATATCCAAGAAATGTTCCAATTTGTGCATAGAAAAAGCCATAAACCCTATAAGAGTGAACAATGATAGAAAATATGCTCCACGGATTCAACTTCTAACAGACAAAAGGAGCATCTGCTAGGGCCCGAAAGCCACGCTTCTGAAGCATATCCCAGATCAGAATTTTGTGGTTTAGTACCAACCACATGAAGCATTTTATTTTCGAAGAGACCTACACCTTCCACAAAAAAATTATGCCACCAAATCAGATGATAAATAAACTAAGAGCGAATAAGACATGAATATGCCAATCGGGATGTAACAATACCAGTATAGGAGTCCCTCGACCACAGTAGATACTCAGGTGATGAAGATAAGAATATACCTGCCTCACGAAGCAGAGAAATAAAATTCTCCCATTCCAAATCCTGCCCAGTCAAACCAATGGAGAGGGTCGATCGCCAACTGAGAGATGAATCATCAACATCAGCCTGACGAAGAATGATAATGTTTTTCTCATGGAGATAAGACACCAATTCATGTGAAAATTTAACAGTACCAATCCCAGCAATTTGGTCTACCCCCACAGATATGTTACTGCCCCTCCCCATATTCCAACAAATCCCCCGAAGAATACAAGGGAGGATAGAACAAAAACTAACCCAAATAGAAGATGCATGAGAGGATGTGATCTTCGATTACTGCAGCCAAAACAAAGGTGGAAGACATTTCAATTATTTAATGCCAATAATCCTACACCATAAATTAGACTTCGTCAATCCCCGCCAGAGGGTCTTGGCACACAATGCAGTATTGAATAAACCCAAGTATTTAAAACCCCAGCCACCCCATGATTTCGGTCGTGATAAGCTTGACCAAACTACTAGATGAAACTTAGAATGATCCATGTTCCCCTTCCATAGAAAACTGAAAAACATATGACGAAGCATCGCCAGAATACTGACAGGAACACGAAACAAGGAAAACCAGTTTACCGGCATCGATTGTAACACAGATGAGACAAGAGTCACACGACCCCCCAAGGAGAGCCAATTCTATGTCCATTTACTCATTCGAAAGCTAACTTTATTCAAGAGCCAACCCCAATCTAAACGATAATAAGCATTGGGTCGCAGAAAAAACCCCAAGTATGAGATGCAATCACATAAAGAACCACTTTGTATAGAAAACATGTTAACAATATCCTTCAGTTCATTATCATCGATGCCAAAATGCTGAAAACGGAACTTAGAGATGTTGAAATACATCCCCATCGCACGATAGAAATGATCTGTCAAACCTTTGATATAGTGCCATTCATCAAAGGCCCCATCAATGAAGAGAGTGTGCGTGATGTAGATAGATCCCGAGAACTTCACCCCATGAATCCTCTTCTCCTCCTTTTCCAGGTTAAGGAGGAGACTTAAGCCTTCAATCATTAAAATAAAGAGATATGGGGATAAGGGATAGCCCTCGAAAATGCCACGAGTTCCCTTGAAGAATACCGAAGGGGATCCATTCACAAGGACAACGAAAGAGACAGTATTAATGAAAGACATAATCCACTATGTAATATTCAATGGGACCCCAATATGGATCAATATAAGGTGAAGAAAGGATCGATCAACCTTGTCCCATGCCTTTTCTAGGTCCAGTTTCAGCACCAATGTAGACAACCGCTTTAGTTTGATTGAATGGATAGGTTATTGTACAATCCCAACTGCATCGAGGATTTGGCGGTCTGGCAGGAAGTCGAACTGTTCACCAGATATAGCCAAGCCCAAAGCTTTCTTCATACGACCCGCAATGATCTTAGTAATAATTTTGTACAAGAGGTTGCATAAGGTGATGGAACAATACTCAGCAAAAGAAGTGGGTCTATCCACCTTCAGAATCAGAGTTAAGAAGGTGGTATTAAGGCTGTTAGGAATAATCCCCATAGATCTAGTATCTTCAATGGCTGCCACAATCTTCAGACCAAGTAAATCAAATCAATGAAGATAAACTCACTGAACATCGACGGGAAGAGTTTTAAAACCTTCAACTACTCATCAATATTAGAAGTCTTTGGATCCTTATAGAGGCCAGAAAAATATGACACAGCCCTATCCTTAATCAAGTCCTGATCAATAATAGTAAATCCATTGTCATCTTTAGACTCCCATATAGAGTTGGAAATCCGATGACAGTTAGCATAATTATCGAAGTATTTGGTATTTTCGTCCCCCACCTGAAGCCAAATCACCCAACTTTTCTAATGCAAAGTCTCTTCCTTACAGGAAAGGATCTCCTATTTCTTGAGAAATAAATCCTTGATAAAATCCGAACGATCCCTGCTAAAAATCCCATCACCCAAATCAGACTCCACACAACCAATCTCCTTCTCGATATTGCACAGAACCTGGTTGTCTTGAACTTTTGCCTTTCTTTCCCAATCTTTTACCACATGTTGTAGCTTTGACAACTTAAAAAGAAGAGACCGAGCTGGAGAGTAGTGAGTGGGAACTTCCTCATGAATTAAATCCCACTGAGTCTTAACGAAGATATTAAAATCATCCACAGAGAACCAACAAGGATTAAATTTAAAAGGATAAATAGTGGGGCCTTTGGAAAAATCAAGCTAAAGCACAATAGCCTCATGGTTAAAGAAACTTGAAGAGATGTTCTAGGTTCTATAGCGACCCAAGGAATCACATAAAATGTCAAATAAGAAAAACCTGTCAAGATGCTTGGAAATACCTGCAGAGCCACACCTACCATTAGACCACGTTGGAGATATGTAGATAGGAGAGATGTCCACCAGACTAGCCCCATTAAAAATTGAGTGGAAATAATCAGCAAGTGGATTGATAGAACGACCAGATCCCCACACTTCCTCAGCCCACCAAGTAAATTTTAGGTCACCCGCCACGAGAAGATTAGGCAACAATAAAAGTCCAAAGGATACAACCCTATCCTAGAAAAGAGACCTTTGAGAGTAGGGACCATAAACATTCAGGAAATGCACCAAACCCTCAAAACCCTTAAGCATACCTTTCAAGAGCAGACCAACACAGGTTTTATAAGCCCGAAAGTCAACCAAAAGAAGGTTCCAACCCACAAGAGTACCCCCAAAGTTACCACATGCATCCAGAGCGCTCACAAACCAACCAGGATGAAGTTTTAAGAAGAAATCACAAGCACAATCCCCAAGAGCCACGGTCTCTTGCAAAAATACAATAGTCGGAGAAACAAAATCATGAATGCGTTTGATGGTAGCGCATTTAGGCCCCCCACCCAGGCCACGAATGTTGAAGGAGATGCAATTCACTGGATAACCTCAGAAAAAGCCGCATTTTCTCTAAGGGCCTGAGAGGACAATGGTGAGGTTTCATCGGCCAAGCCTTGAGAAGAGAGGGGAACAACCCGAGGATTGACAAAATATCTCTCCCTGATCGAGTTTTTAATACCCCACATCCCTTTGGGTGGCTTTTTAGGTTTACGGACCATCACAAACGCTCAATTTATAGTAGGAAGTGGGATAACATCAGTGTTGGGAGAAACAACAAGTGCATATGTAGGGTTAGGTTCAAAGTTTTGATGAGGTGAGGGAATGAGAGTCCCACCATCCAATAACAGAGAAGAGCACACCTCAGACAGTGGAAGGAGTGGAGCAACAACGGGCTGAAATGGAAGGACAATATTGCCCATAGGTTCATTAGATAATGAGGAAGGGGACAAAGTAATGTTGAGGGAGTCCAAGGGATGACTAGAATAGGTATCAGAGACCATGGCATTTGGGGTAACCTAGACCACCACCTCCTTCTTGTGTGTACCAAAGGATAGTGTGGCCACAACCCCCTCAGTCTCAGTTAAAATAGGGTACGACTGTGGAGGCGCAGTGGATGAAGGAAACTTAAGCACAAACTGAGAGGCCGAAGAAGCACAAACATCATCCAATAATGAAAGCGAACCAAGAATCTCAATAGGTTCGAGGAATTTAAGAAGAAGAGGAACATGAGAACTTAGAAGTAAACTTACCCATAAAATCCAGAGTCGAGGATTTATCAAGAGGAAGTGGGAACAAATATTCCTTAGCCATCGCATCCGTCAATTCCCCATCCTCATCAACAGACCCAAAAGAAGCAGATAATGATGGACAGTAGAATTTTGAGTGTCCAATCTGTCGACAACGATGGCAACGGAAGGCAATATTCTAGTAGTCCAATTTTTAGATGAACGAACCCTTAGCCCAGATAACTTCCAGCTCCGCGGGTAACCCCTTCGAAAGGTCCATGTCCACCAGCATACGCGGCATCGAACAGTCGAAACCCAATAATCCTTCTTCCTCCATCATTATGAATGTGCCAATAGTGTTTGTCGTCACCATGAAACCCTGTAAATTCCAACACTGAATTGGAAATTTGGGCATCATCACACTTTGTCTCCATTAAATTTTTATGACTTTGATGCTTTTCCATTAAAATTTCATGACTATGACCCTGAAAAGGAAAATGACAACGATGTGACTGAAATTTAAAGAAAAAGTAAACTATGAATGTGTTTGTTTTCTAAGCCACTCAAAATTTGAGACAAAGCCAAATTTAAGGATTTGAAGTCCACTTTATCATCATCACGAGCAAGGTCGGAATTTGAAATCCTATGTATATTCAACACGAGGAAGGTTGGGATTTGATCCTTGATGTATTTGTTAAATCGGTTGGAACGATTTTATTGGATTTGTTTTTCACAAATCATTTTATGAAGTCCAATAAATTCAATTTGGCTCTATTTACAAATAAAATGTAGAAAAAACATGAGTTTAACAATGTAGTTACAATCACAATCACTTAATAAAGTCTAGATTGGGTAAGCTTTTTATCTAGGTTCAAATTAGGATAATTTTTAGGGGCAAAATTTCATCAATTGGCTATTTTTTGAGATTTAAAAAAAAATCTCTATTTGGTTATTTTTAGACTAATTTTGCCTATATTCGCAAAAAATTACAATATTATTAGTTAATTGTATGTTTTATATTTAATATTTGTGTACCTATATATATATATATATATGTTTTTTTCAATCCAAAATAATTGCCTAGAATACTACACTTAAGTATACTTAAAAAATACCCTAGTTCAAATCTAGCTTGCAACATGTTATGCTTGACATTGGGAATACCTTGTGTTATCACCCTCTAAATTTCCTATGGTTGTGGAAGGAAGTCACAGGCGTAACCATTACAACCAATTGTTAGACTATAGTCTAGCCTTATAGTCAGAGAGGGCTCTCTCTATGTCACAAGGTTATTTACATATACATTTGGCTTTACACAAGCAGTCAGAAGGCTAGATTCTGATGGGAAACAAGTTTTAGGGTTTTAAAGAGTGTAAGATAGACAGATAGAAAGCACCATTGGGAAATGGAGTCAAAACCTGAAACATTCAAGGACTTACAACAAATAATGACCAGCAAATAACCTTCATAGTCTGAGGCAAAATAGGTATCAATATTCAACACAATATATTTTGAGAAATGGTTGGGGGAAAGAAGAAGAAGCCTAATGAAGCAAGAGGCACCTATATGTGGATGAATCTCTTGCAAACACATATAGCAAAAGAAACAATGGAGGCTAATAACTAAAATAGAGCATAGGAGATGAATTCCAAAGAATTTACCAAAAACACATGCAAATGCATTATCTAATGCAAGGAGCATTAAACAAAGAACGAATTCCTCGCATTCAATTAGAAACACATTAGCAGAAATTACACATACATGGAAATGAAATATACAAAGGAAAAACAGATTGAACAACAAACACTGTGATGAATCTTGTACATTCGGGGTATGATTTACATTAATTACTCCCAAGAAAAATTACAGAACTGCAAAACCAAGCACAGAGCCTTCAAGGTGAATGTCAAATCACAACCCTTTCTTCCTCTTTCAAGGGTATATTTATAGTGTAAACAGGCTCCCGGGACAAACCTCGAAACAGATCCAAATTCATTTATCATAATCGGGAATCAACCACGCACACATAAAATCCTAACAGACTATGATCTGGCAGATTTTCCATGATCATGAAAATCATTGAGAAATCACGCTAGGATGTGCGTGATGGACAAAAATAGAAAAATAAACACTTGGGACTCAGGCTCGCTTGATGAAAATGGCCGATCAAAGGGTTTTCGCACGACCTGTAACAATTTTATTCTTCCTTGCATCTTTAACCAGCAAAATTGTCATGCACTGTTGATCTTTTATCTAAAACAAGGATACAAAAGCACATGTCTAGACTTGCGCTCTCTGTAAAATTTCACAGATTTTCCCCATGACTTTCTCCATGCTAGTTGGATCAGCGAAATTCTTCTCGACCGTGGATCCAAATCAATCCTTGATCTGCGTCGTTGAAACCTGCACCTCGTACCCAATTTCATTGATTTCAAAAGTTGATTCGTCCTTACATGTTGAATTAGTGGAATTTTTCTTGGTCGTGGATCTAGATTGACCTTGATGTGAGCTGTCGAAACCTGTAGCCCCTTTAAACGATTTCGTGGTTTTCAAAAGTTCATTTCCCTGTGCTTGTTATATTAATGGAATTGTTCTCCGCTGTTGATCTTACCTCACCACTGTTGAAACTTGTAGACCTTTAAGCCTTTTCGCCAAATTTGAAAGTTCTTTTCTACATGCAAGTTAGATCAACGAAATGAATGTTCACCGTTGATTTGATTCTACCTTTGATCCTGACCATTGAAACATGTCACCCTTTAAGCAATTCTGCAAATCTGGAAATCTACTTATCTCGTGCACATGTTGCTCTTTTCCAAACCGTCGATCTTCGACATAAAATTTCCCAGCCGTTGATCTGAGATCAAGCTACGGGATGATGGAAAGCGGGATCTCTGCATTTTACGACCAAATTGTTATGTTTTTTATTTCCACCTTTCTCCTCCTTTCCGCACCGTTGATCTGCGCGGGATTTTTCCTAACCGTTGATCTTGTGGATCGCGGAAAGCGGGGTTCCAACCTTTTACGAAAAGGTTCTTATGTTCTTCCGCTTTCCAATTTCCGCCCTTCTACTCCTTTCCGCACCGTTGATCCACATGGAAGCTCTCCCGACCGTTGATCTTGCGGATCGCAGAAAGTGGAAGTTCAACCCTTTATACCTGGAAACTTTGTTTTTTCGCTTTCTGCCCTTTACGCCTTTCCGCACCATTTATCTTAGGAGGAAACATTCTGAATCATCGGACCTTGGATCACACACTACAGAAATCAAAATTTTGGATTCCAACATTTAAAACCAGACTTCTTATATTTCCACTTTTTGCCTTTCCGTTTCGTCCACACTTTCAATCTATCCCGACATCATCCTTGACTGTTGGATCCCGGATCGCGGAAGGCAGAAATCGAGAGTTGAAATTTTTATGACTGAAACTTTACCTTTTCCGATCCCAAATTTTTCCTAGACCGTTGGTCTAGGGCGGAATCGTCCTGAGCCATCGGATCTTGGATCGCGGAAGCAGAGATCAGGATTTGAAATTTTTTTGGCCGAAACTTTGTATTTCCCGCTTTCGACTTCTACCTCCGCTTTTCCTTGGGTCGTTGATCTCTTTTTCGGGTTGGATCTCCACCATCCGTTCTTTCCAAGACCTATCTCTAATCAGATTTTTCATATCAAGATCATTTCCAAGTTCGCGCCTAAGGATTTTTTACTATTTTGACATTCAAGCTTACGAATAGGCCTCCCAAGCAACTTCAAACCCCCTTCTTATACCTCTAGGTCATAAAACATGAAATTTTTTTACCCTACCCCTCATCTTTTTATTGGTTTATCCTTCGGCAGAGGGATATGTATGGGTGTATCTATAAAAAAATCCTCAAAATTTAGCACAAGTGGCTACATCGGCTCCAACTCAGGGATGATATCCTCTTGTGAGGTAACAAAGAACCATGTAGACCACGTTCCTGATCCATTGGATTGGTCCCAAGCTTCATGAAATCCCTAACATGCTCTGAAAACAAAAACTTAACAGATGTTGAAAACAAACTAAAAAATTGCTTAAAAGAAATGCTCGCCATGTCGAGCATATTCACACCTACCTATCCTACTTACTGAGCATCAATGCCTAGTCAAGTAGACTCTAACCTCCAGTTAATCCAGTCAAGAAAATGATCTAATTCTTGGGCGATTAATTTTCCACAGTGATCTAGGAACTGAAAACACAGTCTCACAAAGAATACAGACAAATATGCATAAAATTGGCAAAATGGTGCTGCAATGGAAGTAGCAGCTCTATATAATCAAATGAAAAAATGATGATACAATACAATGATCATGCCAGATGCATGAATGCCAAGACAATTCCAATTCGCAAGGAGGTCATTCGAATTGAATGAGTGAGTCTAGCTTAACTGAATGTAAGGCACAGTGAACACTCAAGTTAACCACTGATCAAAACCCTAATTGACTCAACTGAGTCCTAACTGAAGTCAGCGTGCAATGAATGACTGAGTCTAACTGAAGGTAGCTTAGACACATGTCACTAAAAGCCAACCAACAAGTGGTAGCGCATCAATGACTCCAATGAACCCCAATGAGGTTAACTGACCATCAAAAGTGGTTGGAGGCGCCCCTGTTGACTCCAGTTCATTAAATAATCATTAAATAATCAATTTAATGAAGGGAGGCACCTTCATTGCTCTATTTAATTGATTGTAACCATTAGTTAGAAATAAAGTGCATTTATGACGCTTAGATCACCCCCGGAGTGCTCCAGTTAGCCTCCTCGAAAGAAGGAGAAGGCTTAGTTAGCCTCCTTGACTAAAGGTAGGCGTGGGTGTGCTCATGCTGATGTCATACAGTGCTCCTCTGATGTCAATTAAGTCAATAAAAATTAGGATAGTGGTTTAACTAGGCCAAATTGACCAAAATGAGTGTGTATGGTGGTAAATGTCTCCAACACCTCCCTTAAGCTACACTCAGGAGAAGTAGAAAACATAAAGTGCATAAGAATGCTAGGGCCCCGGCAATAAAGGCCATAGGTCAACCTGTACAATACTGAAACTCAAACAATTTTCAAAACAAACTAAGTGAGGAAAAGAAGGAAAACCCAGTGGGAAAACCCCCCCTCAAGCTGAACACTGAAAGTGTTGGATCACCCTGATGAACTCACCCCCAACAATGAATGGAGGTAAGTGAATTTCTTTTCTGAAAAGGTCTTGGTGAAGATGTCTGCAATCTACTCATCAGTCGGGAAGTATTGCAGAATGATGGTCCAATCATGCACTAGCTCCTTGATATAGTGCATGTGTATCTCTACATGCTTGGTCCTTTTCCTAGTAATTGGATCTCTAGATATCTTAATAGCACTTTGATTTTCACAAAAGAGGACAGTGGACGAAGTACTACCAAGATCAAACTCTGCAAGAATGCCTTGCAACCAAACAGCTTGGATGCAAGCATTCACCGCTCCTCGGTATTTGGCCTCTGCTGAAGACAATGCTATGGTGGCTTGCTTTTTGCTAGACCAGCAAATGGGGACACCACCAAACATGAAGACATATCCGAAAGTAGGCTTCCAATCAATAGAATCACTTGCCCAATCAGATTCTGTGTATCCAACCAGCTATAGCTCGGAGTCTGCAACATAGTGAATGCCGTAGGTCCTGGTTCCCTGAATGTACCGTAGGATCCTATTGGCTGCATTCCAATGAAGATCATGGAGCTGCTTCATGTATCTTGATACAACATTCGTGACATAATATATATCAAGCCGAGAATGACTCAAGTACAACAAGCTACCAATCAGATGTCGATAAATAGTGCAGTCCATGGGAGGTGTGCTTTTTCCTTCTTCAAGGTTGATCCCTGAAAGGAAATGGAATAGAGAAGCTCTAAATTCAACCATGTTAAACTTGACTAATAGGTCTGATATTTATTTGGACTGAGTGACCATTATTCCATCAGAATTTTGCTCAATTTCGAGCCCCAAAAATTGTTTTAAGAGCCCCAAAAATTGCTCATTTCAAATGCATTGTGGAGATCAATTTTGATGACTAAAATAGAAGCAATTGTGCTACCTGTGATCAATAATTCATCAACATATAAAACAATAATAATCAAATGACCATCAGACTGATGTATATACACATTTGGATCTGATCTACACCTTTGGAAGTTTTGTGAGAGAAGGAAGGCATCCATCTTGGAATACCACTCTCTTGGGGCCTGTTTTAACCCGTATAGTGACTTATTTAGCTTGCAAACCAAATATGGATCAGAAATGTAGACCTCAGGCTGCTTCATGTATATCTCCTCATGAATATCTCCATGCAGAAAGACTGACTTAACATCCATATTATGCACTTCTAAGTGCTTAGATGTTGAAATTGCCAAAACTAGGCGGATGTAGTCCATTTTTGCAACCGGTGCAAAAGTCTCATGGTAGTCCACACCTTGGACCTGGGAGAAACCTTTTTCCACCAGCATTGCCTTATATTTGCAAGTGGTGTCATCTACAGCAACCTTAGTCCAAAACACCCATTTTATTTGAACCAATTTCCTTCCCAGAGGAAGAGAAACTAGCTCCCAAGTAGTGTTTTTCTGAAGAGAATTCATCACTTCATCCATGGAAACTTGCCATCTCGGATCCTTCCAAGCATGGTAGTAGGACTTGGGTCTGAAATTATCATCAAATAAAAATATTTGAACAGCAAATAATCAGGACAAGAGAGCGCAACACCTGCTCTTTGGAAACAGACTGGGTTCTCCTTGGATCATTCGAATTTCCAGTGTTATCTCCTGCAGAGGAGAGTGTCTGTCAGGCCCATGTTGGGAGATGATTTTGTACTTTAGGTTCTGATTCAACATTTGATGTTTTCTGCACACTGATATCAGAAAATAGAGGATCCAAATCAAGGTCATCACCCCCAATTTCATCATCCAAATATTCAGTAGAATAGGAAGGAAATTCAACAGTTTTCTCCTTCACTAGTTCCACCTCCTAAAGAGGCTCATCGAACTTGACATTCCTTTCGATGATGATATATTTTGTTTTGATATCCAGCAGATTGAAACCTTTTGATTCATCAGGATACCCAATAAACAGACATTCTATGCTTTGCGGTTGCAAATCCCTCCTTTTATCAAGTGGAATTCGGGCCCTTGCAGTGGACCCAAACACCTGCAGATTTGACACATCTGACTTGTGTCCGAAGTATGCTTCGAAATGGGTCTTCCCTTTCACGGATGAGTGTGGAACTCTGTTATGAATGTATGCTGTAGTATGCATGGCTTTAGCACACAAATTTGAGCCAAATTCTTTGATTTCAACATATAGGTGGTCATCTCCTTGAGAGACCGATTCTTCCTCTCCGCTACACCATTCTGCTGAGGAGTGTAGGGAATTGAATGATGGAAATGAATACCACTTTGGGAGCATATGTGTAGCAACTCATTACTGACATACTCCCCACCATTATCAGATCTCAAGATCTTAATCTTTTGGCCAGATTCATTCTCAATCAAGGCCTTTAAATCAGTGAATTTTTCACAGACTTTAGACTTCTTTTTTATAAAGAAGACCCATGTGTACCTAGAAAAATCATTAGAACGTACTTTGATCCATTCATGGATGTGATAGGCATGGGACTGCTGATATAAAAATGTATCAATCCCAAGATACATGATGCTCGGCTTGCCTTCCCCCGATCGAACTTGTGCTCAGGGTGCTTTCCAACAACACAACCCTTGCAAATTCTAGTGGCTGCCTTGATGACTGGGAGGCCTTCAACCATAGAATTTTTTCTGTAATTGCTACAAGTATTTGAAGTTGAGATGGCTGAACCTCTCATGCCACAGTCTACTAACTTCATTTCCATGAGTCAGCAATGCGGTGGGCTTTGCATCTGCCACAAAATGGGAGAACTCATAGGCTTTTGCATGATGGTTTGCAAGGCCTTTAGCTACAAGTTTCTCGGATGCAAGTTCTGTGATCTCTACATCATTTGGGCTGAAGGATACTCTCTTGTGCATTCCCATATGTGTCATTTGATAAACACTCGGGAGGTTTGATGCCAGAGATGGTACATACAAAACATCTGAAAAATAGCCATTCTCAAGATCTACAGTACCTTGTCCTTCTGAAATGATGGTGGAGTCATCTCCCATGTGGATGGGGATGGATTTTCCAGTCTCCAAATATGAGAATGAGTCTCTTTCATCCATCATGTGGTTCAAAGCTCCAGAATCTATCAAGAGTGCTTTGGACTTCGAAGTGCTTGCCATGAGGGCATGACATCTTTCATGTTGTGGTTCCCGATCTTACTGATCTCTCCTCCGAAAGCTTTCCAGAAGATTGATGTGATTTCTCTCAAGGAGAGAGGTAGCTTCATCAAGTTTCTTCTTCATGCAAGCATGTTCAGGGTGGAAGCCCTTCCCACAGTATGAACACTTGACTTTTTCCTTTCCATGATGCCCTTTTCCTTTGTTCTTCTTTGAGCCGGAAGACTCTTCATGCTATTGGTTTTCAACTTTAGGCTTAGGAGCTTCGAATTTAGTTTTTGGGTTCTTTTGCTGCTTTCCTTTACCCTTCAGATCTTTTGGCCCCAAGACATGGAGGGCTTGATCATGGGACGATCTGATGATCCCTATCTGGACAAGCTTATCATATTCACTTGTTAGGGACTCAATGAAGGAATCTTCCATCCAGGGGTTGTGAGATTTCCCGCATGGAATGTAGAGACAAAAAATGAATAATCAGCTCCAAGTTTGGAGAGTATGTCAAGGATGAGCTGATCATCCTCCTTCTCCACTTTACATTACTTCAACAGTAAGACAATGTGCTTGAACTTTGTGAAAAAGCCATTCAAGGTCTCAAAATTGGAAGGCTGGAGAGACATCAACTCATTCTCAAGATGGTATACTCTCAAATCATCCTGCTTTCCATACAGGGTTTCCAATTGTCCCAGATTTCCTTTGGAGTCTTCAATCCAAAGAGATGGAAAAGAAGATCTTGGGAAATAGAGAGGCACAAGAATCTGAATGCTTCATATTTCTTGTTCAAGAATATAGATTTGTCTGTCATAGAAGCAGGCTCTTCTTCAGTGTCCATGGTGACCCTATAGAGTCCTCTGGCACGTAGCTGGATCTCCATGTCTCCTTTTCGTGAGTGGAAATTGAACAGAGTCAAGAGTTCTATGGAAGAAGCCATCTAAAACTGCTAAAGCGAATGCTTTCACCTGTTAAAAACCTGCAAATCACAACAAAAGGGGCAACATAAGGTCGGACATCCTGCACATTTTAGGTTGTCATCACACCCAACATAGTTGATCAAGCAAGCTTGACCAACATTTTCCTTACTTGGGGTATTAAGTGGTAAGCCTTGGCTTCTGGTGTAGTGCTGGAATTTTTGAGCTTTGCTCAATTTTTCATGCAAAATCTTTCAAAAACATTGTTTTTGAGAGATCTGAGCTTTGTCCTGCCGTGATCTCTGATACCATATTAATTTTTCACAGTGGTCTAGGAATTGAAAACACAGTCTCACAAAAAATAGAGACAAATATGGATAAAATTGGCAAAATGGTGCTGTAATGGAAGTAGCAGCGCTATATAATCAAATGAAAGAATGATGATACAATATAATGATCATGCCAGATGCATGAATGCCAAGACAATTTGAATTCCCAAGGAAGTCATTCAAATTGAATGAGTGAGTCTAGCTTAACTAAATGTAAGCCATAGTAAACACTCAAGTTAACCACTGATCAAAACCCTAATTGACTCAACTGAGTCCTAACTGAAGTCGAAGTGCAATAAATGACTGATTCTAACTAAAGCTAGCTCAGACACATGTCACTACAAGCCAACCAACAAGTGGTAGCGCATTAATGACTCCAATGAACCTCGATGAGGTTAGCTGAAGTGTAACTGACCATCAGAAGTGGTTGGAGTCACCCTTGTTGACTCTATTTCATTAAATAATCATTAAATAATCAATTTAATGAAGGGAGGCACCTTCTCTACTCTGTTTAACTGATTGTAACCATCAGTTAGCAATAAAATGCATTTATGACATTCAGATCACCCCCAGAGTGCTCCAGTTAGCCTCCTCGAATGAAGGAGAAGGCTTAGTTAGCCTCCTTGACTGAAGGTGGGCATGGGTTTGACTGAAGGTGGGCATGGGTGTGCTCATGTTTATGTCATACAGTGCTCCTCTAATGTCAATTAAGTCAATAAAACTTAGGATAGTGGTTTAACTAGGCCAAATTGACCAAAATGAGTGTGTATGGTGGTAAATGTCTCCAACATGGGCTTCTTCATCATGCTTGATGAGACATGAAGGAATTAATGGCAACATGTTATGATGAAGGATCTGATCTTTTCTACACACACATAACCCACCATTTCCACTGCAAAGCTTCTCCACATATCCAACTACTTAATCATGAAAACCTTAAGAATTTTTTGTTATGTACCTGTCATGACAAAGTTGCTCCATATAATCAGCCACTGGATCATAAAATACATGGCAGTCTTCAAATTTTATGTCATTTGCTTGCCCCAATAAGGCTACTCAAATTGTAATTTCACCTGCACACTGTCAAACTACTCTTCAAAAGAATCATGCAAGGAATGCTCATGACAACTTGTACATGAGACATCAACTATTTCATTGAAAATGCCAAAATTTAAAACTTGATTCTTTTCATGCATTTCATAGGAAATATCTTCAATAAAATCAAGTGAAATAAACTCTTCTTGGCATGAAGATTCTAAATTTGAAGAACATGAGGAGATATCCCATTTAGGACCCTCGTCTTCCAAGTAGCATTTCCCATATTCACCATATATAGGTGGGCTGAAATCTTCTTCAAAATGACCACAGACAGAGCTTGTAACAGGCTGATTGAATTCTTCATACAACAAATTGTAACACCCCTCTTGTACAACGCTAGGTTGATTGTCTTCCTACCTAGGA